>JAMXBD010000171.1:600000-1200000 GCA_024138025.1 Combretum micranthum | reverse complement strand
TTTTATTAAGCAACTCTCTTCAGTGCATTGATGCATGTTTGATGGATTTTATAGCTCATATAATATTTACAAAAGTTGTAAAAATTAGTGTGAACTGAGATAATGAGCTGTAAATATGCAGTTATGTAGCCGTCAATGATCATTATCACTTTAATTTGTTCTTTGCATTTTGCCTTATTGATTTGCCTCTAATCAGTACTATATCTGTGTTGTTTCTTATTGCCATAGGTCCGGCACTACTGGTTGATGTTCCAAGGGACAGCAACATTACAGGCAGGTTACTGGTTTTGGTTTGTGTAAATGATTGAATTTCGTTACAAAGGCTTTAAGCCTAATTTTCACTTGGGTTTAACTCTTTGGGCTAATGTGACAAGGCTTTAAGAGTTAAGCCTAGTTCATTTGAGATGATCATAAGAGAATTAGCATGGAAAGCTAGAGTAGGCCTATTGGAATTGGCCTGCCCAATTCCAACCTTTCTTAAATTGGCTTATACACATTGCAAATGAAGGCCTTATTGGGTCTGGGTCCACAAGGAGCCTATGCCCATATCCATATCCATATCCACTTTGAGAAGGACTCATCTTAGTCATTGGTCATTTGTCTTGTTTGACGGATGACATCGACAGCTAGATTTTCTATAAATAACCTTAGTCCTTACCTCATTAGGATAGTTGAAATTTGAACAAACACCGTTATGTTGTCGGATTTTTATTTTTGTGAATCGATTACTTGACTCACTCAATAACGCACACGATATTCATGGTACTTAGTGAGGTTGATGCTTTTTAGCTCTCTCACCTGTCACACGTGTGTTAGAGCCTATTGAGACCGTCTACTCCTCCTCACTACACGATTCTCTCTTGATCATCTTTGCACGTGTTGTTCCCTAAGTCACGTGTAGCGCGATAATCACGCAGCACGTACATGATCGTTGCATCCGGAATTATACCCACACAGTTTGCTATTAGTGTTTCCTGATGACTTTTGTTGCCTTAAATTTTTGGTCAAGACCCAAAGTTAGAGTAGGGGCTCATAAATTCCTTTTAAAGATCTAATGACATTCTTAGAACAATTTGATCATTTTCCTTACCAGATGATGTCCTGTATATTGAATGAAGCAAACCCTTTATATCTCATTATGGATGAATATGCATATAGTTAAACCTCCCATTCTTGTTGCTTTAGGATTTTTTTGGAAATCGTTTATCATCTGTGAGAGGCTAATTTAGTTCTCGGAGCAATCATTAATTCCATAATTCAACCGTCAGATTCTGAATCACTGTTTATAAGATTTATCCGTTTATTTATATGTTAAGCCACCTTGAATTTGTTGCTAGGATTTTTTGAGGTTTGATCAAGTGTAAGAGGGTTGCAATTTTTGCACTAACTTATGCTTCCTCTTGCAGCCGAAGTCATGAAATCATTAAATATTCCGAAAGGAGTAAAGCGGGTGCTTTTCAGGACTTTAAATACTGACAGGTAGATTATTATTATTTCAAGCCAGTGTACTTAAGATTAGTGAGTATAGATTTATGAAACTCTTTCTGTTAGAAAGTTTTCTGAAATTACGATGCATCACAATAGAAGTATCATCTAAATTTTTTTCTCCTTCTATCAGGGGGCTCATGTACAAGAAGGAGTTTGATTCAAGCTATGTGGGATTCATGGAAGATGGAGCAAAGTGGTTGGTAGAGAACACAGACATCAAACTCGTTGGTAAGAAAGGGATTATTGTTTCAAACTTACTTGTTCATGTGTGGTGTTAATAATGGATATTATTTGCTTTATCCCTCCTGCTGCATGTAAGTGCCTGTTGTGTATTTATGGTGCCCAAAGACAAGTCCTTGATCTCTTGATTTTTGTTTCAATCTACATCTGATACTGACAAAAATTGATATAACTTATCATATCTATTCAGTAAAGCATTTTGTTGGGGATTTTGGTTTTCCTATGCAAGCAATGTTTGGGAAGGCTGAAAGCATTTGTATTATTGCTTTACTACTTTATCTTGCCTCCTCTTCTCCCTTTATGGAATTCATGTGTCTCATCAATGACATGGTATGTATTACATGAATATGAAATTTTTAGAAACTCTTCTGTTCTGAAAACTAGTATCTTTAAGCATATGTTTTTTTGCTTGTTTTGCATTTTGTCAATTGCACTCCACTACAAATATTTTGATTTCATATATTATCTGAAGGAAGCCCTCACATCTTTTCCCTTGTCATTTCCAACACCCTTTTGGGTTGCTTGATGGAAGAACCATAATGGGATTGTGTGGATAAGTTGCACTTCTAGCTGATATATATTCGCGCATTGATGCATTCCTCTGTGGTAACATGCAGGAATTGATTACTTGTCTGCTGCTGCGTTTGTTCATTCTGCTCCAGCTCATTTTGTCTTCCTCAAAAGCACGGTGGGAAATTTTTCTGCTCCTTTTTTTGCCCCGCTTTATTCCCCTTCTTTCTCTGTTAGAGCAAAACTCTTGTCATATTTCTGCATGATAAATGCTGCCACCATTGTTCTTAAATTACTTTTCATTCAGCAACATTACGGTATCATTTTACCTTCCATTTACATTACTTCATATTGCTTTGATCTTTTCTCTTAGCACTTGAACTTACATCGCACCATTACATCAGGAAGTAATTCTTGTGGAAGGCTTAAAACTTGAAGGTGTTACAGCAGGCGTATACACAGTCCATTGCTTGCCTCTAAGATTGCTTGGATCAGAAGGATCGCCAGCAAGATGCATCCTTATAAAATGATATTTCTGCCTTGATGTGGGTACCATACACAGTCCATTGCTTGCCTCTAAGATTGCTTGGATCAGACGGATCGCCAACAAGTTGCATCCTTATAAAATGTTATTTCTGCCTTGATGTGAGTACTATTCGGTCTATCAGAGCTTAACAATCTTATTACCTATCAATGCCCTCTTTGGGATATTGTTAGTGATATTGTTAGGAAAATTGGTGGATAATTTCAGGAAAATGGTTGATGACGAACCATTACAAATGGGGGGTACTAGGTACTACATGGTGAAGCCTTTGGAAATGATGTAAATTAAGGCAATAATGGATTATGATGGACGGCAATGTTTTTAAGTTTCATGTATAACTGATGTGCTTTGGTGTGACTAGATTCGTAATATATAGTTTTATATTAGAATCTTACTTTATTTTGGCCACTATATTAGAATCTTACTCGGCAGGGAATTTTCGGTTTGTTTGGATTGAAATTTTCGCACTGGATGTGAATGGTTTTGATTTGAAAAAATTTCCAGCAATGATAAAAGCGCGCGAGGTGTGAAGGTCAATCCTTTGCATTGCCTGGCTGGTGGAAAGACTTGATGAGCAGTGGCAGAAACACGCATGATTCAGAACTTTGTTACCATAATCCACTTGTATACACATAAACCTAGTAAGATAAATTGAACTTCTGATTATAGTGAAAATCCTAAGATTTATAGCAGTTGGGAATGTGACGTGAGCGGACATCTAGTCCATTCACAATCATTGACCGCTTGGGTGTTCTTATTTTGGGGCTTTTTGTATTGATTTTAAAGAGAAAAGGTTAATCCTACTCATGTATGTCACTCATTCGAAGCTAAACTAGTATAGGATTACCTAACCAAAATGATTTAGATTGTTTGATTTTTATTTGTATCATATTTGTATCAGATCTATAATTATAACTTATCTGTATTATATTTGTATTGTATCTGTTTGATCTGTTTATGAGTAAAACTATCAATTTTTCATTGCTATTGTTTCCTGATAAATATTATTTGAAAACAATAAAAATATGATAATAAAGTGACTAGAATATGATGAAACAAATAAAAGTAACTTAGTGTTCAAAATCTAAATGGTTCAAGAATATTTGATGCTAAGTTCCTTTTTACGTCAAAAATGATGCTTGCTTAGTGCCCATAAAAAACTACCCTCTCCTCAATTGTGAGTGATCTTCTAATTAAAAGATCACCCACTTCTTCTTTTGTTGCTTTCAATTTTATATGTTTCCATTTGCTTGATGTTCTGCCTGGTTCAATGAAGCTCTTAAATTTCCTTAGCCTTGTTGCTTCAAGTTATGCTATTGCTATTGATTGAAGAAGACCCAAGATATGGCAACAAGCAAGAAGAACAATTGAGCCATAACTTTAAACCAGTTTAAAAGTGTTCTATCTATGGCAATATGGCACTATGCATGAATTAGCTGTAGTGAATACCATAGTTATAAGGCCTAGATTTTAATCCTTGAAATTTCTTCCTAATTTAATACTAGCATTTCTAAAGTTCTATTAACCGCCTTTAAACCTATAATTAGCCCTATATTTTTGGACAACAGAGTTGTGCTAACGAAAAGTTTAGATTTAAGGGTCTAAACATATAATTTTAAAGATAAAAGGGTAAAGTATACATAAAGTAACCATAAAGATTATATTGCAATTTACCTTTATTTTTATTTTAATTAATTATATTGTTCAAGTTCAAATTTGTATGTGCATATAACTTTATAGTTGAACAAAGTGATCTTCTTTGTTTATACCAAAGAAATAATAATATTAGTGAAAAAAATTATAATGATAAGTGTATCATTGTATATTGTATAATATATTACACGAAGTGCATTAATGGATTCTACATATTATTGAATTTTTAATGTGTTATTTAATTAGGTAAGTGGATATATCTATAGGTAAGTGGATTTATCTGTCAATTAGTGAGAGAGCTAATTCTTTTTCCCTTCTAATATAGATATTATTGATAGTCCATTCTTCATTACAAGCCTACCCAGGTGAGCCCTATGGCTAATGGCCTAGGCCGACCTTATGGGATTTTGACTTATTCCATTGACATGTAATCCAACCTCATTATCAACTCGGTGAATCGCTCAATCGCCCTCACCTAACTTGTCACTCGGCATGAAGATTTGGTTGGCTTTAATTGACACATAGTGTCATGCCCCGGAGGGTACCTTAAACGTGACAATCCACCGCATATAATATTAAAGCTAATGAATGACAACCTTAGTCATGCAGTAGCTTTGATATCACATGCAAGGCGTGCTTCCAAGATAGTAGGAGACTCATAGGGGTATTACATTTAAGTAGATAATGAAAGCAAGAGAACTTACATATAAACATAAGATCTTCATATCCTTACATCATCTTAGGGGCATTTTACTTTAGAAGTCTTCCAACAAAATAATAGAACTATACACTAGCCTATTATAGAGATTTTTCCTAGAAACCTATGTTCAAAACTTAAATATATATAGCTTCTCCCAAAAACTCATAGTAGCTTAAACTCGTACCTGGTATACAGGGCTCCTTGGGCCAACCAAAGATAATCATACTGTAACAAAAAGCTATAAGGGTATAATCGAATCTATTTAGTGAGATAATTCCATCTACAAGGCATTTTCATAATTCAAACAAGTATTTAACCAATCATATGAGAATACACCAAACATATGAACAAACAAAATACACATGATTAACCGGAAATCAAGTGTAGCATGGATTTTACGCCCTCCATGTTGAGGGTTGGGAGGTTACAGGCCTATATGACCATCAATATTTGCAGATTTACCGGCTTCTGCTCGCCCTATAGACTTCCTGGCTCCTACTTGCCCTTGTAGACTTTTCGGCTTCTACTAGCCACCACTACCATTTCCTTGTTTCCCCACACGAAGAATAGTAGTGAAAATAAATGTGACTCACAATTATGATATGCATGAATTAATTTCAATATATATTAAACCAAATAATGTTTAGTTCCAGTTAAAGGTAATCAGCACAATTTTCATCATATCAATATAAGAATCACAATTTATTTATCAAACCTTCTTTCGATATTCTTAACTTGTATTCAACCAATTATAATTTCAAGTCACACAACCAATATTTATTTATCTTTTCCTTAATTGCTAGTGCTACTACTTACAAGTACAAAATAAGGAAATGTAACTTAGTAAAGGATTAACTCACTCCATGTCGGTAGATCCTAATTGAAGTAATCTTCCGAGAAAGTGATCTCGGGTCCTTCTCCACCTAAACAAGATGAAATACCCAAAATGAGTCTTTCATGAAATCTCTATTCTTGAAGATTCTAAATCTTTCTCAAAATCGCAGTAAAATAGTATAAGAGGAAATTCCAACTTAAAATGGCCATAACTTGCTCATTTTAACTCGGAATTTTGCATATAATATACCGTTTTCTACCTATTCGAAAAGATCTATCTATTTCTAAACTTATTTTCATCAAACTAAGTCGTTTGGGCTCCGAAAAAGTGGCAGACAGATTCACCACGAATTTTTATAAACTTGTTTTCTTTCTTTTATTCAAAGCTCATTTTGAAGAGATAGATATTATAACTATTTGTAAAACCTTTGAAATATATATACATACGTTTATTGACTCATATCAAATGTATTAAGTTTAATGAAGTTGTCTCAAATAAAAAGTAAAGTCTTTTTAAATAATTTTGGAAAGTGAAAGCTTTTGAAATACTTTTTATTTTGTTTTAAAAATATTTAAGTTATTTCAAATGAGTATTTTCTTTTCCTAAATTTAATTTCCGTAATCTCTTTAAATTCCTAAGAAATGATTTTATTTTTTAAGCGTAGTTTCCAACTTTTCAATTGAAAGTAATAACAATTCTATGTTTAGAGAAATAATTCTTTGTTTCTTGAGATCATTCTATCTTGATGAAAAGAATTTCTAATACTTGATAAAAAGTGAAGTTTTAGAAAAACCTTTGTTTATTTCAAAAAGTTCTTTTCTATGTGTGTTCATGAGCTCCTCTAGATTTCTTAGAAAGGTTTGTTTAAGAAAAATTACTTCTTATTTCAGAAAAGAATCTTTATTTTCAAGAAAACATTTCCTATTTATTTTGTTGAGACAAAAATCATTATGTTTCATGAATATGAATATAAAGTTATGTAAATAAAGAATCATAATAACTTGAAAGAATAAGCTAATAAGGAAATAAATCAAGTATTGAAACCTTAGCTTCATCAAGGTATCCCGGGACTAAGAAAAGACTAGTCCAAAAAGAAAACAAAATGTTTTGACTTGATGAGGACAAGTCTAAGACTAAAAAGACTAGTCTTAAAAATAATATAAAGTAAATAAATTGCAAGGAAGTAAATAAATTGCAAAAAGTAAATAAATTACAAAACAAATGAGCTTATATGCTCTAAATGATATATATAGCTACTAGATATATTAGATAGTTATAAATATAAAAGCAACATAAAGGAATTAGATCATGAACAAAAACGAAATATGAACCTATTGTTGCTTTCTTTAACCTTCATGGTTTAAAAAACATATACTAAGCTCATACTAAGTAGATGAACATAAAGAAGACTTGAAGAAAAATTACCTAAAATAACTAAATTAGAGAGAGCTTCTTGAAAGGAAAATCTTGAGAGTTTTTGAGATAGTAACTTTAGTGTAGAAGAGGTGTGAAAGAAGTGGAAGTAAGAGGGGGTAATTAAGAAAATGTGGGAGATAATTTGTTAATTAAATAAATTGAAATTAAAACAATTTGGGAAGAAAGAGAGAGGGGCCAGCGCTATTTTAGTGAAGAGAGGGAGAGAAAATTTATTTTTTTGTATTTTTGTTAATTAAAAGTAAGATAGAAAGATGTGAAAGTTGTATTGAAATAAAATGTATAAGAAATAGAGGTATGGGTTGTAAGAGTAGGTTAAGAAAAATAGAGATAGATGAATAGTGTAGAATAGTAGTAAATAGTGTAATGTAAAGTAGATGACAATTTAAGTACCGGTAGTAAGAAAATACGTTATAAATGCGATATCTGATATTTTTAACTATGAAAAATTATAAAATTGATATTTTTGAAAATCTTATATTTTTACGAGTGTAATGGTATATTTGGAATATTTTTACTATTCAAGCTTCGAGACACGTTTTTCAAGAACTGTCTGATCGGGTTCAAGATGAGTGCGGTTTTACTAAACTGATCTTTTTAAGTTTCATCGGATAATTACGAACTATTCTATTGCCTAAACTCTTTCTTACTCTCTTAGGGTTTCTTAAACAGGAATGCCGGACTTAAGCGGTTATGGTAACTAGGGTTTTGTTGACTTTAGAAATCCGGTTGACTTCTAATTAGGGTTTAAGCTTTAATTTGATTACAAAACTTTGGGGGTTTACACATTGTGGAAACGTGGTCTCTTCTTATGATCTCCACTACTGCCTTCAATTAACCGTAACCCATATGGCCATAAACTGCTAAGTCGGTCCCCTATAAATACTTGTCCGTTTCTCTAGATTTAGGTAATGTCACCTCCTTCACTTAAATTACCATCTGATCATGACAATCACTAACTTTAGTATCAGCATGGCTACTCCGAGCCCAAGCCTGGTACGCCACTAACTTGTTTCTATTTTTCAAACTCGTTAACCAATCGTGATCTAAGCCCAATATTTGAAATTCAACCTCTATCAGGTTTGAGCAAGCAACGTATATATATTTTCACTACTTATTTTTTTTATCTATTTTTATTTTTATATTTTATAGATGTATAGCATGTCCTTTGAACTAGTTTGTATAATGACTAATGTTGATAATAATTGGGTGCGATTAGAGATACAATTGGGTCGGGTTTTGGATGGATCATATAAACCAATAACCCGACGCACTACCTAATAAGGTTTACCAAATCTGATCCTATAACCCTATAACTATTTTTTTTTAATCTATTTTCAAATTAATAATAAATTTAAGATAAACCGATGCTTTTGACATATGTTTTCTATACATTTAAAACTGAAAAAGATACATGTAGAATATATGGCAAATCACATTTATGATTTAATATTTAAACACATAAATATATTATTTTTGTGTAATCTCGTGTAAGAGACTTATATAAGAACATTGTTAAATTAAATCTCTTGTTGGGTTAAAATATAATACATCAAACAATATTAAGTAAGAATGACTTCAACAAATTTTAATGAAAAGTTTTAAAATCATAACTAATCTAGTAAATATAAAAGAAAAAACATTTTTAAAAGGTAGAAAAGATGGTAGCTCCTTCATGTTTCTTTTCCTCTCCTTGCCCCTTTAGTAATTTTTTATTTATTTTTAAATTATAACATTGGTTGTTCAGTATCCATCGGATTTGTTATATGATAAAACCTGATCTTATATCCTATAGAGTTTTTACTATATATCCAAACTTGACCTTAACAAGTAGGCAGGTCAGAAACCCTATTATGGCTTACCTGGTTACATCTAGTTACATCCCTAGGTGTCATTGTAATTTTGTTTAATTAATTAATACAAAATTGCTATTTAGTGAGTAATTACTAGAGCTCCACAGATGGGTTTTGACCTATGGGTTAGTATGTTTAACCTATGTTTAAAAACAAGTTAGGGTAAACTTTTTTCACCATTTTAAAACTAGACAAATTTTAGCTAATCGTTTAACTTACGGTCTAAAGTGGGCTGGCATGGTAATTGAGTAGGTTAACCTGCTAGTTCAATTGTATAAGAAAATAAAAATAGTAGAAGAGTGGCTATTAATGTAACATTATTCTTGACACTTTTATATTTAAGTTTAAACTTGTATTATAACATTTTTTAAGTATATATTTATTATTTTAAACAAAATATGATATCTAATAAATTATTTAAAAAAACTTATTGTTATATGTAAGTAATTAAAATAATAATAAAACTAATAATTAATATGTGCAAATGGTTTTTTTTTTTTTTTGCCACTTTGTGTAAATGAGTTGTACGAGTCAATTTTACTTGTTTAGCCCATAAAAATATATAGATGGGTTGATTGGGATAGGTAAGTAGAATGACTCGTTTTGAGCCAAAATAACTGAAGTATGATAAAAATATTTACCTTGTTTATCAAGCGAGCCAAAATTTATTTATTTATTTTTATCACACATGCAAGTGGCATTAATGATATAATCTGGCACTAGTACTGGTACTAATGATATAATATGAACCGAACCAAACCGCATTTGAAACAGTTCGGTTTAAACCCTTAATAAACTGAACCACTTTTGATTGTTTAGGTTTTGAACCAAACCGCTTCAAATATAGTTCAGTTTGAACCATTTTTAAATGCATTTAGTTTCAACAAATATTATTAATAGTTATTTGAGTTCTAAAAAAAAAGATATTTAAATTGAGTAACGTTGCTCAAGAATTAAAGTTACTTATCATTATATCAAATCGTGTATTTGATAATTATATATATATATATATAATCTAGTCCTAAAAATATTTTTTGATGTGAATCTAAAGTAACATATATTCTTAATAAATCTATAACACTAACTAAGGAAAATCATTCTTTCACATTAATTCAATGATTATTTTGTAATATTTTTCCCTTATAGCATATTTGAGTTTCCGTGGTACTAATTAAATTATTGTGTATTCCTAAATTCAATTATAACACTTTATTTTAATTTGATGATGTCAACTAGTTTTAAGAAGAATTTAGAATTAATAAAATAGGAAAACATACTGTGAAAGTTTTGAGATGAGTAAAAGATTGTTTGTTTAATATTATTAGATATATAATACATGTAATGATATATTGTGTAAAATATATAACACGAAATATATATCACGCGTTTAAAATTATAAATAACATTAATGTAATTAAAAATGCAAATTACATTTCATAAATTGGAATGAAATTACAATTTCTCCTAATAAATTTATAAATTGAAATCTTACTCAATTCTTTTACAAAGATACATCTAAACGCAAAAATGTTATTAGAATTCAAATTGTGATTTCATTTCAAGTCTATTATAACATATTATATATATACATTATATCAGAGTGAAATGCCACATGTGATCATAATATTTAATGTTTAAGAGTTGTAAATAAATAAAATGACTCTTATTTTTTATTTTTAAATTTTTTTTAATGTGAAGCGGTTTGTTTTGAGTTCAAAGGATTTGATTTAGTTTAACCTTCTTAACCAAACCATAACCGGTTAGACTTTTAAATAAACCGCAAGCGGATTAAAATATAAAATAACCATATTTTCTGGTCCGGTTCAGTTTGGTTGCGTATGGGTAACAACACCGACTGGTACTGCTACGTATCACAATTGCCACCATGGCCTTTGTCTTTGTTGAAGCTGAAGGCCAAACCTCAAATTTAAAAGTCAAAACCCTCTTCCTCACTCACTGCATTCTGGCCCTGCCCCTTCCTTTCGCTCTCTCTCGCTCTCTTCGCTCTCTCCCTCTCCTCTGCACTCCAAACATGGACGGCGCCTCCTACCAGCGTTTCCCAAAGATAAAAATCCGTGAAATGAAAGATGACTACCTCAAATTCGAGCTCCGGGACACGGAAGCCAGCATGGCCAACGCGCTTCGGCGCGTCATGATAGCAGAAGTACCCACGATAGCAATAGACCTCGTAGAAATCGAAGTGAACTCTTCAGTACTCAACGACGAGTTCATTGCCCACCGTCTCGGTCTCATCCCACTCACAAGCGAGCGCGCTATGGGGATGCGTTTCTCGCGTGACTGCGACGCTTGTGATGGAGATGGGCAGTGCGAGTTTTGCTCCGTCGAGTTTCATCTCAGAGCTAAGTGTATGACCGACCAAACTTTGGATGTTACCAGTAAGGACTTGATTAGTTCGGACCATACGGTTGTTCCTGTCGATTTCTCCGATAATGCTGGTTACGATTCCTCCGAGCAGAGGTACTTCCTTTTTACTTGCATTTGTTGGTGATTAATTTGCATTTTTTGTTTGTATATTTGGATTAGGGTTTGGAACCATATCTTATCAATTGATTTCATGTATTATTCACATTGCCAAGAACTCTGCTGCTTGCGGGCTTTAGGGTTTTGGATAATGTGACTAAGTTTTGGCTGTTTTTGCAATTAAATAGTCGAACGGTTCAGAGATGATATAAACCCTAAAAGCTACTACATTACGAGTTGGTATGGTAAGAATCCTTGTGCTTGTGTGTAGTCTGTTTTTTGGGATGAAACAAAGTAGTTGATACTGGTTTCCGGTGGTTTTTTTGTGCTTTTGTTTTGTTGTGAAGACATCGTTTTATCTACTTATTTACTTGCCTAGCGAACTAATTGAACCGAACTTGGATGTTACTGATGGTTGTAAAGCTTGTGGTTGCATTCTTTTTACGAGTCTACTGGTAATGCATTGCTTGCATGGCTTGTATCGTCATGCTGATGATCTGTTCTGATGTCATGTAATCATACTTTTGGGTAAGCTTAGAAATCATCTATTTATTGGCTTGGGCAGTTTGTTGATACGTATATTTGGTGATTGAAAAAGACTTGCAATCCAAGGAAGTTCTGGTGCAAGTACTCGTTATGTAGATGATGTGTTATTTTAAGTCATAGTTGGTGCTAAAGGAAGGTCTGCAGCTTCTGTCCCTTATTTTAAGCAAATGGACTCAGGGTCACTATTGCTCTTTTGTATGTGACTTAATTTCCCTATGACAAAGTACCCTATAGAAATCCTTATTTTTTGGGTTAATGGGGCACAATTATAATTGGACGAACTTCCTAATTTTCTTTTTTGTGGCAAGAGGATCCCTGAATTTAAATTGTTATTACTTTGATGTTTTTTATGGGTACTGGTGTGACATGATGTACTCTATATGTAGGGGAATTATCATTGTGAAGCTTCGTCGAGGACAGGAACTGAGATTGAGAGCAATAGCCAGAAAAGGAATTGGAAAAGACCATGCAAAGTGGTCACCAGCGGCCACAGTGACTTTTATGTATGAACCAGATATACACATCGATGAGGAGCTGATGGAAACCTTGAGCCTCGAGGAGAAACAAGCTTGGGTAGAAAGCAGTCCAACTAAAGTATTTGATATTGATCCAAATACCCAGCAGGTTGGTTGTCCTTTCACTTTCAAATTGATCTACTGGTTTCCTGGAGCAATAGCACACTGGAACCTTGCATTGATCCAGTGTTCTATTATCAATTGTACTTTGGTTTTTACCTTCTTTCATTTATTTATTTTTAATGGCTTTTGGGCTTAGGAGTTATGATTTATATTGCCTGTAGCCAATTGGCTAAACCAATTTGCTTTTCTGGTTGCACAATTGCATCTGTTTAAGTATTTGGTGCCTTACTTTGATCTTGAAGCAACACCATCTTCCATGTTATTAGCATTTGATCTTAGATATAATTCTATATATCGATATGTTCTTGTCAGAGTTGAATATGATGAAGTGGGTAGATTGTTATTGTGAAGACAGCAGTGACAAATACAGAAGCACACTCCAGATATAATCTCGTGTTGATGTATGGTGTGGATTATTGTAATGCACTATAGAAGACGATGGTGTTATGGTCATGTATCGAAGTATAGTACTTGAAAACCCTTGAACAAAGTAAATTCGAATTAGAGGAATTCAGTTTGGTGGTGGAATTGATTTGATTTCATCTAAATATCTGCTTTCCATGCAATTGGAGCTATCATAGTGGAGTGCTAAAAACTTGAACCACAAATGAACTTAATGGTGCAGTGGCTTTAATGAGCAATATGGGACTATCTTTGCTTTGCTTGTAAGTGGCTTCTGATAACAAGCTCATTCTATCTTTGATAAAAAGCAAAAATCCTATAGAATGAGTGTGTGCTACTCAATAGGCTACTCCACTGCCTAATTGTTTGACAGTGATGCAGCGTTATTGTCATTCTTGTGGTGTGTATGGTGGAATGCTTGCTTTTGGACAGTGAAATCTTGCAGCTGTAATGGTTTTGGGTAAAAATTGATTGTTAAGAGGCGTATGAGCCAAAGTATGCTTATATTTTACTGAAACATGTAGTTACTTGTGGCTCTGTAGTAATTCTAAGGTGGGAATGTGAGATGATACTGGGTTTGGCTCTCTTACCTTAGTAATTAGCAATTGTGCAATGTGGGTGATATGCTGCGTAGTGTGGTTGCCTTGGACTTGTAAAAAGATTACTAAAATCAACTTGCATGGTCATTCATAAGTGCTAATTGGAAGGAAAAGCATGGAATTTCTGTTATAGGATCAATTAGAAGTTTTACTTTTTCTACCTATGTTGTAATTGGAATTTTGTCTCGTTAGAGAGAACCCAATGATCTCTTGAAATAAGATAAATTTTGGGAAAATCAAGTCTGCCCTCTTTCTTATTCATTCACTTTTTAAATACATTGGTAACATGTTGGTTACATGACAGTTACATAACTGATAATTCCCTATTTTTCTCTTTTTATTACAGCTGGACACAACATAACAACAATCATTCTTAACTTTTTATGCCATGCCACATGGCTTATTAACACACTAACACTTATAACAATATCACGTGCACTCCACTAGACATATAAGACTGCAAATACAAAAACATTAAGTAACAGACAAATATTACTAACAGCCCTAACACAAAACAAAAGAGCTTCACTCTTTCTTCCTCTGGCGCTTATAAACATGCTGAAAAGGAATGATTTTTTGACTGGTGCGTTGTAACAATTTTCGTGTGGCTTTATATGAAGTTGGACTCTTTTATCGGGTGTGATTCTAAGATGAGTCGATTTTTTATGGATGCATTTTTGCTGCTTGAATAGTAATTGAATCATAGTTCATTCCATTCGTGTGATTTTGTGGAAACCTAGGTAATGAATAAAGTAGATATTATACATTGGCTTTAGATGTCATGGATGGGCAATGACATGTCAGTATATTTGTGGTGCATCTTCAATTGCAAGGATGACAAGAGCTTGTTAAATGTTATTTTCTCATTTCTTCTTTTAAGATTTGTTTTGCCTGGTTCCCTGATATATCTCTTAGCTGCTGAGTTCTGTCTTTTAACTGGTTCCTTCATTCTTTTGTATCTCTTAGGTTGTGGTGGTCGATCCTGAGGCATACACTTATGATGATGAAGTAATCAAGAAATCTGATGCTATGGGAAAACCTGGCCTTGTGGAGATATATGCCAAGGAAGATAGCTTTGTTTTTACAGTTGAATCTACAGGTGCAATTAAAGCTTCCCAGATGTTGCTGAATGCCATAGAAGTCCTGAAACAGAAACTGGATGCTGTTCGTTTGTCAGAGGACAGTTGAAGCTGACGATCAATTTGGGGAATTGGGTGCACACATGCGTGGGGGTTGATTAATCAGCATAAAATGATGGCAAATCTTGCAATGACAATATGCTTTAAAGTTGCTGTTTATAAAATCTGTAGTAACCACCGACCTTTTCTTTTCCTCCTCTCTTTTTTGTGAAACTGGGTTGACTAATTGTCCAATGGCTTTTGTGCTGCAGTCCGTGGTTTGTCCTTGTGCGGACAGCCATTGTTGGAATCACTTAAACTTTTCATTGATTTTTTTTAGACTAACGAAGAAGGTGAGGCAATGTAACTGAAATAGACTAATCAAAGTGATTGAAGAACTGTTGTGATAACGTAGTTAAGATTTTGTAATTAACCCTTTAGATTATGGCATAGTAACTAGAAACATCAAAGAGGATCAGATCCCTTATCTACCGCATTCGTGACTTGAATCCGAGAGCTTATAGGCTTAGGAAAGGCTAAAGAGAATCACGAGGTGATTCAACATTGCACGATTACCCGATGAATGGAGGATCACAATTTGTTTTCTATTCAAAGCAGGTAAGATGTTGTGTTCAAATATATTATTAATGTTATTTTGGTAAAAAATTATTCTTAAATCCAGGTAAAATCCATTGAATGAGTATTTGTATAGGTGAATCTTACGAGTTAAAAGTGTAAAACATAAATCAAATCACCAGATGATTTTTAAAATACACAAATGATTTCAAACATACAATCTTCAGTAGAAATTCTCACAATTATATTTCAAAGTATAAAAATATGAGTTTTTTTACCTCAGTCTTAAAAGACTATTTATAGTTTGAAGAAAAGAAAATATAATACAAATAAATTAAAAGCTGTGTGAAACATAAGGTGGTATAAAGCTAGTAGCTTTGTCAAGGTAGGTCGGTGGCCTAAGGTAGAAAGTTGGTAACCTTGAAGCCAACTTTGGATTCGTGTTGCTCTTGGCTTAATTGTTACGCCAGCATGATTCGTCATGCTCTCGACTTAATTGTTACGCGGTTATATGCTGGCGGTTTATATGCTCAACGCTAATGGCTTTTGGTCTCAACGCCGGTAGCCTTAGTCCGGCTTTGGATTGGAGCTATCTTTAGGAAGTAAAAGCGCAATTACATAAATTCTTGACATAGTTTCGTTGAGTAGAGATGAAGGAGCTGGTTATACATAATAGGATAAGGCACGTTTTCTCGCTACATACATACATACATATATATATATATATATAGATTGGTTTTTCACTGTCGTCTTACTTAGTTGTCTTGTAAGAAAAAAAGTAGAATTAAAAAAGTTACCTTAATCGGATTTAGGCTTCATAAGTCTTGGGATTCAAATTTATATCAAAAGATTGAAACCTAATAACTCCTAAGAGGATTTAAAAAAGATTAAACTTATTTCTTAAGAATATGGCCTCTTTTGTAAAAATGTGCTTTCTTTATTTTTCAAAAGCCTTAAAGACTTCTCTAAGTTTAGTCTCAAGCCAATTTTATTAATAAAAAAGAGGAAAATTAAGTATAAGTTGTCATATCGTCAAGAACGATTTTCAATGGTTATCTCCAACATCTGATCTTTCAGCCATTCATCTTAGAGTGACCTCTCCTTTAAAATATTAAGTGGAGGTAAGTCCATCATTATCTTCTTCTTTTATATCTCTAATATATTAGTTTAATTAAAAAATGAAAAATTTGGGGTTGGGAGTTTTTTAAGCCCTCTTTTTCAAAAATTAATGTCATCGTATATAGAATGGGAAAATATAATGTATTGTCAGAAAATATATTTGCTATGACGAGGAATAAACATGAGCTTCATTCATTTAAATAGTAATGTGGCAATATATAGAATGAGGAATATAATACATTGTAATACATGGAAGATAATACTTCATCTACAGATCTATCATCATGCTTCATGTATTTTATTTTTGATTTTAGTTTTATTGGGTCTGGAGATAATGATTATTTGAATGTATGGACTATGTCGGAGAATGTAAATACTTATGATTAATAAGTATCTATTTAAGATAAGATTTTTGACCTATTAAATGTTATCCACTATCTAATAAGTGGTCACTACCCACTAAACGTATTTGATGGTAGCACGTTATATATAACCAAACAAAATAAGACATTTGATATCTTAATTATTATCGTTCGATTTTTATACCATTGTATTGTATGGAATAAAATTAAGAAAGTATAGGTCCTTTTTTTCATCATCAATGTGAAAACAAGAAGCAAATAGATCTTTCCCCACAATATCAAAATCATTCAAAGTATCTCAAGGCAATGGTAGAAGGAATTTAGGGTCTGTTTGTTTGGCTTTTTTGGGCAAATATAGACACTTTTTTCAAACTTTTTTGTAATAAATTATTTATCAAGAAATAGATATAGATAAAAAAAAGTTGATAGTTCTCATCAAAAAATCAAATATATATAAAATATAGATGCAAATCAGATATATTTTTACATATCATTTTGAAAAAGATATAGATACAGATGAAAAACAGACCATTCAAACAGACCCTATAACATCGATTCATATTCCGCATTTTGTATTTGATTTCATGGTTACTTGGGTGTTTTCCATGAATTTTTGCTATCGTAACCGAGTTAATTGGAGTCAACCCCCTATCTACTCTCTGTTTTGGTGAAGATGGGCATCCTGTTCAGTTGTTCGTAAGTGAGGATCTTGATAAGTTTTCTAGTAATTTGAGCACTCAACTAATGCTTGGTCGATCGTGTAAACCCCCAAAGTTTTGTGATCAATTAAAGCTTAAACCTTAATTAGAAAGTCAACCGGAATCCTAAAGTCAACAAAATCCTAGAGTTTTGCAACTATTTAAGTCCGACATTCCCGTTTAAGCAATCCTAAGAAAGTTAGTAAGAGATTAGTATGTAGAATAGTTCGTCATAACCTGTGAAAGCTTAAAAATATCAGATTAGTTAAACCGCGATTCGTTTTGAGCACAACCGGACACAGTTCTCGAAAAGTGTGTCCCGGGGCTCAGATTAGTAAAAATATTCTGAATATACCGTTAGACCCGTAAAAATATAAGGTTTTCAAAAATATCAATTTCATAATATTTCGGTAACTAAAAATATCAGATATCGCAATTATACGCATATTTTCTTACTACCGGTACTTAAATTGTCATGTTTACTTTACATTACACTATTTTCTACTATTCTATACTATTCATCTATCTCTACTTTTTCTTACAACCTACTCTTACAAACTATACCTCTAATGCTTACAATTTTCATTTCCAATACAACTTCACATATTTCATATCTTACTTTTCACTTACAAAAATACAAAAGAATAAATTTCTCTCCCTCACACACTCTCATTGTGCGCCGACCATGCCCTCCTCTCTCTCCAATTTGTTTCAATTTTCATTTATTTAATTAACACAAATTTCCTCCCATATATTCCTATAAATACCCCCTCTTCCTTCCACTTCTTTCACACCTTCCATACACTAAAATTACTCTCCTAAAATTCTACAAGAATTCTCTCCCAAAGCTCTCTCAAGTTTAGTTCTCTTAGGTAATAATCATTCAAGTTTTTTATGTTCATCTACTTAGTATGGACTTAGTGTGTATTTTCCAAACCATGAAGGTTAAAGAAAGCAACAATAGGTTCATACTTTGTTTTTGTTCATGAATCAAATTTCTTTTATGTTGCTTTCACATATATTTAACTACATATATCTATGTAGCTATATATATTTTTTAGAGCATATAAGCTCATTTGTTTTGCAATTTATTTACTTTCCTTGCAATTTATTTACTTTCATGTTATCTTTAAGACTAGTCCTTCTAGTCTTAGACTTGTCCTCATCAAGTTAAAACATTTTCTTTTTCTTTATGAGACTAGTCTATTCTTAGTCCCGGGATATCTTGATGAAGCTAAGGTTCCAATAATTGATTTATTTCTGTACTAGCTTATTTCATTAAGTTATTATGTGTCCTTATGTTTTCATAGCTTTATGATGCATATTCATGCATGAACATAATGATTTTGTCTCAATAAGATAAATGAGGAAAGATTTTCTTAAAATAAAGATTCTTTTCTAGAAATAAAAATGGGAAGTGATTTTTCATAAAACTAAGGATTTATCTTGACAAATTTTTTTTTATTTTTTTATCTAGAGGAGTTTATAGGAATTTTTACAAACATATACAACATAGAAAGAACTTCTTGAGTAAACAAAAGTTTTACTAAAACTTCACTTTTTCATCAATACTAGTTTGATAAACAAGAAATTCCTTTCATGGAAATAGAATAATCTTAAGAAACAAGGAAATTATTTCTATAGAATTGTTGTTATTTTCAAAAAGTATTAGAAACTTAGAAAATAAAATCATTCTTTGAAAATTTAAAGGACTAAGGAAAGGAAAGTTATTCATAACTTGAAATATTCTCTAAAAAAATAAGAAGAATTTTCAAAAGACCTAATTTTTTTTGAAGACTTTACTTTTATAAAAATTTATGGTTTGAGACAACTTCATTAACTTCATTCATTTGATATGAGCCAATAAATATATGTATATACATTTCAAAGGTTTTACAAACTATTATAATATCTATCTCTTTGAAATGAGCTTTTGTTAAAAGAAGGAATTCAAGTTTGTGAAAATTCGTGGTGAATCTGGTCACCACTGTTTCGGAACCCAAATGACTTAGTTTGATGAAAATAGTTTTAGAAATAGATAGATTTTTTTGAGTAGGTAGAAAACGATACATAATATGTGAAATTTTGAGTTAAAATGAGCAAGTTATGGCCATTTTAAGTTGGAATTTCCTCCAATCCGATTTTACCACGATTTTAAGATAGATTTAGAGTTTTCAAAGATAGAAATTCTATGAAAGACTCATTGTGGATAATTCATCTTGTTTAGGTGAAAAAAGAACCGAGATCACTTTCTCGAAAAATTACTTCGATTAGGAGCTACCGACATGGAGTGAGTTAATCCTTTACTAAGTTACATTTCTTTATTTGTGCTTATAAGTAGTAGCACTAGAAAATAAGGAAAAGATAAATGAACAAATATCGTGTGATTTGAATTTATGATTGGTTGAATATAAGTTAAGAATATCGAAAGAGGAATTGATAAATAAATTGTGATTCTTGTATTGATATGATGAATATTGTTTTGATCGCCTTTAACTTGAACTCAACATTTATTGGTTAAACTTATATTGAAAATGATACATGCATATCATATTTGTGGGTCACATTTATTTCACTACTATTCTTTGTGTAGGAAAACGAGGAAGTTGTAGTGGTGGCTAGTAGGAGCCGGAAAGTCTACATGGGCCAGTAGGAGCCGGAAAGGCTACAGGGCGAGTAGGAGCCCGCAAGTCTGCAAATATTGATAGTCGTATGGGCCTGTAATCTCCCAACCCCCGATATGGAGGGCGTAAAAGCCATGCTACACTTGATTTTCGGTTAATCTTGTGTATTTGTTTATTCATGTGATTGGTGCATTCTCATATGATTATTTAAATACTTGTTTGATATATGGAAATGTTTTATAGATGAGAATTGTCTCACTAAGCTAGATTTGCTTATACCCCTATAGCTTTTTATTGCAGTATGATTATCTATGGTTGGCACCGAGAAGCCCCGTATGCCAGGTGTGAGCCAAAGCTACTAGGAGTTTTTGGGAGAAGTTATATGTATTTATTTTTGAACATAGACTTCTAAGAAAATCTCTATAGTAGGCTTATGTTATAGTTATGTTCACCCTTGTTTAGCTAAATCAAGACTATTTGAGACGGGGAAATGCCCCCAAGAAATTATAAGAGATTATTATCCAATGAATATTCCATATTTATTTATATAAGTTTTTACATGCTTTTATTATCTACTTAAATGTAATTCCCATGTGAGTCTTCTACTATCTTGAAAGCATGCTTTGCATGTGATATTGAAGCTCCTGCATGACTAAGGTTATCATTCATTAGCTTTAATATTATATGCGGCGGATTGCCACATTTGGGGTATCTTCCGGGGCGTGTCAAGTCGCCTACCTATTATTGTAGAGGCCGAATAAGTTGATTCATGTTGTTGTGGTATGGGTGTCGAGTGTGTTAGTGCTTGTTTACTACTTTTTGTCCAACATAGGCCACGCATTGGGAGTTAAAGCTTCCGCGCGCTACTGTGCTGGTGCTGCCTCCTATTGTGTAGATGGCCTATTTTATTATTGGTTATCGCTATTGTATGCTCAGAACTCGGTTAATGATGGTCTTTGGGCTTTATTTGGAAGGAGAGGTGCAGAGCAATTTTCAAAAACCAAAGTCATAATCCCATTTCGATGAACAAGAGATTCAAAACTTTAGTAGAAATTGAAGCTTTTGCTTCATGTAACTTACACGTAGCAAGTTCCCAAAAATACGATTGTAGGCATGGTCAGTTGCAATGTTCCCATCTTCACGACGGCTAAGCCGAGAGAAGGGAAGCATGTGTTGATATATTAGGACTTTGTTTCCATGGCATTGCATTGTGCCAATTTCATAGCAATGTAATTGCTGTGTCTAATGTTTTTGTTGATTTGTGGAAAATTCCCAATGTTAGTTCTATAAAGAAGCAAATAGATCTTTTGATGACATGGCTTTAATTATACAAAATTTCAAAGGTTAATTGATTGGTGGAAATACTTTTTTTTTTTAATGATGATGTAATGGATGCTGAAATGGTAGAGGCTCAAGCTGTCCTATGTGGGCATTGAAGAATAATTGGCCATGGGTGATAGTAGAGATTGAATGGATTAAATGTATATTGGAGTATATCTATAATGTCATTCACACCTAATCAGGACCAGATGCAGGATTATATGATTGGAGGGTCGAACCTTGATTAAGTTAATGTTAAAATTATTTATTTATATTTACTCGCTATTACATTTACATTACATCTTATATATTTATGAGAATTTCATAATGATTTAAAGGTGATATTTTTTAAAAGGTTATTGAAAAAAAAATCATTCAAATAATAATTAAAAGTATTTAGTACATTTTGTAAGAGATGTTATATATGTCATTTAAAAATTAATTATTAGTAAAAATATAGAGTTAATATATATAATTTTCTTTTTAATAAAAATAAATCATAAAATATATATAGATGGGATATCTAAAAAAAAAAAAACAGATAGTATAGTCATTCATTAATTCATGCACATTTTAATAACAATAATTGAAGAAAAAATGTTACTAAATTAAATTATATAATTAATGTTCAATAAGATTCAATTATAAGGTAGATAATAATAATAACTGTTTTATGATAAAAAATTTAATGTTATTAATGATTGTGAAAGAAAAAGTTAAACATCCACACACACACACACACATATAGAGAGTAGCTAGTGTGATAAATGTATGTTGAAAAAGTTAAAAAAAAAAAAAACACTCATATAACTTGAACTCATGACCTTATGGATGTAAAAGTAGATATTTAACCATTGGACGACACTCAATTTTGCGTCAATATTCTCTCTTTATAATATATATATATATATATACATATAATTTTTTTCTTTTTTAAAACACATTTAAAAATTAATAATTCCCTAGTCTAAGGGGTTGAGTCTCCATCCATCCGTCCACACATTTGATGGCTTTGACATGAGTTTTTAAATGAAGAATCTTACCTTTTGAGATTCCTATGAATGCTGATAATTTCTTTAATTTTTTTGGGATCCTTGTGAAATATTCAAAAAGTGAGTTTTTTTAGAATATTTTATTATTATGTAAAAATAAGATATTGTATAAACATAAATGAGACCCACATAAGTGTAAAAAGAAGGAGTAAATTACACCAGGTGGGTCACAACGTTTGATGATAAGTTTATTTTAGATCACAACGTTTAGAAAATTCCATTTTGGATCATAACATTGAGGGATAAGTTTATGTTAGGCCACAATGTTTGGAAACTTGGTTTAATTTAGGTTACGATGGACACTTGTCAATATGAGAAGAGTGACATGTGTCAACATGAGAAGGTGACACGTGTCAACAGTGATCTGAATTGAATTACTTTTCCAAACATGTAACCCAAAATTGGTTTAATTCAACTTACCTCCAAATGAGTAGGCAAAAAAAAAAAAAAAAAAAAAAAAAAAAAACTTACCTCCAAATATTGTGATTTATTGATGTAATTTACTCCAAAATAAAGTGAAAAAAACTCGTGTGAATAATTTTATGGATAAATTAATGATGTTCTTGAGGAGGGAAGTTTTTTAGAGATGTTGATGTGAGAACTTAGGACCAATAAAGGAATTTATGTATGCGGATAATTTAAGTACAAGTCTTGTCTTATAGCATTCCTCCCCCGTTACTGGTGAGATTGGGTCTTCGCTGGTTTATTTACCATGACAAATTTTTTTTTTCAAAGTTTAAACTCTTTTTTATTTTTTAAAATTTTGAGCTTAACATTTATTTTATTTGAAATTCAAATTTATTTCTTTTGATTTTTTAATTTTAAATTTATCTTTAAAAATAATATGTTGGACAGGTCATGGATCCAACGCCCAAGTTGGAGGCTCAATAGGTCTAAGACCCACTATAGACGCATGTATGACGAGTCTAATTCTGGATCTAGTTATTTTTTGGACTTGCTGACTAGCGGGCTCGAGTTTGATCATGTAAAGACTTCTCCAGTCTCCCACTCCAAGGATTGTCCATAGACGCCTGGTATTTTGTAATATGTTTTTATCTATGTAGTATCTTATCCCACCGAAAAAAAACCTAACATAAATAATATAATTTTTTTGCTAAATTGGATATTTTAAAATTAATTATTAAAATAGAATATCATCAAACTTAATTACCAAAATAATAAACCAGTCTCCCATTTCTGACATGTGTATTAAATTGTACAACATTCATTATAATTTGCTTGTTTTACGTATGCAATATGCGTCTAACTAATCATGTATCTCCTATATGTGAATTTAATGATTTATTTTGATAATTAATTTATCATGTATCATATTTTAGTAATTTTTTTTAAAAGGCATGATCTTTCACTTAATAATACATATATCTTATGCAAACATAATATATGTAATATCTCATCATATTTCATCCTGTGAACTTCATCTTTACTTTTAAACTGAAATTAAATCAAACCAAATTAAGGGTTTATTTAGTTCATCTTATTTTACTCAATTTGACATCTTATTTTATCGTTTTAAAATAAAATATTTGTTAAGAAATAGATAAAAATAAAAAAAAGAAAAAGATATTTTTACTCATAAATAAATTTAGTAGACTAGATAAAGATGCATATTAGATAAGATATAAATATAAATTAGATATAGATAAATATAGATGAAAATTAGATAATCCAAATAGGCCTAAGAATTTTTGTCAAATTTGGTTTAACTTTAGTCTAAAATTTCTCTACACCAAAAATTTAGGTTTTAGTTTCAAAAATCTGTAAAACCAAATAATACAGAGCCATTCTATTTGCTATAGCCTATGTCAGAGCTCGTTAGATTACCATCCTCAATTATGTTAGACTAATTTGAATATCAATTTCATTGGCTTTCTTCCTCCTCCTCTTCCTCCTCCTCCTCCTCATCATCATTATTATTTGTTCTCAAATCAATGTCAAATCCACACATGTAGATTTTTTTTTTTTACTAGTACTAATAGAGTTGCAAACGAGCTGAATTGCTCGCAAACTACTGGAACTCGATTCGCTTTAGGCTCGGCTCGGTTTGGTTCGGCTCGGCTCTAACTCAATTAGTAAATGAGCTGAGATCGAGTTTAAAGTAAAACTTGTTTATTTAAATGAGCTGAGCTCAAGTTTTAATTTAAGCTCATAAGCTAGCTTGTGACCAAGCTCATTTGGACTCATGAACCGGCTTTCAAGTAGGCTCGTTAATAAGCTCATTAACAGATTTGTGAATTTTTTATCCATGATATATTATATATAACTATATAATTAAAATAACAAAAATTAATTTCTATTTAATATTTTTTTATATATTTATAGCAATAATTATATATATATTATATATTTTAGGTTTCAAAAAAAAAAAAGAAAAACAAACTATCTAAACAAGCTAAGTTTGAGTTTAAATTTTTAACTTGATAAAAGCTTGATAGACTAGATAAAAAGCTTAGCTCGAGCTTGTTTAACAAACGAGTTAAGCTTGAATTTGTTTAATAAATGAGTCAAGAGCTCGAACCTAAATTTGAAGCTCAATAAAATGCTAAGTTCAAGCTCGACCTGGATAAATTTTAAATGAGTTAAGCCCGAGCCTCTAAAAGCTACGCTCGTCTCAGCTTGATCTGCTCAATTTGTTTGTAGCCTTAAGTACTAATGCACTATATTTAATCTTTCTTTATTTTATTTCTTAAAAAAAAGTAAAATATTCATATTTAGCATTATGTCCAGTAATATTTCATAAAAGAGAAATAAGCATAATCGCACTCTGAATTTGAGTGATAGAAAATTCTATAGTCATATAATTAATTTTAAAGGAATTAATCTCGTCTATTATTTAATGGTTCTAATTCATACTCAATCGTGATTACACTATTAAAACAGTTAATATTTCAATTATTACATTTATTTTAATGGTTAAATGAATAATTGAATGATCACATGGGTAGAACCATAAAAGTTTTCATGATTATTGAAAAGAAAAGGAAAAAAAAATAAAAGAATTCAATTTTATTTAGTTGCTCAGTACTTTAAAAAGAAAAAAAAAAGAAATAGATAAAAAAAAAGTTCATATTTAATAAAATACCATAGTTCATGTCACAATTACGATAGAACACACGAGTCACTGGAACAAGAATAAGAACAAACTACGGGACCCTTTCAAGGAATAAATACATTAACAACTCCAATTTAGCCAGTAATGTTGTCGGTGGCTTGGACAATTCCAAAGCTTTGTCCTTAGTAAGGTCGAGGGTGGTAGTATCCAAGAAAAGGACCTGATTAATATAAAAGAATAAAAAAAAAAAATTGATAGTCACTGAAGTGTGCTAAGCGAACCTGTAAATGCTTGAAGAAAAATATTACCAACATACCTGGGGGAAACGGAGGACATGCATACAGAGGAGGAGGCGGATAAACCAAAGAAGGGGGGTATGCTAGGGTAGGATCAGCAGCTGGTGGAGGTGGACCATATGCTGGTGGATATGCAGAATATGCCGATGCGGCTGGATATGGATAGGCTGTGGCGGCTGGATATGGATAGGCTGTGGCTGCCGGAACATATGGAGCTGTATATAGCGGTGGAGCAGAAGGAGGAGCTGGTGGAACAGGGTTTGAAGGTGGTGATGATGTTGGTCTCTGCAACCGGATTCAGCATTGCTATCTATGTCAAGAATCATATTGTGAATGGGGGAACGACATAAAGACAAGACTTACCGTTGGATTTACAAGGTGCAGAATGAGTTTTGCTTCACCTGCATATCTGGAAAAATGGAAAGTTATTGCCAGTTTAGTATAGCACTATTTCTTCGTAATGGATGAATGCTATTTGTTTTTTAAGGGCAATCTACGGTTTTTGGTGCCTTCTCATATAGAAAACAACTTACTTAAACTATTTGCTACTTTCTTTGAGGATTCATAGAATGAGCAAAGATAAGAATATTTACTTTCCAGATCTTGTTTGGAGACTCCAAGAACCATCGTCATATCCTTCCAAAAGAACTTTCTCGAGTTGAACCCTAGCATGGAAGAATGAAAAATAAAATAACAATATAAAAAGTGTATTTTCAACTTTGTTTTCACATTACATATATGTGAAACGATGAAATGGCAATGACAAAGGATGAAAACGCAGATACATAAAAAGAAATTTGCCCAGATCACATTTCAACAGAATTATTAGCAGCTCCGAAGTGAAAAACAGATATGAAATGTGCTCGAGAGAGACAGAGAATAGTCATTACTTTCCACTGCCGATGAAGTCATCGGAAGAGAGTGTATTGCTATTCCAAACATTAATGGCAATCTCTCTGAGTCCTTCAATTAGAGAGAACACGAACTTCTGTTGGAACGACGGGTTCGTGTGGCCATCTGCACATTCAACAACACCACTCAACTTCGATTTGTGATCTAAAATAGAAACAACCCTCTATTTTTCTGGACACCAATCAAACTAACTTTTTCACATTCTAAATTCTTTCATCAAAATTGTCATGAGACCGTAGAATTTGAAATTTGGAATTTTGTCCCATTTTGTTATAGGTGTGTCATGAGTCAAAATTCCAAAGTACGACATGTCGTGATTTCAGAATTCAGTCATTGGCATAAAAAATCTGTCCTTGTTACGACTCACTGCATATCACCTCTTCCAGAACATCGCATTGCAGCTGCATTTACTCCTACTTCTGATCCTCTCTGTTGGTTGATTATCACTTACTGTTAAATTACATCAACTTTGATGATGTGTTTCCTTATCTATTTATCTTTTTGGCACTTGTTATATAATCAAAACGAGTATTTGGTTTAAGGATGGAGCAATTTTTTGGTCTTCTAGGCTCAGTGACATTCTTTCATGGTTAAAATTTACGTTTATGTTCCATTGTTCATGGGGCTATGGGTCTGTTTGTTTTGGCTTTTTTTCCAGCAGATACAGACACTTTTTCAAACTTTTTGCTAACAAATTATTTATCAAGAAATAGATATAGATAAAAAAAAGTTGACAGTTCTCATCAAAAGATCAAATAGAACAAATATAGATAAAATTTAGATGCAAATCGGATATATTTACACATATCATTTTAAAAAAGATACAGATACAGATGAAAAACAGACAATCCAAACAGACCCAAGCACTTAGGTGCTTGTACTCATATATCACGGCTTTATTAATATAATATGATCATGATTGTCCAATGTCCATTTTCATTCCTATCTTATAAGAGTGTGTGTGTGTATTGACTTGATATAATATGGTTAGTTCTAGTTCTACATCATATGAACTGGTCAATTCCGCCATCCTTTCCATTTTGACTTCATGGTATAGCTCCTCCTTGATTTTCGGTTAATGAAGGATTTTTAAGGCAAGAAAATGAAATATTTCGAAAATAGAAACATAAAATAAATATGTTAATAAGATAGAAATATCTATTTAAAAAATCGAAATGATTGTATATTAATACATGTACTTAACAATTAAATTATACAACATGGTTACTATTGAATAGATAAATAAAAGCTATAATAAAAATTAATAACTTTTGGAAATTGCATTAATAAATGGAATTTATGTAATATGAATGAGGAATGAAAATTCATAAGAATCTATGATGGGATGGGTATCCAATAACACCAGTTAGCGGTTTTAGGCCTTGAATTATCATGAAAGAATCTATGTGTTGTCAATAAGGCTAAATGCTTTCTTATAGGGTTAAATCCTTTAAGAAGTTATAAATAAATCATATTAATTGATAGAGACGATATTATGGTGGTTATGGTGGATTGATAATTTAGTGACTGATCATATGAGTGGTTAATCTAGTGAGAGATGAATTTTTTTACTTTTGATTTTTGAGATAAAAGGATCTATATTTTCAACTCTTGGATCTTAGATTATGTGATCTATATTCACTACTAGAAAACTAGCCTTTAGAGACAAAAAATTTGCGACGGAAAATTTCTATCTCTAAAAAAATGAATTAGAGACAGATTTACGACGGATTTATGATGACATAAATGATGAATAATCTTCTAATTTTTATATGCTTTTGCGACAGAATTTGCAACGGATTACACATTGATTTGTGATGGAAATTTTTTCGTTGCAAATTTGTCTCTGATTTTAGAGGGAAATAAATTATTTTAGCACTAATTTTTATTTTTTTTTTAAATTTTGTTGCAAATCCGTCTCTAAACTAAATTATTACATATATGTATATTAAATAATTAGGTTTAAAATTTAGTTTTAATTATACATATCAAATATAATATATAAATGTGCATTATATAATAAGGACATATATTATATTTGTAAATTAATTTTTATTATATAATAACTATAATATGTATAATCATATGTTATTTACAACTAATTTTATATATGTTTTATTTATAATATTTTATTATTACATTACATATTTATATATTTAAAGTATAAATTAAAAATAGTAATTAAAATATAATTATTATATCTATATCTATTATATATTATTTTACATAATAACTTATATAAAAAAATTAAATTATACAACTTGATAAAATAGTGTATAACAATAATATAATATGTTATATCAAGTAATATCATAAAATACTATTTAAAAATAAAGTATATTTCAATAATAAAATATGTAAAATAAAATAATTACTATAAAATGTAAACTTAGTATATTTAAACATATATAAATAATATATTTATTTGAATAATATATTAATAAAAATATATATTCATATTATTTATAATTATGTATTATATATTTATTATGATTATTTATATGTTATTGAATATAAAAATTTTTATTATATATATATCTCACATAATTTATATTTATTATATTTATTTAAAATATAATAACGTATTAGGGGAAAAATAATATACTATGTAAAAATATAGTATATTTAAGTAATAAATATAAAATATATAATAATTATTTAAATTATTTAAATTGATATTATATATTATTTTATTAATATATTAATGAAAAATATATTTTTATATTATTTATACTATATTATAATTTAGTAAGTGTAATAAAAATGATATAAAAAAAAATAAACATATTACTTAAAAATATATAATTTATTAAGTTAATTTAAATATTAAATAAGTAATGTAAAAAGTATTATTATAATATATATAAAAATTTATATGTATAACATTATTATATTTACATAATATATAATTTTTTTTAATAATATATCATATTTGGCAAAAAAATTATAATATACTACTAAAAATACTATATTTATAATAAATATATAATTTAAAATAATTATTATAAAATGTAAAAAAGTATATATTAATATTATATATTATTTTAATAAAATATTAATGAAAAATTCTTAATAAATAGGTAAAGTGAAATTATAAAATAAAAATATGTAAAATGTTCTATAGTATTATAAATTATGATATCTCTTAAATAAATAGTAGTAGAATTTTACTCATAAAGATACGAATTGGTTTATCGGATTAGTGCTTGTGAAAACTTCAATGTTAAGTGTGCTTAGTATGTAGCATTCTATGATAGGTGACCTCCTGGGAAGAATAAATAGGAGGCAAATGTGTATATTTTTAATAATTTGTCTTAGAATCAGAGACAGATTTGTGATGGACTAATTTTATTTAATATTTACTAATTAGATATTTAAAAATAACTAATTATAAAACAGTGATAGATTTGCGACAGAAATTCCATAGCAAATTTGTGACGGAAAATCAATCTGTTTCTAAAAGAATTAGCGATGATGATTTTTAAGACAGAAATTTACGATGGAGAATTTGCCTTTGAAAATCTTTAGAGATAGTCAGAGATAGAATTTTTTGTCTCTAAAGTTAAAATTTTGTAGTGATTTATAAATATGGAAGTTTTAGATGCTCTAATCCACATTTATGATTATTGAGATGTCAAGGTTTGTACTTCTTGGCCCCACCTTAAATAACTATTGAAGAAGTGATATATGGTGATTAGATTAGTTGTTGTGTTTAATCATTAATTAGGTTATATTTAATGTTTTACATAAATTAATTCACTTGTTGAGCCTAATGCTCATTACAAAGGACTTATTTTTCAGGTCACTAAAAGACTATGGATAAGATTTTTCAAGATTGTATTGTATGTTTCCAGCCTCACGTCCTTCCACAGGACAATAAGGAAACGCAGTAGACTAGTTACTCCAAATGAATTCAGGAAAACGATATAACAAAAACCATGTGTAATTAAGTACCTGTGCAAGTTCTAGTACGAAACTTGGCATTAGCGTACTCAACAGACACATATGGATCTTGTTTCGATAGCCATTCTGTGTCCTTCAGTCCATTGCAGCCAACAACTGAATCAAAGCCAGCAAAATAAATAAGTAAATAACACTGGGTATTTTGGGGAAAAAAAAAAAAACAAATTTGAGTAGAAAAGACTACTATAAAGAAGTGCTGTGGTTAACTTTGTCACCTGTGACTTCGAGAGTTTGGCCTTGAATTCCAGAAATCGACATGGAATGAAACAAAAGCAGAAAATTTATGAAGAAGGAGAAGAAATTATAAAATATACGAAGACCTGCCTATTGCTTTTGCTTTTTTTTATTTATGTTTGAGTGTATTATGCTTATGCCCCGTGCTGTGTCCGTTTTATAGTTATATATATAGAAATAAATGAGACTGAGTCAATGAAGAAGTCTTCGACCTTTGCATTTGTTCTCTCTTTTTTTTTGGCTGGAGCGCGGACGTTCTTAAAACCGCGTATGGAGGGCGATCAAGTTTCCTAGCTTTTGTTTGCTTCGAGATGATCAAGTTTACTAGCTTTTGTTTGCTTCGAGATAATGTTCCCGCAGGGAAACGAATGCATAGGAACTGCGTTGCAAATCTGCATTGACTCAGTCGAAACGACCCGGTTGGTTGGGTTTTGATGATGGTATTTCTTAGTACTTGGAAAGGGGTGCGAAATTATATCAATTATATTAAATATATAATTATCAATGTTTACACTAACAAAAAAAATTTATTACCTATTTCAATGTTTAATATGTTATTATCAACAATATAAATAACTATAACTTAAAATCATATATAATTTAGTTTATATAAACTTCTCCTAAAAGCAAAATTCATTTTTTTAATAACGTGAGACTTTTTTTTTTTGTATTATAACTTTCTTTTTATTCTCTAGAGTATTTATAATCTCACACTACTAACTATAATTGATGTTGATTGTGTTTGTATATAAATAAATGTGCTTTGTAAACAAATTTTTAAAAATTTTGGTTAAATGATTTAACACTTTTAGACCCAATAATTAATTATTTTATGTTTAAAATTTATTTTATTAAAAACTATAATTCATTTTTTTATTTCTATTTAAAAAAAAAGGTTCTACGGTTCTAAAATAGGAACCAAGAACTACCGATTCCTCATATTAACTTCAAGAACCAGGACCGGCGGTATCGGTTTCGATTCGGTTCGGTTCTTGAATCATGCCTATGTCTACTTCAACCACATGTAGCAATATCAAATAGGTATTAGACATACTTGATGAATAACTATCAATCATACTTTAATGTATGAAAAAGATCCCATCATACAAATTAAAAAATGATTGATATTTACAGATCGCATGTATATTATACATGATATAAATAACTCACATACATTTTAGGCAGTGTACTTATTTTATGTTGTGGTATAATGGCAATATATTAAAAAACTCTTTTCTTATAAATCTATCATTTTATCTCTAAAGTCTTCATTCAAAGTTTTTCGACATTTATTTTTATTATTTATAGAACAAAAATATAATAAATTATATAAAGCAAGAATGCTCCATTGAGGCACCTTAATAAATTTCTCATCATAGGGCAGATGGGGCTTCCTTACGTAAAATATAGTACATGCATGGAAGAAACAAGCCGTAATAGCCCCTTAAAATAACATCCAAATATATTGGTTTTTGAATTATTGTATCAAAGATAATTTGATTATTTTTTAATTATTGACTTAGATATGTATCCTTCACAAGAGTGTAATTAGATTGGTCATGTCATGTTTCGATTGGATTAATTTTTAGATTTAAGCTTTTGGTATCCTGAACATTTTTTTTAAAGTCATTTTCTTGTGCCATCTAGTCTACTTCTAGTACCTAATTACTTATTGGTTTATTTATTGATTAGAAGCAAAACGAATTGAAATTTGCAACTCATATTAGTACAACATGTTAGAATTTTATGGAGTCTAATATATCATTATAGTTCATGATAATTCAAGAGAATGTGATTAACATATGATTATAGTTCTTCTTTATGAATGGAATCTATAATGACCTTAAATATAAGGATTGTGTTGCAAGTTTGAGTTTGCAAGACTCTAATTTAATTACTGGCCAATGATTATTGTTGCACGAGTTAAATTTGAGCCCGTAAAGATAGCTCTTGCAAACACAAAGGAAAGATTAGAGGGGGCACTAGGGGGTTACCTGGTGCAGCCACTCCGATGCCTAAGTCATTTTGTGGGTATGGATAGGGCATCTATGAATGATATATAAGACTTCTTTTTTTTTTTTTTTTTTCTGTTCTCTTCTCTCGAGTTGGGGTTATTTATAGTATTTAAGGTCATACCAAGGTAGGTTGTTTCCTAGTAGGTGGCTTGGTACTCGACGTGACGAGGGTACTCGAGCTAAGGAGTCATGACTTCTTGAAATGTGGTTGAGCTATTGGTGTCTCCTTTGATCACAAGGTGAGACTAGGGCGTTTAATTTAGCTAGAAACCATGAGGTCCTAAGATTGAGCTAGTGGATTAATGGAGCTCATTAGCTAGATTAATCTTTCTAAGATAAGGACTTTGGGGGAGGCTTCGCGCCATACCATACAGCAGGGGTACGGATCTCATTAGCTCTTTGGGAGGTGAGGGTGTCATAAGTAGTGGGCCCCTCTTGGACCCACCAGTGTTGTAGGGTTTTGGGGCCCAAGAGGTCAAGTGGGTCAATGGCTATATTCTACTATCAACATTTGTCCCCCTCACTCTCACTGTGGGAACAAAGGGAGTGCATAGTCCATGAGATCAGTGGTTCGAGGTGTTCATTATTAATTTTAGGCGAGCTATTCTTTCCATTTGAGTTGCATCCCTCTTTTGAAGATATTTTGTGGTGAGGACCATTGAATTTCCTATTAAGTATCATACTCAACACGCTTTGGTGCAATCGAGGATGTGTGGTTTTCCTGAGGGGCCCTGTGAATTTGGAAGGTCTCAGTAATAATTATTCCTAGATCTAACGGTTGCAATCGTTGGCTGTGATGTTAGGGCTTTGAGGCCTGCTTACATGTCCTGAGGGATTTGGGCCTCTATGTCTCCCCCATTCTTTTTATAAATACCTGTGCTTCATAGGGATTTTTTCATAGGTTAAGAAAGTTATCATCCTACATTTCCTTTGTGCTTTCAATTTTTCTATGTGCTTGAAGTTTTTGGTAATGTCGAACTTAGGTACTTTCGATACCCAATCTTTTTCATACGATTCGGATGGTAGGGTACAACGACTCATAGAAGATGTTAGATGAGACGAGAGAGAAATGCTGTCGAGATCAGAATGCTTAGAGTCGGGTGGTAGACATAGGTTAGAGAGTGGTAGTTTGGATTTTATCAGCGATCGTGAGGAGAGGTCTGGCAAAATCTTGATGTCGTCGACAAGGAGTTAGGGCATTTCAAACGTGCATCCTTATGCAGCGTTGGCCAGTCAGGTCTATCAGCACCTGGTGGATAAGTATCCTTTTGATGGCTTAGAGAAGGGAGTTGTCATCCTTTCACATATGAAGGCAACCCAAGGTGATGATCTTAACGAAATCCGCTGTAAGCTCTTAAGGGAGGAGCTCAAGGCTATATTCAAGGAGGAGATGTGGAATACTCCACATGATGGGGAGATCATTATGTCTAGGAAGTCAAATCAAGTATGCCTCCTCAATAGCCATTGGTTTGCCTTGTAAAAGAAGGCTTTTGAGCTCGGCTTAAGGATGGATTTTTCTCATTTTCACAAAGAATTTTTCGACTACCATCAGTTGTGCCCAGCTTTGCTATGGCTCAATGCCTAGCAGATATTGGTGGCTTTTGAAGCCATTTGTCTTAGTGCTATGGTACGATCTATGTTGATCTTGTCTCGGTAGTTTTTTCTGTACAAATAATCAAAGGAGGGGTGGTGTTATGTTGCCAAGCAGTCTAAGTATCCTTAGCTCCTCACCAGCCTCACCTACTCAAATAGATTCGATTGGAAATGTGAGTTCAGATAGTCAGGTTGGAGAAAGGCATGCAACGGGATTTCGAATTCTAGGTAGAGTGGTGCAAACATGTAAAGACCCAACCCGCTAAATCCCAAGATTTAGTGTATCAAGTCCCCAACCACATATAACATTTTCACATTATATGTAAGGTTGTCCTAAAACTAACAGTTTTTGAGAATTGTTTGATTAATCTTACCAACACTTTATAAACAATTTTTAAATAAAAGAAGATTGCTAATAAAAACAATCCATACATATATACATCATATGTACAAAGATTAGTGTCAATATAAGACACTACAAAATTACAAGTTGTTCTTGATACAAAAGATAAACTAAAGGGATTTTAAAGTCTTTTACGATTTAAGCTTATTTAACAAGCCTCATCTACAGAGAAATAGGCTTTAAACAAAAGCTTATCCCTAAAACCAAGGGCATTCGAGTCCTACTTGTTCGACTCGTCCATGAACCTCTTAAAATCTGACCTGTATCCTAGATCATCATACAACTCATCTTCCATACTTGCAATGCAGTAAAAGTGAGCCAAAGGCTTAGTACGCAATAACAAATACAAAAACGAATTGTCAAGCAAACTTAATTCGAATGAAATGCATCAATGATCAAGTCGTTATCTTGTTAAGTTTTCTTCTAACAAAACAAAAGGAGGGTATTCAAACCTCGGAATCACGCTCTGAGAATTTAGGAGTCCTAAGTAACAGCAGTTGCTCAGGGGGTTGATATAAGCAGTTCGAATACTTATATATCCTATATCTATTCCATAAAGAAATAGCTTCATTTAGGGCTCTAAGCCATTGCCCGACTATACTTAAACTCAGTCCACAACATGAATCTAGTTCACAAGTCCCCATAAACTTTGAACTAAACTATGATATTTCCCTCTAAGTTTAAGCAAACGTTACTCATATACTATTCTCCCCATTAGCTATCCGCTTAATCATAAACGAATCGCTATTGCATCATAACATACCATTGCATCATGGTAAAGTCATTGCATCATGACTTAGGTTAAGCGCCAAACTAATGTCTTTGCATCATGATAGGTTTGCTACTTCCCTATTCTATTAGGAACTATTATCAATAATTATTTATGTTCCGTTGTTTAGGGTTTAAGAGCGCGAGATTACCGGATCTTAAACACTAGGGTTTGTTGTAAACTTTGTTGAGTTTTAGGGTTCCAATTTGACTTTGGTTTTGTTGAGTTATTTGTAAGATCATAAAATTTTGGGATTTTGTCCGTATTATATTTTTAGTTCAACATTTGTGGTTTATTTCAATTTATTTGTGATTATTTAATATTTTTTTAGTTCTCGGGGTCGTTTAACCTAGTCTGGGGTTATGGGTTGACTAAGTTTGACTTTTGGTGAAAATTGAGAGTTTTTTTTTATTATAAAATTCATTGAAGGATTTAAGGTTTTAGTATTTTATTGTCGATCGTTATTTGGATATATCATCTTTGGTTTGTGTGTTAGAGATCAGATGGATGATTTGGTTGGCGTATAGATATTGAATCAATCGATCGTTGGATTTTTTTCCATTTTGTTTTGAGAGTTATATTTTTCTTATGGTTAATAATTTTCGTATTTGATCTTATTTAAAATTCGGTTTTAACTTGGGTTGATTTTCAAAGTCTCGGCGTTGGTGTTTAACTTCTAGGATTATTTTATAAGGATTGTGAAAAATTCAAGGGTTTACAGTTAATGATTCGATTAACCTATTTGTAATTTTATTTTTTAAATCTAATCGTAATGATCAGTTTTTTAATTTTCTTATCCTTTATCGATCCATTAAAAACGGTTAACCGTTTTTTCGATTTTCAATTTTTAACCATATAACGTAACAAATCAAATTGATAGTTTCAACAAACTTTATTTTTTAGCATTTATCATAAAATTTTTCTTTAAATTCTTATTTATATATTATAATAGCTAGAAAAAAAGAAAATCAAATTCAAAATAAAAAAAATAAGCCTCTTCATCACTAAAATCAAACTAATTCAATTCCCACATTAATTCTTATTAAACATGGGATCGGATATAGGACTTTAATTCGATTTTTCAAGTTCATCGTTTTTCGGTTTTTGGTTCACCCTGGTCAAAACCCTCCTCCTCACTCGCGGCACTCTCGCCCTGCCTCTTCCCCCCCGTCTCTCTCTCTCTCTCTATCTCTTCCCCCCTTCCTCTCGCTCTGCTTTGCATTCCAAACATGGACGGCGCCTCCTACCAGCGTTTCCCAAAGATAAAAATCCTTGAAATGAAAGATTACTAACTCAAATTCGAGCTCCGGGACACGGACGCCAGCATGGCCAACGCGCTTCGGCGCGTCATGATAGCAGAAGTACCCACGATAGCAATCGACCTCGTAGTGAACTCTTCAGCACTCAACGACGAGTTCATTGCTCACCGTCTCGGTCTCATCCCACTCACAAGCGAGCGCGCTATGGGGATGCGGTTCTCGCGTGACTGCGACGCTTGTGATGGAGATGGGCAGTGCGAGTTTGCTCCGTCGAGTTTCATCTCAGAGCTAAGTGTATGACCGACCAAACTTTGGATGTTACCAGTAAGGACCTGATTAGTTCGGACCATACGGTTGTTCCTGTCGATTTCTCCGATAATGCTGGTTACGATTCCTCCGAGCAAAGGTACTTTCTCTTTACTCGCATTTGTTGGTGATTAATTTTCATTTTTTGTTTGTATATTTGGATTAGGGTTTGGAACCATATCTTATCAATTGGTTTCATGTATTATTCACATTGCCAAGAACTCTGTAGCTTGCGGGCATTAGGGTTTTGGACGATGTGACTAAGTTTTGTATGTTTTTGCAATTAAGTACTCGAACGGTTCAGAGATAATGTAAACCCTAAAAGCCACTACATTACGAGTTAGTGTGGTAGGAATCCTTGTTCTTGTGTGTAGTCTGTTTTTTGGGATGAAACAAAGTAGTTAATACTGTTTCCGCTGGTTTTTTTGCTTTTGTTTTGTTGTGAAGACATCGTTTTATCTACTTATTTACTTGCCTAAGGTACTAATTGAAACGAACTTGAATGTTGCTGATGGTTGTAAAGCTTTTGGTTGCATTCTTTTTACGAGTCTACTGGTAATGCATTGCTTGCATGGCTTGTATCGTCATGCTGATGATCTGTTCTGATGTCATGTAATCATACTTTTGGGTAAGCTCAGAAATCATCTATTTATTGGCTTGGTCAGTTTGTTGATACGTACATTTGGTGATTGAAATAGACTTGCAATCCAAGGAAGTTCTGGTGCAAGTACTCGTTATGTAGATGATGTGTTATTTTAAGTCATAGTTGGTGCTAAAGAAAGGTCTGCAGCTTCTGTCCCTTATTTTAAGCAACTGGACTCGAGGTCACTATTGCTTCTTTTGTGTGTGACTTAATTTCCCTATGACAAAGTACCCTATAGAAATCCTTATTTTTTGGGTTAATGGAGGGGCACAATTATAATTGGACGAACTTCCTAATTTTCTGTTTTGTCGCGGCAAGAGGATCCCTTTGAATTTTAAATTGTTATTGCTTTGATGTTTTTTATGGGTACTGGTGTGACATGATGTACTCTATATGTAGGGGAATTATCATTGTGAAGCTTTGTCGAGGACAGGAACTGAGATTGAGAGCAATAGCCAGAAAAGGAATTGGAAAAGACCATGCAAAGTGGTCACCAGCGGCCACAGTGACTTTTATGTATGAACCAGATATACACATTAATTAGGAGCTGATGGAATCCTTGAGCCTCGAGGAGAAACAAGCTTGGGTAGAAAGCAGTCCAACTAAAATATTTGATGTTGATCCAAATACCCAGCAGGTTGGTTGTCCTTTCACTTTCAAATTGATCTACTGGTTTCCTGGAGCAATAGTTCACTGGAACCTTGCATTGATCCAGTGTTCTATTATCAATTTTAATTTGGTTTTTACCTTCTTTCATTTATTTATTTTTAATGGCTTTTGGGCTTAGGATTTATGATTTATATTGCCTGTAGCCAATTGGCTAAACCAATTTGCTTTTCTGGTTGCACAATTGGATCTGATGTTGAAGTATTTGGTGCCTTACTTTGATCTTGAAGCAACACCATCTTCCATCTTATTAGCATTTGATCTTAGATTTAATTCTATATATCGATATGTCCTTGTCAGAGTTGAGGATGATGAAGTAGGTAGATTGTTATTGTTAAGACTGCAATGACATATAAAGAAGCACACTCCAGATATAATCTTGTGTTGATGTATGGTGTGGATCATTGTAATGCACTGTAGAAGACGATGGCGGTATGGTCATGTATCGAAGTATAGTACTTGAAAACCCTTGAGCAAAGTAAATTTGAATGAGGAATTCAGTTTGGTGGTGGAATTGATTTGATTTCATCTAAATATCTGCTTTCCATGCAATTGGAGCTATCATAGTGGAGTGCTAAAAACTTGAACCACAAATGAACTTAATGGTGCAGTGGCTTTAATGAGCAATATGGGACTATCTTTGCTTTGCTTGTAAGTGGCTTCTTATAACAAGCTCATTCTATCTTTGATAAAAGCAAAAATCCTATAGAATGAGTGTGTGCTACTCAATAGGCTACTCCACTGCCTAATTGTTTGACAGTGATGCAGCATTATTGTTGTTCTTGTGGTGTGTATGGTGGAATGCTTGCTTTTGGACAGTGAAATCTTGCAGCTGTAATGGTTTCGGGTAAAAATTGATTGTTAAGAGGCGATGAGCCAAAGTATGCTTATAAATTTTACTGAAACATGTAGTTACTTGTGGCTCTGTAGTAACTCTAAGGTGGGAATGTGAGATGATACTGGGTTTGGCTCTCTTACCTTAGTAATTAGCAATTGTGCAATGTGGGTGATATGCTGGCATAGTGTGGTTGACTTGGGCTTGTAAAAAGATTACTAAAATCAACTTGCATGGTCATCATAAGTGCTAATTGGAAGGAAAAGCATGGAATTTCTGTTACAGGAGCTTACTTTTTCTACCTATGTTGTAATTGGAACTTGGGCTCGTTAGAGAAAACCCAATGATCTCTTGAAATAAGATAAATTTTGGGAAAATCAAGTCTGCCCTCTTTCTTATTCATTCACTTTTTAAATACATTAGTTACATAACTGATAATTCCCTATTTTTCTCTTTTTATTACGGCTGGACACAACATAACAACAATCATTCTTAACTTTTCATGCCATGCCACATGGCTTATTAACACACTAACGCTTATGACAATATCACGTGCACTCCACTAGACATATAAGACTGCAAATACAAAAACATTAAGTAACAGACAAATATTACTAACAGCCCTAACACAAAACAAACGAGCTTCACTCTTTCTTCCTCTGGTGCTTATAAACATGCTGAAAAGGAATGATTTTTTGACTGGTGTGTGTAACAATTTTCGTGTGGCTTTATATGAAGTTAGGCTCTTTTATCAGGTGTGATTCTAAGATGAGTCGATTTTTTATGGATGCATTTTTGCTGCTTGAATAGTAATTGAGAATCATAGTTCATTCCATTCGTGTGATTTTGTGGAAATCTAGGTAATGACTAAAGTAGATATTATACATTGGCTTTAGATGTCATGGATGGGCAATGACGTGAGTATATTTGTGGTGCAGCTTCAATTTGCAAGGATAACAAGAGCTTGCTAAATGTTATTTTCTCGTTTCTTCTTTTGAGATTTATTTTGCCTGGTTCCCTGATATATCTCTTAGCTGCTGAGTTCTGTCTTTTAACTGGTTCCTTCATTCTTTTGTCTCTCTTAGGTTGTGGTGGTTGATCCTGAGGCATACGCTTATGATGATGAAGTAATCAAGAAATCTGATGCTATGGGAAAACCTGGCCTTGTGGAGATATATGCCAAGGAGGATAGCTTTGTTTTTACAGTTGAATCTACAGGTGCAATTAAAGCTTCCCAGATGTTGCTGAATGCCATAGAAGTCCTGAAACAGAAACTGGATGCTTTTCGTTTGTCAGAGGATACAGCTGAAGCTGATGATCAGTTTGGGGAATTGGGTGCACACATGCGGGGGGGTTGATTAATCAGCTTAAAATGATGGCAAATCTTGCAATGACAATATGCTTTAAAGCTGCTGTTTATAAAATCTGTAGTAACCACCGACCTTTTCTTTTCCTCCTCTCTTTTTGTGAAACTGGGTTGACTAATTGTCCAATGGCTTTGTGCTGCAGTCCGTGGTTTGTCCTTGTGCGGACAGCCATTGTTGGAATCACTTAACTTTTCGTTGATTTTTTTTAGACTGAAGAAGAAGGTGAGGCGATGTAACTGAAATAGACTAATCAAAGTGATTGAAGAACTGTTGTGATAACGTAGTTAAGATTTTGTAATTAACCCTTTTGATTGTAGCATAGTAACTAGAAACATCAAAGAGGATCAGATCCCTTATCTACCGCATTCGTGACTTGAATCCGAGTGCTTATAGGCTTAGGAAAGGCTAAAGAGAATCACGAGGTGATTCAACATTGCACGATTACCCGATGAATGGAGGATCACAATTTGTTCTCTATTCAAAGCAGGTTAGATGCTGTGTTCAAATATATTATTAATGTTATTTTGGTAAAAAATTATTCTTAAATCCAGGTAAAATCCATTGAATGAGTATTTGTATAGGTGAATTTTATGCAGTGTAAAAGTGTAAAACATAAATCAATTCACCGGATGATTTCTAAGACGTGCAAACGATTTTAAACAAGCAAGTTTCAAGAGAAATTCTTTCAATTAGGTTTCAAAGTATAAAAATATGAGTTTTCTTTTACCAAAGTCCAAAAAGATTGTTTAGTCTCAAGAAAAGAAAATATAATACAAATAAATTAAAAGCTGTGTGAAACATAGAGTGGTATAAAGCGCCGGCCTAAAGTAGTAGCCTCGGAGCGAGCTGTAGATTCATGTTGCTCTCGGCTTAATTGTTACGCCGGCTATATACTGATGGCCTACATGCTCAACGCTGATGGCTTTTGGTCTCAAAGCCAGCAGCCTTAGTCTGGCATTGAATTGGAGGTACATTTAGGAAGTAAAAGCGAAGTTACATAAATTTTTGATTTAGTTTCGTCGAGTGGAGATGAATGAGCTGGTCATACAAAATAAGATAAGTTACATAATTTGGGTACTTTTTTTTATTTTGAAATCGCTTTGATGCTATTGATTGCTTTATGGGTTATTGAAAAGGATTAGAAATTGGGCATAATTGGGGAAATGTCTTAGGAAAGTTTTGTTTGATAGATTTGAGACAAAAATCGTTAGAGTGATTTTTCATTATCGTCTTACTTAGTTGTCCTGTAAGAGAAAAGTAGAATTAAAAAAGTTACCTTAATCTGATTTAGGCTTCGTAAGTCTTGGGATTCAAATTTATATCAAAAGATTTAAAACTAATAACCCCTAAGAGGACTTAAAAATAACATTAAACTTATTTCTGAAGAATATGGCCTATTTTGTAAAAAAGTGCTTTCTTTATTTTTCGAAAGCCTTAAAGACTTCTCCAAGTTTACTCCCGAGCCATTTCTATTAATAAAAAAGAGGAAGATTCGGTATTAGTTGTTATATCATTAAGAACAATTTTCATTGGTTATCTCCAACATCTGATCTTTCAGCATTCATCTCAGAGTCACCTCTCCTTTAAAATATGTAAGTAGAGGTAAGTCCATCATCATCTTCTTCGTTTATATCTCTAACATGTTAATTTAATTTAAAAAAATGAAAAATTTGGGGGTAAAAAAGGATTTTCTTTATAATCTTCTTTTAATTTTTCCAATAAGTTTTTTTCACTAAAAAATTATATAATTAATTAACAAAAAATTTAGAAAAATAATAAGAAGTTAGAATCTCTTAATAAAAGGGATACCTTTTGTGTAGATCACGGAGGTTGTTGTTTGTCGATCCCTTCCCCTGGAGCTGATAGTTATCTCGCCTAAATAATAATAATTACGACGACGACGACGACGATGGTTTGCTCTATATCAAAATTGGTTAAACGAAAAGGGAAATTTTTTTTAAGCCTTCTTTTTCAAAAAGTAATGTTAGCGAATATGGAATGGGAAAATACAATATATGGTCAGAAAATATATTTGTTAAGACGATGAATAAACATGAGTTTTATTCATTTAAATAGTAATGGTACGACATATAAAATGAGAAATATAATACACTGTGATATATAGAACATAAATACTTGAAATCTAAAGACCTCTCATCATGATTCATGTATTTTATTTTTTATTTGAGCTCAATTAGATTCGGAGATAATGATTGTTTGAATGTATGGACTATGTTGAAGAATGTAAATACTTATCATTAGTAAGTATCTATTTAAGATATTTTTTTACTTATTAGATGCTGTCCAACATCTAATAAGTAATTACTACCCACTAAACATGTTTGATAGAAGCACGTGATATGTAACTAAACAAAAAAGACATTTAATATCTTAATTATGACTGTTCAATCTTTACACCATCGTATATTATGAGATAAAATTAAGAAAGTATAGGCCCTTTGTTTCATCATCAATGCGAAAAAAGAAGCAAATAGATGTTTCCCAACAATATCAAAATCATTCAAAATATTGCAAGGCAATGGTGGAAGGTATTTATAACATGGTTTTATATTCCACATTTTGTATTTGATTTCATGGTTACATGAGTGTTTTCCATGAATTTTTGCTATCGTAACCGAGTTAACTAGGGTCAATCCCCTATATACTCTTTGTTTTGGTGAAGATGGGCGTCCTGTTCAGTTGTTCGTAAGTGAGGATCTTAATAAGTTTTCTAGTAATTTGAGCACTAAACTAATGCTTAGTCGGTCGCCTGCCTATTATTGTAGATGCCGAATACGTTGATTCATGCTACTGTGGTATCGGTGTCGAGTGTGTTAGTTTTTGTTTATTACTTTTTGTCAGACATAAGCCACATATTGGGAGTTAAACCTTCCGTGAGTTACTGTGCTGTTAGGGATGTAACCGCATAGACTATTATAAGGTTTTCGACCTATTCGATCCATTAAAGATCCTATAGGATTGAACCGTATAGGGTTTTAGGATCGGGTTTGGATATATAGTAAAAACCTTATAAGGTCATAGATCGGGTTTGGATTATAAAACAAATCCGATGGATATCTAATAATCTAGTATTATAATTTAAAAAAAAAAAAATAAAATTCTTCATAAAGAGGCAATGAGAGAAAAAAGACACGAAGAAGCTATCATCTTTTTTACCTCAATGGATATTTTTTCTTATATGTCTATTAGATTAGTCATGAATTTTTGAACATTTAATTAAATTTTGTTCAAGTCATATTTGCTATGGAGATTAATATTATTTATTGTCTATTATATTTTACGTTTAGTAGGAGATTTAATTTAATCATGTTTTTAGGATATCATATCATGACAAAAGCAACATATTTATGTGTTTAAATGTTGTATAATGAATGTGGTATGCAACATATTCTATCAATCCTACATGCATATTTCAGTTTTTAATGTATAGAAAACTTGTGTTAGAAATATTGGCTTTTTAAAATTTATTATTAAAATTTGAAAATTGATTGAAAAAATAGAGTTATAGGATTATAGGGTTAGGTTCCTAGTTTTAAATCAAACCCTGTACGGTGGGCTTGGATATAGCATCAAAATCTTGTAGGGTTATAGAGTCGGGTTTGGTAGACCCTATAGGGTAGTAGGTTGGGTTTTGGGATTATATGATCCGTCTGAAACTCGACCTGGTGACATACCTATGTGTTGCCTCCCATTGTGTAGATGGCCTATTTTACTATTGTTTATTGCTATTGTGTGCTCAAAACTCAGTTAATGATGGTCGTTGGGCTTATTTGGAAGGAGAGGCGTAGAGCAATTTTGAAAGACCAGTCCTAATCCCATTTCAGTGAAGAGGAGATTCAAAACTTTAGTGGAAATTGAAGCTTTTGCTTCAAGTAACTTACACATAGCAAGTTCTCAAAGATACGATTTTAGACATGGACAGTTGCAATGTTCCCATCTTTACGACAGCTAAGCCGAGAGACAGGAAGCATGTGTTGATATATTAGGACTTTGTTTCCATGTTGCTGCACTCTGCCAATTCCATAGCAATGTATTTGCTGTGTCTAATGATTTTGTTGATTTGTGGAAAATTCCCAATGTTAGTTCTATAAAGAAGCATATAGATCTTTTGATGACATGGCCTTAATTATACAAAATTTCAAAGGTTAGTTGATTGATGCAAATAATTTTTAAATAATTTTTTTATGATATGTAATGGATGCTGAAATGGTAGAGGCTCGGGTTGTCCTATGTGGGCATTGAAGAATAATTGGCCATGGGTGATAGTAGAGATTGAATGGATTAAATGTATATTGAAGTATATCTGTAATGTCATTCACACCTGATCAGGAGCAGATGCAGGATTATATGATTGGAGGGTCGAACCTTGATTAAGGTAATCTTAAAATTATTTATTTATATTTACTCGCTATTACATTTATATTACATCTTATATATTTATGAGAATTTCATAATGATTTCAATGTGATATTTTTTAAAACGTTATTGAAAAAAAATCATTCAAACAATAATTAAAAGTATTTAGTACATTTTGCAAGAGATGTTATATATGTCATTTAAAAATTAATTATTAATAAAAAATATAGAGTTAATATATATAATTTTCTTTTTAATAAAAATAGATGATAAAATATATCTAGATGGGATATCTAAAAAAAAAAAAAAACAGATAGAATAGTCATTCATTAATTCATGCACATTGTAATAACAATAATTGAAGAAAAAATGTTACTAAATTAAATTATATAAATAATGTTTAATAATTCAATTGTAATGTAGATAATAATAATAATTGTTTTATGATAAAAAATTTAATATTATTCATGATTGTCAAAGAAAAAGTTAAACACACACACACACACACACACACACACACATAATAGAGTAGGTTGTGTGATAAATGTATGTTGAAAAAGTAAAAAAAAAAAAAAAAAAACATCATGTAATTTGAACTCATGACCTTATGGATGTAAAAGTAGATATTTAACCACTAGACCATACTCAATTTTGTGTCAATATTTTCTCTTTATATATATATATATATATATATATTATATAACATATAATTTTTCTCTTTTTTAAAACACATTTAAAAATTAATTATTCCCTAGTTTAAGGGGTTGAGGCCCCATCCATCTGTCCACACATTTGATGTCTTTGACACGACTTTTTAAATGAAGAATCTTACTTTTGAGATTCTACGAATGCTGAAAATTTCTCTAACTTTTTTGGGATCCTTGTGAAATATTCAAAAAGTGAGTTTTTTTAGAATATTTTATATTATGTAAAAATATGATATTGTATAAACATAAATGAGACCCTCAAAAGTGTAAAAAGAAGGGTAAATTATACCAGTAGGTCACAACGTTTGATGATAATTTCATTTTAAGTCACAACGTTTGGAAAAGTTTATTTTGGATCATAACGTTTGGGGATAATATATTTAGGTCACAATTTAAACTTGGTTTAATTTAGATCACGATGGACACGTGTCAATATGAAAAGTATGACATGTGTCAACATGAGAAGGTGACACTTGTCTACGGTGATCTGATTGAATTATTTTCCAAACGTGTGACCCAAAATTGGTTTAATTCAACTTACCTCCAAATGAGTGGCAAAAAAAAAAAAAAAAAAAAAAAAAACTTACCTTCAAATGTTGTGACTCATTGGTGTAATTTACCGTGAAATAAAATGAAAAAACTCGTGTGAATAATTTTATGGATAAATTGGTAATGTTCTTGAGGAGGAAAGTTTTTTAGAGATGTTGATGTGAGAACTTAGGACCAATAAAGGAATTTATATATGCGGATAATTTAAGTACAAGTCTTGTATAGCATTCCTCTCCGGTTACTGGTGGGATTGGGTCTTTGCTGGTTTGTTTACCATTCTTGACAAAATTTTTTTTTTTCAAAGCCTAACGATTAAAAATGCTTTTAAACTCTTTTTTATTTTATTTTTACTTTAGCTTAACATTTATTTTATTTGAAATTAAAGCTTATTTCTTTTGATTTTTTAATTTTAAATTTATCTTTAAAAATAATATGTTGAACAGTCATGGATCCTGCGCCCAAGTTGGAGGCTCAATAGGTCTAAGACCTACTATAGACGCATGTATGATGAGTCCAATTCTGGATCTAGTTATTTTTTGGACTTGCTGACTAGCGGGCTTGAGTTTGATCATGTAAAGACTGTCTCCAGTCTCCCACTCTAAGGATTGTCCATAGACCCTGGTATTTTGTAATATGTTTTTATCTATGTAGTATCTTATCCCACCGAAAAAAAAACCTAACATAAATAATACAATTTTTTTGCCAAATTGGATATTTTAAAATTAATTAGTAAAATAGAATATCATCTAACTTAATTTACCAAAATAATGCACCAGTCTCCCATTTCTGACATGTGTATTAAATTGTACAACATTCATTATAATTTGCTTGTTTTACGTATGCAATATGCGTCTAACTAATTATGTATCTCCTATCTGAGAATTTAATGATTTATTTTGATAATTAATTTATCATGTATCATATTTTAGTAATTTTTTTTAAAAGGCATGACCTTTCACTTAATAATACATATATCTTATGCAAACATAATATATGTAATATCTCATCATATTTCATCCTGTGAACTTCATCTTTAACTTTTAAACTGAAATTGAATCAAACCAAATTAAGGGTTTATTTAGTTCGTCTTATTTTACCCGTTTTGACATCTTATTTTATAGTTTTAAAATAAAATATATTTGTTAAGAAATAGATAAAAATAAAAAAAAAGATATTTTTACTCATAAATAAATTTAATAGACTAGATAGAGATGCATATTAGATAAGATATAAATACAAATTAGATATAGATAAATATAGATGAAAATTAGATAATCCAAATAAGCCTAAGAATTTTTGTCAAATTTGGTTCAACTTTAGTCTAAAATTTCTCTACACCAAAAATTTAAGTTTTAGTTTCAAAAATCTATAAAACCAAATAAAACAGAGCCATTCTATTTGCTACAGCCTATGTCAGAGCTCGTTAGATTACTATCCTCAATTATGTTAGACTAATTTGAGTATCAATTTCATTGGCTTTCCTCCTCCTCCTCCTCCTCCTCCTTATCATCATCATGATCATTATTATTTGTTCTCAAATCAATGTCAAATCCACACATGTAGATTTTTTTTTACTAGTACTAATATAGTTGCAAACGAGCTAAATTGCTCGCAAACTACTGGAACCCGGCTCGATTTGGCTCGGCTCGGCTCTAACTCAATTAGTAAATGAGCTGAGATCGAGTTTAAAGTAAAACTTGTTTATTTAAATGAGCTGAGCTTAAGTTTTAATTTAAGCTCATAAGCCAGCTTGTGACCAAGCTCATTTGGACTCATGAATAGGCTTTCAAGTAGGCTCGTTAATGAGTTCATTGACAGATTTGTGAAATTTTTATGCATGATAATTATATATAACTATATAATTAAAATAACGAAAATTAATTTCTATTTAATATTTGTGTTATATATTTTTAGAAATAATTATATATATACATATATATATTTTAGGTTTCAAAAAAAATGAAAAACAAACTATCTAAACAAGTTGAGTTTGAATTTAAATTTTTAACTTGGTAAAAGCTTGATAGACTAGATAAAAAGCTTAGCTCGAGCTTATTTAACAAACGAGTTAAGCTTGACTTTGTTTAATAAATGAGTCAAGAGCTCGAACCTAAATTTGAAGCTCAATAAAATGCTTAGTTCAAGCTCGACCTCGACCTCGATAAATTTTAAATGAGTTAAGCCCGAGCCTCTAAAAGCTACGCTCGTCTCAGCTCGATCTACTCAATTTGTTTGTAGCCTTAAGTACTAATGCACTATATTTAATCTTTCTTTATTTTATTTCTTAAAAAAAAAGTAAAATATTCATATTTAGCATTATGTCCAGTAATATTTCATAAAAGAGAAATAAGCATAATCGCACTCTGTATTTGAGTGATAGAAAATTCTATAGTCATATAATTAATTTTAAAGGAATTAATCTCGTTTATTATTTAATGGTTCTAATTCATACTCAATCGTGATTGTATTATTAAAATAGTTAACATTTCAATTATTATATTTATTTTAGTGGTTAGATGAATGATTGAATGATCACATGGATAGAACCATAAAAGTTCTCATGATTATTGAAAAGAAAAGGAAAAAAGATAAAAGAAGTTCAATTTCCATATTTATTTAGTTGTTCAGTACTTAAAAAAGAAAAAAAAAAAAAAGAAATAGTGAAAAAAAAAGTTCATATTTAATAAAATACCATAGTTCATATCACAATTACAACAGAACACACGAGCCACTGGAACAAGAACAAGAACAAAAAGATCATGGTCCCGTATGACAAACTACGGGACCCTTTCAAGGAATAAATACATTAACAACTCGAATTTAACCAGTAATGTTGTCGGTGGCTTGGACAATCCCAAAGCTTTGTCCTTAGTAAGGTCGAGGGTAGTAGTATCCAGGAAAAGGACCTGATTAATATAAAAGAATAAAAAGAAAAATCGATAGTCACTGAAGTGTGCTAAGCGAACCTGGAAATGCTTGAAGAAAAATATTACCAATATACCTGGGGGAAACGGAGGACATGCATACAGATGAGGAGGCGGATAAACCAACGAAGGGGGGTATGCTGGGGTAGGATCAGCAGCTGGTGGAGGTGGACCATATGGTGGTGGATATGCAGAATATGCCGATGCGGCTGGATATGGATAGGCTGCGGCGGCTGGATATGGATAGGCTGCGGCGGCTGGATATGGATAGGCTGTGGCTGCCGGAACATATGGAGCTGTATATAGCGGTGGAACAGAAGGAGGAGCTGGTGGAACAGGGTTTGAAGGTGGTGATGATGTTGGTCTCTGCAACCGGATTCAGCATTGCCATCTATGTCAAGAATCATATTGTGAATGGGGGGAACGACATAAAGACAAGACTTACCGTTGGATTTACAAGATGCAGAATGAGTTTTGCTTCACCTGCATATCTGGAAAAATGGAAAGTTATTGCCAGTTTAGTATAGCACTATTTCTTCGTAATGGATAATGCTATTTGTTTTTTAAGGGCAATCTACCGTTTTTGGTGCCTTCTCATATAGAAAACAACTTACTTAAACTATTTGCTACTTTCTTTGAGGATTCATAGAATGAGCAAAGATAAGAATATTTACTTTCCAGATCTTGTTTGGAGACTCCAAGAACCATCGTCATATCCTTCCAAAAGAACTTTCTCGAGTTGAACCCTAGCATGAAAGAATGAAAATAAAATAACATTATAAAAATGTATTTTCAACTTTGTTTTCACATTACATATATGTGAAACGATGAAATGGCAATGACAAAGGATGAAAACACAGATACATAAAAAGAAATTTGCCCAGATCACATTTCAACAGAATTATTAGCAGCTCCGAAGTGAAAAACAGATATGAAATATGCTCGAGAGAGACAGAGAATAGTCATTACTTTCCACTGCCGATGAAGTCATCGGAAGTGAGTGTATTGCTATTCCAAACATTAATGGCAATCTCTCTGAGTCCTTCAATTAGAGTGAACACGAACTTCTGTTGGAACGACGGGTTCGTGTGGCCATCTGCACATTTAACAACACCACTCAACTTCGATATTTGATCTAAAATAGAAACAACCCTCTATTGTTGATGTGTTTCCTTTTCTATTTATTTTTTTGGCTCTTGTTATATAATCAAAACGAGTATTTGGTTTAAGGATGGAGCAATTTTTTGGTCTTCTAGGCTCAGTGACATTCTTTCATGGTTAAAATTTACGTTTATGTTCCATTGTTCTTGGGGCTATAAGCACTTAGGTGCTTGTACTCATATATCACGGCTTTATTAATATAATATGATCATGATTGTCCAATGTCCATTTTCATTCCTATCTTATAAGAGTGTGTGTGTGTGTATTGATTTGATATAATATGGTTAGTTCTAGTTCTACGTCATATGAACTGGTCAATTCAGCCATCCTTTCCATTTTGACTTCATGGTAAAACTCCTCCTTGATTTTCGGTTAATGAAGTATTTTTAAGGCAAGAAAATGAAATATTTCGAAAATAAAACATAAAATAATTATGTTAATAAGATAGAAATATCTATTTAAAAAATCGAAATGATTGTTATTAATACATGTACTTAACAATTAAATTATACAACATGGTTACTATTGAATAGATAAATAAAAGCTATTATAAAAATTAATAACTTTTGAAAATTGCATTAATAAATGGAATTTATGTAATATGAATGAGGAATGAAAATTCATAAGAATCTATGATGGGATGGGTATCCAATAACACCAGTTAGCGGTTTTAGGCCTTGAATTATCATGAAAGAATCTATGTGTTGTCAATAAGGCTAAATGCTTTCTTATAGGCTTAAATCCTTTAAGAAGTTATAAATAAATCATATTAATTGATAGAGACGATATTATGGTGGTTATGGTGGATTGATAATTTAGTGACTAATCATATGAGTGGTTAATCTAGTGAGAGATGAATTTTTTTACTTTTGATTTTTGGGATAAAAGGATCTATGTTTTCAACTCTTGGATCTTAGATTATGTGATCTATATTCACTACTAGAAAACTAGCATTTAGAGACAAAAAATTTGCGACGGAAAATTTCTATCTCTAAAAAAATGAATTAGAGACAGATTTGTGACGGATTTATGATAACATAAATTATGAATAATCTTCTAATTTTTATATGCTTTTGCGACAGAATTTGCAACGGATTACACATTGATTTGTGGTGGAAATTTTTTTGTTGCAAATTTGTCTATGATTTTAGAGGGAAATAAATTATTTTAGCACTAATTTTTATTTTTTTTTTAAATTTTGTTGCAAATCCGTCTCTAAACTAAATTATTACATATATGTATATATAAATAATTAGGTTTAAAATTTAGTTTTAATTATACATATCTTATAATTATATATAAATGTGCATTATATAATAAGGACATATATTATCTTTGTTAATTATTTTATTATATAATAACTATAATATGTATAATCATATGTTATTTAAAACTAATTTTATATATGTTTTATTTATAATATTTTTATTATTACATTACATATTTATATATTAAAAGTATAAATTAAAAATAGTAATTAAAATATAATTATTATATCGATATCTTATTATATATTATTTTACATAATAACTTATATAAAAAAATTAAATTATACAACTTGATAAAATAGTGTATAACAATAATATAATATGTTATATACAAGTAATATCATAAAATACACTTAAAAATGAATTATATTTCAATAATAAAATATGTAAAATAAAATAATTACTATAAAATGTAAACTTAGTATATTTAAACATATATAAATAGAGAAATATATATTTTATTTTAATAATATATTAATAAAAATATATATTCATATTATTTATAATTATGTATTATATATTTATTATGACTATTCATATGTTATTGAATATAAAAATTTTATTATATATATATCTCACATAATTTATATTTACATACTATATTTTATTTAAAATATAATAACATATTAGGGGAAAAATAATATACTATGTAAAAATATAGTATATTTAAGTAATAAAATATATAATATATAATAATTATTTAAATATATTTAAATTGATATTATATATATTTTATTAATATATTAATGAAAAATATATTTTTATATGTTATACTATATTATAATTTAGTAAGTGTAATAAAAATGATATAAAAATAAACATATTACTTAAAAATATATAATTTATTAAGTTAATTTAAATATTAAATAAGTAATGTAAAAAGTATTATTATAATATAATAAAAATTTATATGTATAACGTTATTTATATTTACATAATATATAATATTTTTAATAATAATATCATATTTGGAAAAAAAATTATAATATACTACTAAAAATACTATATTTATAATAAATATATAATTTAAAATAATTATTATAAAATGTAAACAAAGTATATATTAATATTATATATTATTTTAATACAATATTAATGAAAAATTCTTAATAAATAGGTAAAGTGAAATTATAAAATAAAAATATGTAAAATGTTCTATAGTTATAATATTATAAATTGTGATATCTTTTAAATAAAATAGTAGAATTTACTCATAAAGATACGAATTGGTTTATCGGATTAATGCTTGTGAAAACTTCAATGTTAAGTGTGCTTAGTATGTAGCATTCTATGATGGTTGACCTCCTGAGAAGAATAAATAGGAGGCAAATGTGTATATTTTTAATAATTTGTCTTAGAATCAGAGACAGATTTGTGATGGAATAATTTTCTTTAATATTTACTAATTAGATATTTAAAAATAATTATAAAACAGTGATAGATTTGCGACAGAAATTCCATAGCAAATTTCTGACGGAAAATCAATCTGTTTCTAAAAGAATTAGCGACGATGATTTTTAAGACAGAAATTTACGATGGAGAATTTGCCTTTGAAAATTTTTAGAGACAGTCAGAGATAGAATTTTTTGTCTCTAAAGTCAAAATTTCTTGTAGTGATTTATAAATATGGAACTTTTAGATGCTCTAATCCACATTTATGATTATTGAGATGTCAAGGTTTGTACTTCTTGGCCCCACCTTAAATAACTATTGAAGAAGTGATATATGGTGATTAAATTAGTTGTTGTGTTTAATCATTAATTAGGTTATATTTAATGTTTTACATAAATTAATTCACTTGTTGAGCCAATGCTCATTACAAAGGACTTATTTTTCAGGTCACTAAAAGACTATGGATAAGATTTTTCAAGATTGTATTGTATGTTTCCAGCCTCACGTCCTTCCACAGGACAATAAGGAAACGCAGTAGACTAGTTACTCCAAATGAATTCAGGAAAACGATATAACAAAAACCATGTGTAATTAAGTACCTGTGCAAGTTCTAGTACGAAACTTGGTATTAGCGTACTCAACAGACACATATGGATCTTGTTTCGATAGCCATTCTGTGTCCTTCAGTCCATTGCAGCCAAAACTGAATCAAAGCCAGTAAAATAAATAAGTAAATAACACTGGGTATTTTGTGGGGGGGGAAAAAAAAACAAATTTGAGTAGAAAAGACTACTATAAAGAAGTGCTGTGGTTAACTTTGTCACCTGTGACTTCGAGAGTTTGGCCTTGAATTCCAGAAATCGACATGGAATGAAACAAAAGCAGAAAATTTACGAAGAAGGAGAAGAAATTATAAAATATACGAAGACCTGCCTATTGCTTTTGCTTTTTTTTTTATTTATGTTTGAATGTATTATGCTTATGCCCCGTGCTGTGTCCGTTTTATAGTTATATATATAGAAATAAATGAAACTGAGTCAATGAAGAAGTCTTCGACCTTTGCATTTGTTCTCTCTCTTTTTTTGGCTGGAGTTGGAGGGTGAGGGAGTCCTTTATCCTTCCTATGTAACTTTCAATCCGCGGACGTTCCTAAAGCCGCGTATGGAGGGCGATCAAGTTTCCTAGCTTTTGTTTGCTTCGAGATGATGTTCTCGTAGGGAAACGAATGCATAGGAACCGCGTTGCAAATCTGCATTGACTCAGTCGAAACAACCCGGTTGGGTGGGGTTTTGATGATGGTATTTCTTTGTACTTGGAAAGGGGTGCGAAATTATATCAATTATATTAAATATATAATTATTAATGTTTACACTAACAAAAAAATTTATTACCTATTTCAATGTTTAATATGTTATTATCAACAATATAAATAACTATAACTTAAAATCATATATAATTTAGTTTATATAAACTTCTCCTAAAAGCAAAATTCATTTTTTTAAGAACGTGAGACTTTTTTTTTTATTATAACTTTCTTTTTATTCTCTAGAGTATTTATAATCTCACACTACTAACTATAATTGATGTTGATTGTGTTTGTATATAAATAAATGTACTTTGTAAACAAATTTTTAAAAATTTTGGTTAAATAATTTAATACTTTTAGACCAAATAATTAATTATTTTATGTTTAAAATTTATTTTATTAAAAACTATAATTCATTTATTTTTTTATTTCTATTTAAAAAAAAAAAGGTTCTACGGTTCTAAAATAGGAACCAAGAACTGCCGATTCGTCATATTAATTTCAAGAACTAGGACTGGCGGTATCGGCTTCGGTTCGGTTCGGTTCTTGAATCATGTCTATGTCTACTTTAACCACATGTAGCAATATCAAATAGATATAGACATACTTGATGAATAACCATCAATCATACTTTAATGTATGAAAAAGATCCCATCATACATATTAAAAAATGTTGATATTTACAGATTGCATGTATATTATACATGATATATATAACTCACATACATTTTAGGCAGTGTACTTATTTTATGTTGTGGTGTATTGTCAATACATTAAAAAACTCTTTTCTTATAAATCTATCATTTTATCTCTAGAGTCTTCATTCAAAGGTTTTCGACATTTATTTTTATTATTTATAGAACTAAAATATAATAAATTATATAAAAGCAAGAATGCTCCATTGAGGCACCCTAATAAATTTCTCACCATAGGGCGGATGGGGCTTCCTCATGTAAAATATAGTATAGGCATGGGAGAAACAAACCGTAACACCCACTTAAAATAACATCCAAACATATTGGTCTTTTGAATTATTGTATCAAAGATAATTTGATTATTTTTAATTATTGACTTAGATATGTATCCTTCACGAGAGTGGAATTAGATTGGTCATGTCATGTTTCGATTGAATTAATTTTTAGATTTAAGCTTTTGGTATCCTAAACATTTTTTTAAAGTCATTTTCTTGTGCCATCTAGTCTACTTCTAGTACCTAATTACTTATTGGTTTATTTATTGATTAGAAGCAAAACGAATTGAAATTTGTAACTCATATTAGTACAACATGTTATAATTTTATGAGTTCAATATATCATTGTAGTTCATGATAATTCAAGAGAATGTGATTAACATATGATTATAGTTCTTCTTTATGAATGGAATCTATAAGGACCTTAAATATAAGGATTGTGTTGCAAGTTTGAGTTTGCAAGACTCTAATTGTAAGGACCCGCTATCACCCCTATATTTGAAATAGGTGATAACAGTTCCTCAACCACATATAACCTATAAGATTATATGTAAGGTTGTCTAAAATAATTGTTTGAGAAATTGTTTATCTAATTCCACATAGATAATATAATAGGAATCATAATATATATATATTTTTTCTAAACCTTAAACAAAGCTATACTATTACACTACCAACACATTTTACAAAGGAAACAACTTAACTCCTACATAGCTAGTACATATATATATATATACATATTACATCCTAATGCTTCTTACAAGCCTTAACAAAATCTTCAAACACAACCCAAACTAACACTTTAATTACATCATCAACAAAAGGAATCACATCTAATCTATTACAATCATAGGGTTCCATTGAGTCCATGGTTAACTCTAATCCTCCAAATCATCAAGAAAATCTTCAAAGTCGGTTTCGTACTCCATACTCGCATAGAACTCATCGAAGTCATCACCTGAAATGGCTAAAATATGAGCCAGAGGCCCAGTACACAAGTAACGAATACAAATGCAAAGTAGGTCACACATTCTTAGACTAATGCATTATGCAACAATCAATAGTTTATTGTTAAGTCTTTATTAGTAAAACAACACGGGAGTATTCAAACTCCGGACAACAAGGATCTAGTATTACGTCCGCCTCCCTGAGTGGTCCCTACTGTTCATACAGACTAGGCAACCCCACCTTCCGGCGTAGCCCGTAATACTAGGGGATCCTGAGTAACGTATCACGACGCTCAGGGGGTTGATATGAGTAGCTTGGATACTCATATCTCCTAAATAATTCTATCCATTAACGAGAAAGTACCCTGCCCCCAATCTGAGCAGGGTGCCGCTCCCCCGAACCAGATTCAACGGAAAACAAGGACAATCAACACTCGTCAATTATTAAAATTCTCTTCATTTAAAGTAATTTGGTTTGATGCCTACCCTAGCAAAGAAACAAGCAAGTTACTGCGCACTTGAGATAGCTCGGAAACTATGGGGTTAGTCGAACGAGGATCTATCACTGTTTAAAACAATATTACATTTCACATTTAGCTTAAGCACTAATTAACTAATTGAAAATACAATTAAGCAAAGAAATTCAAATAAATTAATACAAGGTCATAATAAAGCATTTAAATATCCAATTATATCATAGAACGCTTAACAAATACTTAATTGATCATATATCAAACTTCGAAAAATTTTAAAGAAAGTTTTTGAACTTCAAAAGTGCAGGAGAGATACGCCGGCATTCAAAGCTGGCGGCTTTGAACTGGTGTTCAATACACTAAAGATCAACACTGCCAACACTGGCAGCGTTCAAGGGTACGCCGGCTGCCTTCATTTTACGCCGGTAGCTTTGAGCCGGTGTAGAATGCAAATCAAAATTTCCAAAAATTGCCGAGAGGTACATGGGGTTGGTCCACACCCGTGAATACCCCCAACACCGACAGCGTATCCATGTACGCTGACAGCCTTAAGCCCGGCGTTAAAAATTATGATTCTGTTCCCATTCCACACCGCTACTAAGCCGGCGGCGTTGGAATCCCAGTAGCCGGCGTATATTTTGAAAAATGAACACTGGCAGACTTTTCCAGCCAAAGCCGACAGCATTTGAGCGACTTTAAGAAATTTGATTCAGTTCACTTCCAACACCGCCTATAAGCCGGCGGCGTAGAAGTGCCAGATGCCGGCGTACGACCAAATTTAATCCTATACGAAAATGTTTTTGATTTCCCCTGTTTTATTACAAAATTTGTTCACTTTCAAAAATTCCCAAACTTAATCTAAACTTTCCAAAGCTTGTTATATGTTCCAAACACTATCCTAACAACATAAATTCTACTCCTAATCATCAAAACACTAATCATACTTCAACTCCACTCCTCAACTACTTAATTCTTCAATTTTCCCAAAACACTCATCCTTACATATCAACATTCACATAAGATACACACTACAACTCCTATAACCATGTAATCTTATTTAAGCTACCATCCATGCACCAAATCAATCTCACACCAATTAGTGCATAAAATTCATTTTTATCTAACCCTTACAAACAAACACAATATAGAACATAAAATAAAAAGATTAAGCTTGCATTTAACTTACATAACTAAATCTTGGCTTGGAATGTTGTTTAAATCCAAAAGCTTGTAGTTGATCTTGACTTAGGGTTAAGATTTTGAAATGGGAAAGGAAGAAAGAAAGAAAAGAAAAGAAAAGTCAAGAAAATTCGTATGGGGAAATAGGGCTGCCAAAAAGAGGTCCTAAACTTGTTTAAAACAAAGCCAATACTCATCCAACATGTGTCTTAAGGGTAGATTTGACCTACGATTAATTTAAGTTAATTTTAAATGCATTTGGGTTGGTTTTAGGCTTAAAAAGTGAACTTAAAGTTTGTAAAATTTCTGTCATTAATCTTAAGCTATTCAAAAGTAATTTTATTAAATTCTAAACATAACACTATTAATTTGAAAAAGACACACTATTCATTACACTATACACACATTTATACATATCATACAATAATATTAATTTCATTATACTTACACATACAAAATAGCACATGTCAACACATATACCAATTATATGATCCAAGCACACACACACACAACACACACACACACACACACACACACACACATATCTTGTCAATAACACATTAATATGTAAATAGGAACCAAGAACTACCGATTCCTCATTTTAATTTCAAGAACAAGGACCGGCGGTATCGGCTTCGGTTCGGTTCGGTTCTTGAATCATGCCTATGTCTACTTCAACCACATGCAGCAATATCAAATAGGTATTAGACATACTTGACGAATAACTATCAATCATACTTTAATGTATGAAAAAGATCCCATCATACATATTAAAAAATGATTGATATTTATAGATCGCATGTATATTATACATGCTATATATAACTCACATACATTTTAGGCAGTGTACTTATTTTATGTTGTGGTGTAATGCCAATATATTAAAAAACTCTTTTCTTATAAATCTATCATTTTATCTCTAGAGTCTTCATTCAAAGTTTTTCGACATTTATTTTTATTATTTATAGAACTAAAATATAATAAATTATATAAAAGCAAGAATGCTCCATTGAGGCAACCTAATAAATTTCTCACCATAGGGCGGATGGGGCTTCCTCATGTAAAATATAGTATAGGCATGGGAGAAACAAGCCGTAACACCCACTTAAAATAACATCCAAACATATTGGTTTTTTGAATTATTGTATCAAAGATAATTTGATTATTTTTTAATTATTGACTTAGATATGTATCCTTCATGAGAGTGGAATTAGATTGGTCATGTCATGTTTCGATTGAATTAATTTTTAGATTTAAGCTTTTGCTATCCTAAACATTTTTTTTGAAGTCATTTTCTTTTGCCATCTAGTCTACTTCTAGTACCTAATTACTTATTGGTTTATTTATTGATTAGAAGCAAAACGAATTGAAATTTGCAACTCATATTAGTACAACATGTTATAATTTTATGGAGTCCAATATATCATTATAGTTCATGATAATTCAAGAGAATGTGATTAACATATGATTATAGTTCTTCTTTATGAATGGAATCTATAATGACTTAAATATAAGGATTGTGTTGCAAGTTTGAGTTTGCAAGACTCTAATTTAATTACTGGCCAATGATTATTGTTGCACGAGTTGAAATTTGAGCTCGTAAAGATAGCTCTTGCAAACGCAAAGGAAAGATTAGAGGGGGCACCAGGGGGTTACCTGGTGCGGCACTCCGATGCTTAAGTCATTTTGTGGTTACGGATAGGGCATCTGTGAATGATATATAAGACTTCTTTTCCTTTTTTTATTTTCTATTCTCTTCTCTCGGGATGGGGTTTATTTATAGTATTTAAGGCCATACCAAGGCAGGCTATTTCCTAGTAGGTGGCCTGGTACTCGACGTGACGAGGGTACTCGAGCTAAGGAGTCATGACTTCTTGAAGTGTGGCTGAGCTGTTGGTGTCTCCTTTGGTCACAAGGTGGGACTAGGGCATTTACTGTAGCTAGAAACCATGAGGTCCTAAGATTGAGCTAATGGATTAATTGAACTCATTAGCTAGATTAATCTTTCTAAGATAAGGACTTCGGGGGAGGCCTCGCGCCATACCATACAGCAGGGGTACGGATCTCATCAGCTCTCTGGGAGGTGAGGGTGTCAAAAGTAGTGGGCCCCTCTTGGACCCACAAGTGTTGTAGTGTTTTGGGGCCCAAGAGGTCAAGTAGGTCAACGGATATAATCCACTATCAACATTTGTCCCCCACTCTCATTGTGGGAACAAAAGAGTGCGTGGTCCATGAGGTCAGTGGTTCGAGGTGTTCATTATTAATTTTAGGTGAGCTATTCTTTTCATTTGGGTTGCATCCCTCTTTTGAAGATTTTGTGGTGAGGACCATTGAATTTCCTGTTAAGTATCATACTCAACACGCTTTGGTGCAATCCAGGATGTGCGTTTTTCTTGAGGGGCCCTATGAATTTGGAAGGTCTCAGTAGATCTAACGGTTGCAATCGTTGGCTATGATGTTAGGGCTTTGAGGCCAGCTTACATGTCCTGAGGGATTCAAGCCTCTATGTCTCCACCACTCTTTTTATAAATGTAATCCCCAAATTTTACGTTATTTAATTTTAACAAATACTAAAAATGTAATATAAAATTATATGGAATCATATTGAATAATTGGAACAAGTAGTAAAAATCACTCTAAATTTTTCTCGAATTGAAATTGTTAAAGTGTGAATGAATTTGGTTATAATTGGAAAGATTAAAATCGTTACCAATAAAAAATTTCGAAAATACAAAATGAACCTCTATGATATCAAATAATTAAAATGACGATAAAGCAATCATTAATATAAAGTTACTAAATTCTTTTTCCTTAAGATCAAAACTTAAAGAAATAAAGGCTATGCTTGTTAAATAATGAAGTAATGGTGTTCAAACTATTTTAACACTATTAAGTAGCCTAGATGGAATATGTTGTTATTAACGAATTAGTAGGAATAACTCCTATACAGTAAAATATAATATTTGGTAAAATAAATCAATATCTAAGAATTTAGATCTTAAATAAATATTTAAATTACACTAATATTCCAATCAAAAGACTTAGAGATTTAGAAATTAAAATCCTGAACTGTCAACTTAACCTTTAATAATTTTCATAACTAGCAAATAAACAAATTGGCAAATGTGAAACTAATATCAAATATATGATTCAATAAAAATCTTAGAATAGGTCTATGAGTTGTAATAGACTCATTCCTAGTTTGAAAAACCCAAATAAAAATTTCTTTGAACTTAATAAATACCAAAAACGAGATTTCGTATCTTGAACGAAAAATTTAAGATATAATTAGAAGTAGCCCTAAATTTCAAACCTGATGAAATATAATCTATTAACAGTACTTATTAGCATAAAACAATAATCCAAAGTTGAGCTATTAGGATTATAAATGTACGATGGATACTAATATAGACCAATAAATATGAGTCTAGATCTAAAATTAAAATTTCAAGCCCACTGTCATACTTGTTAGGAAATTTTGAATTTATTAGGACCCGATTCTTAATTTAATTTATTGAACTTGAAAAATTTAATCACGTGTTAAAAATACTAAAAATAATTAATCGTGTAAACTAAAAATTTATTTATACAAACAATCTAGAATTTATTCTGGAACTTAGATAATTTGACTCTGATAAAACTCTTATCTAACCACTATAAGTATATGTTATAAATTAATGTTGGTTAAATATTTTAGTTAACTATTAATTAGATGATGATCATAATAATAATAATAAGGGAAAAACCGAAGGAGCAGCAGTGGAATCGCTACAATTTCCTTCACGCGCGCGGCTGCTGGAATGGGGAATCATCGAGCAAAAAGAATTTCCTCCACGCACACGAGCAGCCGAGACAAAGCCTTCACGTGGGCAGGAGGAAACAGAGGAAGTAGTCTCCACGCTTGAAATGAAAGTGCAACGTGCAGAATCCTCACCCGATGCAAGGACGGGCAGCACACCTCAGCAGCAGAGTCTTCATGCGCAACATCGGATCACATTCGATAGCCAAATCCAGCCGAAGTCCACGCAGCCGCTGGAACAGAGGTAGAGTTTCCACGCACATCTCCACACACGTACAGCAGCAGTAGCCCACACACCCGAACAAACAGCTGGCTTCCACACATGTCAATGCTTGGAGCATCTAAAAACATAGCATCAGCAGAATTTGGATTCTCGGTTGCTGTATGCTGCTATATCCAGACTTTGCTAAAAATTTAACATACAATATTTCAACTTGAAAATGACAATTCATTCAATCAAAAAACTCCACATAGGATTAACCTTAAATGCAATACAATTTCAGTCCAAAACAAGTCATAAAACAGCTGCAACATGGAATTCAAATTCGTAATACAGCAGTAAGTGAATTTCCAACTGCAAAACTTCAATTTTCTTGCCTAACTTTGATCCGAATTTGAGCCTCAAAATTCAAATGAAATTGACCCATAATCCAACTAAAATACTCCACATGTAATTAACATTAAATGCCAAGAATATGAGCTCAAGAAAACAACCAAAACAGTTCCAAATTTGCCTTAAATACCTAATAAAAACAAACAACAGCAGGAGGAATTCAACAAACACTGCAGCAGAATTCCAATTTCAACCTTAGATTTTGATCCGATTTTGACCCGATTTTTATTGCAACATGAGCCCTATTTCATACACATAAATGGACTTAATTAACTAACAAACAAACCCAATTAATGCCCTTAGAAATTAGCTACAAATTTCATACAAATTCAACCAAAATCGTTCTCAAATTCGCATCAAATTTCCAGCCAAGATACATCAACAGAAACTTGTGTTTTTCAAGCTTAAAACACTTTCTTTAGTCTCCTAAACTTAGCCAACGTTAGTACATATATATAGCCTTAAGTTACATACTAACTTAGCTCAAAATCTCCCCAAACACAATCCAAAATTCCTCTCAAAACAGCCACTATGAATTTATCAATACTCCTCCTCCATGTTCACTTGATTAACCTTATTTAGACACTCCAACAATAAAGTGTATCCTTTGTCCATATCATATAGCAAGATCTAAACATCAATACTCAGCAACCACCATCAAAACCCCACTTTAGCTATTCCAAACAACATCCAAAACCAAGATAAATAACCTTTGGTATATCATCAATTCAAGATGAATCTAAGATCAACAAGGTAAAAATATATACATATATAAGCTAGTTTAGCTAGATTAAATTTTCTTAGATACTCATCTTCTTAACTTCCTCTTTAGATCATTATTTTATCACGAAGGAGGAGTCAAACCCCATCTATCATCCAATCAAGGTAAGAATTACGTTAAGTTCAAATATTCGTTATGATTGATTTATAGGAATTTGTCTTACAAATTTATCAAGATTAGTCTAATAGTATATTTATGCTATCTAGACTATTTAGGATATAAAGACATGAACTTGAAGATTTTTAAGTATAGAAATTCAAATCCAATAAAGGAAAAACCAAAACCATACTTGAACTACAACAAAACTAAATAAACTTTCAATAACTCATGAAACTCGTTAGAAAGAATGAATAAACTGTATTGATGTGTTTATTTTAAGCGAAAAACGACCCCCCCAATGGAAAGAACACGAAAAATCCTATGAAATCAACTATTTATACAACGAAATCAGATTTAAAACGAATAAGAAATCGCAAATAGAAATTGAAATGATTTAGGTTCAAAGTCTATTTAAATTCCATGTGTTTATTTATTCGTCTTAAGTATTGAATCAAATGAACATGATGATTATGATGGTTGTGTTGCTAGTAGTCTAAAATGTATTATTTTGCATATATATATTGAAATTAATACCTTTGTTTTATATGTATTAATGTGTGTGTGTAGTAAAATTATTAATTATGTCTTTTATACATTAAGGTGTTAGTTAAGTTAGATTTATAAAATCAACCTTGGTTTTCACAAGATTAGTGATAGAATTTTATTTCCTTAGTTAAGTTAGTAATTAAGCCTATATAAGCCCCAAATGAGACTTAAATTCATTCCAAATGCAACCTAAATTTATATATGCCTTAAAGGGCAAATTTGGAATATGTTTAAGTCTTAATTTTACTCAATTAGATCACTTTTAGGGGCAGCCATTATTTTATCCGAATTTTCTCTTTTCTTTCTTTCTTTTCTTTCCCTCTTTCATTTCCATTTCCAAGTTCAAGTCAAGAACAATAGCAAGCTTTAAAAATCAAAGTTCTTTCCAAGGCAAGGCATTTACATGTGAGTTGATTCAATTATGATTGTTGTTTTGTTTTCCTTTCTTGTGGTGGTTGTATGAGCTCTTGAATGAAACGAGTTTAGGGTTATCTAAATTGTTTGTTCATGCATTGAGATGAGCTAGGAATGTGTTTTATTAGTGTGTGAGTTTGTTTATGCATTGTTGTGGTGATATGAAGTGCTTGAAAGAAACAAAGATAGTTTAGGTAGTTAAAGTGGAGGATGGTGGAAGTAGGAATTGGAAGTGTTTAAATGTGTTGATTTCTTGTTTTGAGTTGCTAAGATTGAGTAGTGTAGATAGGGGTTAGTATTTGAAGTTGAAAATGTAGTTGAGGAAGGTTTGAAAGTGTAATAGGATAGAAGTTTCGAAATGGAAAAACAGGGGATTTGTGTTCTGTTGTATAGGCCTTTTTTAAAACGTATGCCGGCATCTGGGGTTTTTACACCGCCAGCCTACAGGCGGTGTTGGAAGCCCACATAATCCAATTTCTTAAGGCCGACTGAACGCCACCGGCTTTCGCTAGAAAAGTCAACCGGCGTTCTTCCTTTCATATTGTACGCCGGCTACTGGGAATCAAAGCCGCCGGTGTTGTTAAAGCTGCCTACGTATCTGGGTAAGCGGACGGCTTGCACCTCTCTGGACATTTTGAAAAATTTTAGGTTTTGCATTCTACACCGGCTCAAAGCCACCGGCGTAGGATGAAAGGCAGCCAGCGTACCCTTGAGCGCTGCCAGCGTTGACAGTGTTGTTTTTCATAGTATTGAACACCGGCTCGAAGCCGCCGGCGTTGAGTACAGGCGTATCCCCTGCGCTTTTGAATTTTAAAAACTTTTTCTAAAATTTCCCGAAGTTTATTATTTGATCAAATAAGTATTTATTAAGCGATTTAGGATATAATAGAATGATTAAATGCTTATTTACGACTTTGTATTCAATTATTTGAATTTCTTTGATTTATTTGTGATATATAGATATAATATGTATGTATAATTGTGAGAGTGAAATCTATATTTATTGATTATTGTGATATTCCTGTTTCAGTTAAGGATTCTTCGGTTAGTTCTTCACCGAGAGATCCTAGTTATATACTAACGGGTTCAGGTACGCAATAACTTGTCTGATGATTGCTAGGAATAGGCATTCCTAATCTGATTTAAATTGATTCCACTTAATATTTGAATGAATTGGATGTCTATTACACTGTTTAATCTGGTTCGAGGAGCAGCAAACGTGTCATGATGCAATGACATGTTAGTTAGGCGCTTAACCAAGTCATGATGCAATGACTTTACCATGATGCAATGGTACGCTATGATGCAATAGCGATTCTTTGGTTAAGTGGGTAGCCGATAGGGAGAATAGTATCTGAGTAACGTTTGCTTAAACTTAGGGGGAAATACCATGATTTAGTTCAAAGTTTATGGGAACTTGTGAACTAGGCTCATGTTATGGACTAAGTTTAAGTAGAGTCGGGCAACGCCTTTTAAACCCTAAATGAAGCTATTATCTACATGAAATAGATATAGGAGATATAAGTATTCAGAATGCTTATATCAACCCCTGAGCAGCTGCTGTTACTCAGGATCCCTGAATTCCCAAAGCGTGACCCGGGGTTTGAATACGCTCTTGTTGATTTGTGAAAGAAAGTGTAATAAGATAATCACCTGTCTAATGATGTATTACATTGACTTGACGATTTGTTTTTGCATTGGTTATTTTGTACTGGGCCTTTGGCTCACTTTTGCTGCTTTGCAGGTATTGGAGACGAATTTTATGATGATTTGAGCTATGGGTCCGATTTCGAGAGATTTCTGGATGAGTGGGACGAATAGGACTTGAACACCCAAGACCTTTGGAAGGAATTTTTGCTAAGGGAAAAGTTATGTATAAAAGGCTTGTTAGTTAAGCCTATTTTTGTAAAGGCCTTAAGATCCCATAGGATTCTTTTGTTTTAAGAAAACATGTAAATTTTGTAGTGTCTTGTGTTGGCACTAAACAATGTTTATATGATGTAAATGTATGTATAGATTGCTTTTGTTAGCAATCTTGTTTCGATATAAAAGTTCTTTATGAAGTTATAGTGGTTTTGATCAAACAATTTTCATAAACTATTAGTTTTAGGACAACCTTACATCTAATGTGAAAACGTTATATGTGGTTGGGGACTCGGTACTCTAAGTCTCAGGATTTAGAGGGTCGGGTCTTTACAGAAATTCACTCAATTTTCAATCTCAATAAACTAATACTAAGGTTACTGCTGTTTCTACTGATATAGTTTGATTATTACTATTATTATTACTACTGTTTATAATATTCCATATTATTGATATATTCATCACGAGTCATTAGGATTATTTATACTGTTATTTTTACATTAAGGTTACTATATTTACATTATCAATAATTCTATTGTTATTTTGCCACTACTATTATTATTTATTAATAGTATGAAGATAGTGGCTCCTATTATACTTGTATTTATTACTAATATTGATATTGACTTTTCAAAACTAATATTACTGATAATTTTATGTTATTAAACTTAGTTTGTTTTGTAATAGAAATAAAAATTTAAGTATAATAAAAAGTTGATATATCTAAACTCCATAGACATACGATTTTATAATTTTGGAAGGTATAGACACTAGAACATACCCTTAAATAAATAAAAATACTAATTTAAGAGACATATAAGGTTGACAGGCAAATAATTAATAAATAAATAAAAATCTCATACTAAATACAGTAGGACTTAAAGAAAGACAAACTCCTTAATTAATAATATAGTTATCAAGAGAAACAAAATACAAACAAATATTCTTTACTATAGAAATTAAAACCTTAGTAAAAACTATATCAAATACCGATACAGAATAATTAGACACCTATGAGGATTCAATTAAATCTTTTAACGATATAGTAATGAATATGACGGACTTAATCTAATATCCGACGATAGAGATCAACACCTTTAAATCATAGGAAGACTTCTCTTACGGAAATAATCTAATAATAAATCTCTGTTATTTCCTTTCATAGGAAAATAGATCAATTTTGGACTGCCAGTAGCTTAGCGAGGACCACAGGTGAGGGAATTCTGATGATCTACTATTTGCTTGTGATTGCTACTGTTTGTTGTTATGTTGATTGTATTGCTTGTATGGAATGACTAATTGACGTGAGTGTTATCATTCGCATGATCACCTGAATAAATGAATAAAGATAATAATTCGACTAAACTAATTCGATATACTCGTCGCATGTGGTTGATCCTTTTGTAGGAAATGTCCCGAATTTGAAATCAAAAGTATTTTGAAATGTATTTTTCAAGAAATCCAACTTGGAATATTCCAGGTTGCTTTTATATCCTTTGAAAAGGAAGTATTTATGCTAAAAGAGTTTATGGGATAAACATGGGACATTTCTGAGTATTGTTGTGACAGTGGATGTTGCTTGAGTCGGGGTCCACTGGTTACATGGCGATGGATGTTACCTGAGTTGGGGTCTATCCGCCGGATGCACCTTTAATAGGTGATGGTTCGTATTGGCAGTAGATGTTACCTGAGTTGGGGTCTACTTACGTGATTCACCATAGATTGGTGATGGATTGTAAGAATGGCCATTAAATTGGCATTATATATATTTAAATATTAACCAGCGTAAATCACGTGAACACGTTGGGGAATATTTGTTGTTACCAATGGCGGTTAAGCATTGGGTGAGTCTGGATGGATGCTACCACCAGGCAGCCTTGTACGGGTAAGGCGAGGTGTCCCATGCGGGTAAGTATGGGAGATAACTGAAGTGTAGAGGGGTAAATCTATATCATCTATGGTTCCGGACCCCCATAGATGTGTTGCTTGCATTCATCACGTATGCATTCATATTGTGTGTAGATAGATTTGCATGAATGTATAATTAATGTTTGATAACTTGCGTGACTGGTAGTAGTGAGGAATGAACTCACTGAGCCCATGGTTCGCTCACCCCCCTACAGTTTTTGTGCAAGATTATTACTAGCTGGGATTGGGCTAGGAATGTGTAAAGAGAGCTTATCCAACAAACTTTATTGAAGATAGAGATATATGATATGGAAACTTAGAATGTAAATTAGATGAATTTAGAATTTTGTATGTTGTAGTTTGGAAACCTAATTTCACTATTTGGTGGGGGATACCGATTCCCTGCGATCTTGGTGAAAATTGGAAAACCGGATTCCATAGTTGAAATACTGTAATATATTATATCATTTGTATGATAAACATTTATAAATAAATAGAGTCTTGTATACTCTGATATACAAGACGGCTCTCATGTTACGGGTGCACACGTGATATGATGGCTTTAGATAAATCCTGTTAGGCCCCCATATTAGAGTCGTGACAATAAATACCTGTGTTTCATAGGGATTTCTTCATAGGTTGAGAAAATTATCATCTTACATTTCCTTTGTGCTTTCAATTTTTCTATGTGCTTGAAGTTTTTGGCGATGTCGAACTCAGGTACTTTCGATACCCAATCTTTTTCATACGATTCGGATGGTAGGGTACAATGACTCATAGAAGAGGTTAGATTAGACGAGAGAGAAATGCTGTCGAGATCAAAATGCTTAGAGTCGGGTGGTAGACATAGGTTAGAGAGTGGTAGTTTGGATTTTATTAGCCGTCGTGAGGAGAGGTCTGGCAAAATCTTGATGTCGTCAACAAGGGGTTAGGCATTTCAAACGTGCATCCTTATACAGAGTTTGCCAGTCAGGTCTATCAGCACCTGGAGGATAAGTATCCTTTTGATGGCTTAGAGAAGGGGTTTGTCGTCCTTTCACATATGAAGGCAACCTAAGGTGATGATCTTGACGAAATCCGCTGTAAGCTCTTGAAGGAGGAGCTCAAGGCTATATTCAAGGAGGAGATGTGGAATACTCCACATGATGGGGAGATCGTTATGTCTAGGAAGTTAAATCAAGTATGCCTCCTCAATAGCCATTGGGTTGCCTTGTAAAAGAAGGCTTTCGAGCTCGGCTTAAGGATGCATTTTTCTCATTTTCAAAAAGAATTTTTCGATTACCATCGGTTGTGCCCAGCTTTGCTATTGCCCAATGCCTAGCGGATATTGGTGGCTTTTGAAGCCATCTGTCTTAGTGCTATGGTACGATCTATGCTGATCTTGTCTTGGTAGTTTTTTCTGTACAAAAAATCAAAGGAGGGGTGGTGTTATGTTGCCAAGCAACCTAAGTATCCTTAGCTCCTCACTAGCCTCACCTACTCGAATAGGTTCGATTGGAAATGTGAGTTCTAGATAGTCAGGTTGGAGAAAGGCATGCAATGGGATTTCGAATTCTAGGTAGAGTGGTGCAAACATGTAAAGACCCAACCCGCTAAATCCCAAGATTTAGTGTATCAAGTTCTCAACCACATATAATATTTTCACATTATATGTAAGGTTGTTCTAAAACTAATAGTTTATGAGAATTGTTTGATTAATCCTACCAACACTTTATAAACAATTTTTAAACAAAAGAAGATTGCTAATAAAATGTAAGGACCCGCTATTACCCCTAGTTGAAATAAGCAATAGCAGTTCCCCAACCGCATATAATCTGCAGAATTATATGCAAGGTTGTCCTAGAAGGATTGTTTGATGAATTGTTCACCTAATCTTAAGAAATAAATCATTTTGAGAAATAATTACTTAGTAGCTTTTCAAAACATATTAACATATATATACACAACTTCAAACAAAGGCAGATCAAGCTAGATATATACATACATATATTACATCCACAGGCTTCTTACAAGCCTTAAACAAAATAACAAAATATAAAGCTTAACAAAGCTTTACAAACATCCATTCTAACTAACTATCTAGTCTATTACAAAAAGAATGGTTCCGTCCAGTCTTGGTCAAACTCTAGTCCTCATATTCCTCCAAGAAGTCCTCAAAATCGGAGCCATAACCCATGCTCGCATAGGACTCGTCCAGGTCATCACCTGAAATTGTTAAAAGAATGAGCCAGAGGCCCAGTACACAGCAACAAATACAAAAGCGAGATGAAGCACACAAGCTTAGTCTAAATGCAATATGCAACATCCATTCAATTATTCTTTAATCTTTAATTAATCAATCAACACGGGAGTATTTAAACTCCGGACAACAGGGATCGCGAGGGGACCTGAGTAACACTCGGACGCTTAGGGGGTTGATATAAGTAGTTCGGGTACTCATACCGTCCTAGATATCGTTAAGTCAAAGAGAAAAGTAGCTTCCTCCAGGGTTAATAGCCGTTACTTAGCTCTATTTATACTCAGTCCATATCATAAAATATAGTTCACCCGTTCTCATAAACATTTGAACTAAACTATGGTACTTCCTACCAAGTTTAAATAAATTTTCACTGATCTATACCCCCCCGTCGACTACCCACCGTACCACTTAATGAAAGTCATCTCAAATGACAGGAGTGGCCTAAGCGTCTAGATCTACCGTGCTCAAACCGAGCAAGGTGCCGCTCCCCGAACCGGATACCAACTTCCATCCCAAACTCATCAAACTATGAGGGTCGCCGTTAGGTTCATACATGACCTGGCATAGGAATTGGATTTTAACGGCATAAAACACAAGCAACAATCACATTTTAAGTTTTCTTATTATATATTTAAGTTTTATAAATGCCTATCCTAACAGAGACAAGCAGGTTACTGCGTACCTGATAAAGCTCGGGAATTAACGGAGTCGAATGGGCGAGGATCTATCACTGTTTAATCAATATTAAAATTCACTCTTAACTTAAACTCTAATTGACTAATTCAAAACATAAATTCATCCAAGAATCCAAATAAATTGATACAAAGTCAAAATAAGGCATTTAAGCACCCTATCAAACCCTAGATCGCTTAATAAATACATAATTACTCGAATAACAAACTTTGGAAAATTTTAGAAAAAGTTTTTAAAAATTCAAAAGCTCAGGGGATACGCCGGCACTCAACGCCGGCGGCGTTGAGCCGGTGTTCAATGTCCTGAAAATTCACACTGCCAACGCTGGCAGTGTTTAAGGGTACGCCGTCAGCCTATGTCTCCTACGCCGGCGGCCTTTAGCCGGCGTTGAATCCAAAACCCAAAGTTTCAAAAACATCCAGAGAAGTCTAAGCCGTCCGCTTACTTAGGTACGCAGGCAGCTTTGACACATATGCCGACGGCGTTGATTTCAAACAGCCGGTGTACAATATGGATGAAAGAACGCCGACTTACTCGTCTAGTGAAAGCCGGCGGCGTTGCAAACGGCGTTAGGAAAATTGATTCTGTGGGCTTTCTACACCGCCTCTATGCCGGCGGCGTAGAATCCCCAGATGCCGGCGTACGTTCAAAATCTAGCCTATACGAAAATGATTTTTGAAATCCCCTGTTTTATACACTTTGATCAATTCTCAAAACTTTTCCAAACTTAATCCAAACTTTCTAAAGCTTGTTCTATGATTCAAATACTATCCTAACAACATGAATTCCACCACTAATCATCTAATCACCAATCATATTTCAAATTCACATATCCACTACTCATTCTTCAATTTTTCTATAATACTCATTCCCACACTTCCACATTCCTATGAGATGCAAACTACCACTTCATTAATCACATAATCCCATTCAAACTATCATTCATGCACCAATCCAATCTCATACCAAACATCATCTCAAAACCCTATCTACCCTAACATTTACAAACAACACATTATAAGACATAAATTAAAAGACAAAGATTGCATTAAACTCACATGAGTGAATCTTGGCTTAGGGTTCAAAATTTTGGATGGAGAAAAGAAAGAACGAAAGAAAGAAAGAAAGAAAGAAAGAAGATGAAATTCGTATGGAAATTATGGCTGCCAAAAAGGAGGACTTATCTTGTCCAATTAGAGTAATTTGTTATCCAAATCTTACCTTTAAGGGGTATATTTGTCCTACGTTTAATTTGGGAGAATTTCAAATGCATTTGAGTTAAATTTGAGCTCAAAATGTGGGTTTAAAAATTCACAAAATTTTTGTCATGAATTAAGCAACTTCAAAACAATTTGATTACATTCTAAACATAAAGCATGCATATTAATTTACAAAAAGACACACACGTTCATTAAACTATTCACACATTTATGAATATCAAACAATAATATTAATTTCATAATACTAATCATATATAAAATAACACATTCCTTAATTATATTACTAAACATACCTATATATATATCATCCAAATATCATACTAGCATGCAATATAGGAATTTCTTGGCTATTTCATAAAAACAATCCATACATATATACATTATATGTACAAAGATTAGTGTCAATGTAAGACAGTACAAAATTACAAGTTGTTTTTGGTACAAAAGATAAACTAAAGGGATCTTAAAGTTTTTTACGATTTAGGCTTCTTTAACAAGCCTCATATAAAGAGAAATATACTTCAAACAAAAGCTTCTCCCAAAAACCGAGGGCATTTGAGTCCTACTCGTCCCACTCGTCCATGAACCTCTCAAAATCTGACCTGTATCCCATATCATCATACAACTCATCTTCCATACTTGCAATGCAACAAAAGTGAGCCAAAGGCCTAGTACGCAATAACAAATACAAAAACGAATTGTCAAGCAAACTTAATTCGAATGAAATGCATCAATGATCAAGTTATTATCTTGTTAAGTTTTCTTTTAATAAAACAATAGTAGGGTATTCAAATCCCGGAATCACGCTCTGGAAATTTAAGGGTCTTGAGTAACAGCAGCTGCTTAGGAGGTTGATATAAGCAGTCCGAATACTTATATATCCTATATCTATTCCATAAAGAAATAGTTTCATTTAGGGCTCCAAGCTTTTGCCCGACTCTACTTAAACTCAGTCCACAACAAGAATCTAGTTCACAAGTCCCCATAAACTTTGAACTAAACTATGACATTTCCCCCTAAGTTTAAGCAAACATTACTCAGATACTATTCTCCCCATCAGCTATCCGCTTAATCATAAACGAATCGCTATTGCATCATAGCATACCATTGCATCATTATAAAGTCATTGCATCATGACTTAGGTTAAGCACCTAACTAATATGTCATTGCATCATGACAGGTTTGCTACTTTCCTATTCTATTAGAAACTATTATAAACAATTATTTATGTTCCGTTGTTTAGGGTTTAAGAGCGCGGGATTACCGGATCTTAAACCCTAGGGTTTATTGTAAACTTTGTTGACTTTTAGGGTTTCGGTTTGACTTCTGGTTTTGTTAAGTTATTTGTAAGATCATAAAATTTTGGGGTTTTGTCCGTATTATATTTTTAGTTCAACATCTGTGGTTTATTTCAATTTATTTGTGATTATTTAAATTTTTTTTTAGTTTTCGGGGTCGTTTAACCGAGTCTAGGGTTATGGGTTAACTAAGTTTGACTTTTGATGAAAATTGAAAAAATTTTTTATTCTAAAATTCACCGAAGGATTTAAGGTTTTAGTATTTTGTTGTCGATCGTTATTTGGATATATCATCTTTGATTTGTGTATTAGAGATCAGATGGATGATTTGGTTGGCGTACGAATATTGAATCAATTGATTGTTGGATTTTTTTCTATTTTGTTTTGAGAGTTACATTTTTCTTGTGGTTAATAATTTTCGTATTTGATCTTATTTAAAATACGGTTTTAACTTGGATTGATTTTTAAAGTCTCGATTTTGGTGTTTAACTGCTAGGATTATTTTATAAGAATTGTGAAAAATTCAGGGGTTTACAGTTAATGATTCGATTAACCTATTCGTAATTTTATTTTTTAAATCTAATCGTAATGATCAGTTTTTTAATTTTTTTATTCTTTATCGATCTATTAAAAACGGTTAACCGTCTGAATGGTTAACCATTTTTTCGGTTTTTAATTTTTAACCATATAACATAATAAATCAAATTGATAGTTTCAACAAACTCTATTTTTTAGCATTTAGCATGAAATTTTTCTTTAAATTCTTATATATATATATTATAATAGCTAAATAAAAGAAAAATCAAATTAAAAAAAAAAAAAGCCTCATCATCAATAAAATCAAACCAATCCAATTTCCACATTCATTCTTTCTAAACATTGGATAGGATAGAGGACTTTAATTCGATTTTTCAAGTTCACCGTTTTTTGTTTTTTGGTTCACCCTGGTCAAAACCCTCCTCCTCACTCGCGGCACTCTCGCCCTGCCTCTTCCCCTCTCTCTCTCTCTATCACTTCCCCCCCTCCTCTCCCTCTCCTCTGCATTCCAAACATGGACGGCGCCTCCTACCAGCGTTTCCCGAAGATAAAAATCCTTGAAATGAAAGATGACTAACTCAAATTCGAGCTCCGGGACACGGACGCCAGCATGGCCAACGCGCTTCGGCGCGTCATGATAGCAGAAGTACCCACGATAACAATCGACCTCGTAGTGAACTCTTCAGTACTCAACGACGAGTTCATTGCTCACCGTCTTGGTCTCATCCCACTCACAAGAATGCGGTTCTCGCGTGACTGCGACGCTTGTGATGGAGATGGGCAGTGCGAGTTTGCTCCGTCGAGTTTCATCTCAGAGCTAAGTGTATGACCGACCAAACTTTGGATGTTACCAGTAAGGACTTGATTAGTTCGGACCATACGGTTGTTACTGTCGATTTCTCCGATAATGCTGGTTACGATTCCTCCGAGCAGAGGTACTTCCTTTTTACTTGCATTGGTTGGTGATTAATTTGCATTTTTTTGTTTGTATACTTGGATTAGGGTTTGGAACCATATCTTATCAATTGGTTTCATGTATTATTCACATTGCCAAGAACTCTGTAGCTTGCGGGCTTTAGGGTTTTGGACGATGTGACTAAGTTTTGTCTGTTTTTGCAATTAAATACTCGAACGGTTCAGAGATAATACTGTGTGTAGTCTGTTTTTTGGGATGAAACAAAGTAGTTAATACTGTTTCCGCTGGTTTTTTGCTTTTGTTTTGTTGTGAAGACATCGTTTTATCTACTTATTTACTTGCCTAACGTACTAATTGAAACGAACTTGAATGTTGCTGATGGTTGTAAAGCTTTTGGTTGCATTCTTTTTACAAGTCTACTGGTAATGCATTGCTTGCATGGCATGTATCGTCATGCTGATGATCTGTTCTGATGTCATGTAATCATACTTTTGGGTAAGCTGAGAAATCATCTATTTATTGGCTTGGGCAGTTTGTTGATACGTACATTTGGTGATTGAAATAGACTTGCAATCCAAGGAAGTTCTGGTGCAAGTACTCGTTATGTAGATGATGTGTTATTTTAAGTCAGTTGGTGCTAAAGGAAGGTCTGCAGCTTCTGTCCCTTATTTTAAGCAACTGGACTCGGGGTCACTATTGCTTCTTTTGTATGTGACTTAATTTCCCTATGACAAAGTACCCTATAGAAATCCTTATTTTTTGGGTTAATGGAGGGGCACAATTATAATTGGACGAACTTCCTAATTTTCTGTTTTGTCGTGGCAAGAGGATCCCTCTGAATTTTAAATTGTTAATGCTTTGATGTTTTTTATGGGTACTGGTGTGACATGATGTACTTTATATGTAGGGGAATTATCATTGTGAAGCTTCGTCGAGGACAGGAACTGAGATTGAGAGCAATAGCCTGAAAAGGAATAGGAAAAGACCATGCAAAGTGGTCACCAGCGGCCACAGTGACTTTTATGTATGAACCAGATATACACATTAATTAGGAGCTGATGGAATCCTTGAGCCTCGAGGAGAAACAAGCTTGGGTAGAAAGCATTCCAACTAAAGTATTTGATACTGATCCAAATACCCAGCAGGTTGGTTGTCCTTTCACTTTCAAATTGATCTACTGGTTTCCTGGAGCAATAGTTCACTGGAACCTTGCATTGAGCCAGTGCTCTATTATCAATTTTACTTTGGTTTTTACCTTCTTTCATTTATTTATTTTTAATGGCTTTTGGGCTTAGGATTTATGATTTATATTGCCTGTAGCCAATTGGCTAAACCAATTTGCTTTTCTGGTTGCACAATTGGATCTGATGTTGAAGTATTTGGTGCCTTACTTTGATCTTGAAGCAACACCATCTTCCATGTTATTAGCATTTGATCTTAGATATAATTCTATATATCGATATGTCCTTGTCAGAGTTGAGGATGATGAAGTAGGTAGATTGTTATTGTTAAGACTGCAATGACATATAAAGAAGCACACTCCAGATATAATCTTGTGTTGATGTATGGTGTGGATCATTGTAATGCACTGTAGAAGACGATGGCGGTATGGTCATGTATCGAAGTATAGTACTTGAAAACCCTTGAACAAAGTAAATTTGAATTAGAGGAATTCAGTTTGGTGGTGGAATTGATTTGATTTCATCTAAATATCTGCTTTCCATGCAATTGGAGCTATCATAGTGGAGTGCTAAAAACTTGAACCACAAATGAACTTAATGGTGCAGTGGCTTTAATGAGCAATATGGGACTATCTTTGCTTTGCTTGTAAGTGGCTTCTTATAACAAGCTCATTCTATCTTTGATAAAAAGCAAAAATCCTATAGAATGAGAGTGTGCTACTCAATAGGCTACTCCACTGCCTAATTGTTTGACAGTGATGCAGCATTATTGTCGTTCTTGTGGTGTGTATGGTGGAATGCTTGCTTTTGGACTGTGAAATCTTGCAGCTGTAATGGTTTCGGGTAAAAATTGATTGTTAAGAGGCGATGAGCCAAAGTATGCTTATAAATTTTACTGAAACATGTAGTTACTTGTGGCTCTGTAGTAACTCTAAGGTGGGAATGTGAGATGATACTGGGTTTGGCTCTCTTACCTTAGTAATTAGCAATTGTGCAATGTGGGTGATATGCTGGCATAGTGTGGTTGACTTGGACTTGTAAAAAGATTACTAAAATCAACTTGCATGGTCATTCATAAGTGCTAATTGAAGGAAAAGCATGGCATTTCTGTTACAGGATCAATTAGAAGTTTTACTTTTTCTACCTATGTTGTAATTGGAATTTTGGCTCGTTAGAGAGAACCCAATGATCTCTTGAAATAAGATAAATTTTGGGAAAATCAAGTGTGCCCTCTTTCTTATTCATTCACTTTTTAAATACATTAGTTACATAACTGATAATTCCCTATTTTTCTCTTTTTATTACGGCTGGACACAACATAACAACAATCATTCTTAACTTTTCATGCCATGCCACATGGCTTATTAACACACTAACGCTTATAACAATATCACGTGCACTCCACTAGACATATAAGACTGCAAATACAAAAACATTAAGTAACAGACAAATATTACTAACAGCCCTAACACAAAACAAATGAGCTTCACTCTTTCTTCCTCTGGCGCTTATAAACATGCTGAAAAAAAATGATTTTTGACTGGTGTGTGTAACAATTTTCGTGTGGCTTTATATGAAGTTAGGCTCTTTTATCAGGTGTGATTCTAAGATGAGTCGATTTTTTATGGATGCATTTTTGCTGCTTGAATAGTAATTGAGAATCATAGTTCATTCCATTCGTGTGATTTTGTGGAAATCTAGGTAATGACTAAAGTAGATATTATACATTTGCTTTAGATGTCATGGATGGGCAATGACGTGAGTATATTTGTGGTGCAGCTTCAATTTGCAAGGATAACAAGAGCTTGCTAAATGTTATTTTCTCGTTTCTTCTTTTAAGATTTATTTTGCCTGGTTCCCTGATATATCTCTTAGCTGCTGAGTTCTGTCTTTTAACTGGTTCCTTCATTCTTTTGTCTCTCTTAGGTTGTGGTGGTTGATCCTGAGGCATACGCTTATGATGATGAAGTAATCAAGAAATCTGATGCTATGGGAAAACCTGGCCTTGTGGAGATATATGCCAAAATAGATAGCTCCGTTTTTACAGTTGAATCTACAGGTGCAATTAAAGCTTCCCAGATGCTGCTGAATGCCATAGAAGTCCTGAAACAGAAACTGGATGCTTTTCGTTTGTCAGAGGATACAGTTGAAGCTGATGATCAGTTTGGGGAATTGGGTGCACACATGCGTGGGGTTGATTAATCAGCTTAAAATGATGGCAAATCTTGCAATGACAATATACTGTGTGAAACATAAGGTGGTTTAAAGCGCTAGCCTAAAGTAGTAGCCTCGAAGCCGGCTTTAGATTCATGTTGCTTTCGGCTTAATTGTTATGCTGGCTATATACTGATGGCCCACATGCTCAACGCTGATGGCTTTTGGTCTCAAAGCCGGCAGCCTTAGTCTGGCTTTGAATTGGAGGCATATTTAGGAAGTAAAAGCGAAGTTACATAAATTTTTAACTTAGTTTCGTCGAGTAGAGATGAATGAGCTTGTTATTCAAAATAGGATAAGGCACGTTTTTTCGATACGTATATATATCAATACATACATATACATATATATAAGATTATTTGGGTATTTTTTTTTTATTTTGAAATCTCTTTGATGCTATCGATTGCTTTATGGGTTAGTGAAAAGGATTAGAAATTGGGCATAATTGGGGAAATGTCTTAGGAAAGTTTCGTTTGATAGATTTGAGACAAAAATCGTTAGAGTGATTTTTCATTATCGTCTTACTTAGTTGTCCTATAAGAGAAAAGTAGAATTAAAAAAGTTACCTTAATTTGATTTAGGCTTCGTAAGTCTTGGGATTCAAATTTATATCAAAAGATTTAAAACTAATAACCCCTAAGAGGACTTAAAAATAAGATTAAACTTATTTATGAAGAATATGGCCTATTTTGTAAAAATGTGCTTTCTTTATTTTTCGAAAGCCTTAAAGACTTCTCTAAGTTTACTCCCGAGCCATTTCTATTAATAAAAAAGAGGAAGATTCGGTATCAGTTGTTATATCATTAAGAACAATTTTCAGTGGTTATCTCCAACATCTGATCTTTCAGCCATTCATCTTAGAGTCACCTCTCCTTTAAAATATGTAAGTAGAGGTAAGTCCATCATCATCTTCTTCTTTTATATCTCTAACATGTTAATTTAATTTAAAAAAATGAAAATTTTGGGGGTAAAAAAGGATTTTCTTTATAATCTTCTTTTAATTTTTCCAATAAGTTTTTTTCACTAAAAAATTATATAATTAATTAACAAAAAATTTAGAAAAATAATAAGAAGTTAGAATCTCTTAATAAAAGGGATACCTTTTGTGTAGATCACGGAGGTTGTTGTTTGTCGATCCCTTCCCCTGGAGCTGATAGTTATCTCGCCTAAATAATAATAATTACGACGAGACGACGACGATGGTTTGCTCTATATCAAAATTGGTTAAACGAAAAGGGAAATTTTTTTTAAGCCTTCTTTTTCAAAAAGTAATGTTAGCGAATATGGAATGGGAAAATACAATATATGGTCAGAAAATATATTTGTTAAGACGATGAATAAACATGAGTTTTATTCATTTAAATAGTAATGGTACGACATATAAAATGAGAAATATAATACACTGTGATATATAGAACATAAATACTTGAAATCTAAAGACCTCTCATCATGATTCACGTATTTTATTTTTATTTGAGCTCAATTAGATTCGGAGATAATGATTGTTTGAATGTATGGACTATGTTGAAGAATGTAAATACTTATCATTAGTAAGTATCTATTTAAGATATTTTTTTACTTATTAGATGCTGTCCAACATCTAATAAGTAATTACTACCCACTAAACATGTTTGATAGAAGCACGTGATATGTAACTAAACAAAATAAGACATTTAATATCTTAATTATGACTGTTCAATCTTTACACCATCGTATATTATGAGATAAAATTAAGAAAGTATAGGCCCTTTGTTTCATCATCAATGCGAAAAAAGAAGCAAATAGATGTTTCCCAACAATATCAAAATCATTCAAAATATTGCAAGGCTATGGTGGAAGGTATTTATAACATGGTTTTATATTCCACATTTTGTATTTGATTTCATGGTTACATGAGTGTTTTCCATGAATTTTTGCTATCGTAACCGAGTTAACTAGGGTCAATCCCCTATATACTCTTTGTTTTGGTGAAGATGGGCGTCCTGTTCAGTTGTTCGTAAGTGAGGATCTTAATAAGTTTTCTAGTAATTTGAGCACTAAACTAATGCTTAGTCGGTCGCCTGCCTATTATTGTAGATGCCGAATACATTGATTCATGCTACTGTGGTATCGGTGTCGAGTGTGTTAGTTTTTGTTTATTACTTTTTGTCAGACATAAGCCACATATTGGGAGTTAAACCTTCCGTGAGTTACTGTGCTGTTGGGGATGTAACCGCATAGACTATTATAAGGTTTTCGACCTATTCGATCCATTAAAGATCCTATAGGATTGAACCGTATAGGGTTTTAGGATCGGGTTTGGATATATAGTAAAAACCTTATAAGGTCATAGATCGGGTTTTTGGATTATAAAACAAATCCGATGGATATCTAATAATCTAGTATTATAATTTAAAAAAAAAACAAATAAAATTCTTCATAAAGAGGCAATGAGAGAAAAAAGACACGAAGAAGCTGCATCTTTTTTACCTCAATGGATATTTTTTCTTATATGTCTATTAGATTAGTCATGAATTTTTGAACATTTAATTAAATTTTGTTCAAGTCATATTTGCTATGGAGATTAATATTATTTATTGTCTATTATATTTTACGTTTAGTAGGAGATTTAATTTAATCATGTTTTTAGGATATCATATCATGACAAAAGCAACATATTTATGTGTTTAAATGTTGTATAATGAATGTGGTATGCAACATATTCTATCAATCCTACATGCATATTTCAGTTTTTAATGTATAGAAAACTTGTGTTAGAAATATTGGCTTTTTTAAAATTTATTATTAAAATTTGAAAATTGATTGAAAAAATAGAGTTATAGGATTATAGGGTTAGGTTCCTAGTTTTAAATCAAACCCTGTACGGTGGGCTTGGATATAGCATCAAAATCTTGTAGGGTTATAGAGTGGGTTTGGTAGACCCTATAGGGTAGTACGTTGGGTTTTGGGATTATATGATCCGTCTGAAACTCGACCTGGTGACATACCTATGTGTTGCCTCCCATTGTGTAGATGGCCTATTTTACTATTGTTTATTGCTATTGTGTGCTCAAAACTCAGTTAATGATGGTCGTTGGGCTTATTTGGAAGGAGAGGCGTAGAGCAATTTTGAAAGACCAGTCCTAATCCCATTTCAGTGAAGAGGAGATTCAAAACTTTAGTGGAAATTGAAGCTTTTGCTTCAAGTAACTTACACATAGCAAGTTCTCAAAGATACGATTTTAGACATGGACAGTTGCAATGTTCCCATCTTTACGACAGCTAAGCCGAGAGACAGGAAGCATGTGTTGATATATTAGGACTTTGTTTCCATGTTGCTGCACTCTGCCAATTCCATAGCAATGTATTTGCTGTGTCTAATGATTTTGTTGATTTGTGGAAAATTCCCAATGTTAGTTCTATAAAGAAGCATATAGATCTTTTGATGACATGGCCTTAATTATACAAAATTTCAAAGGTTAGTTGATTGATGCAAATAATTTTTAAATAATTTTTTTTATGATGATGTAATGGATGCTGAAATGGTAGAGGCTCGGGTTGTCCTATGTGGGCATTGAAGAATAATTGGCCATGGGTGATAGTAGAGATTGAATGGATTAAATGTATATTGAAGTATATCTGTAATGTCATTCACACCTGATCAGGAGCAGATGCAGGATTATATGATTGGAGGGTCGAACCTTGATTAAGGTAATCTTAAAATTATTTATTTATATTTACTCGCTATTACATTTATATTACATCTTATATATTTATGAGAATTTCATAATGATTTCAATGTGATATTTTTTAAAACGTTATTGAAAAAAAATCATTCAAACAATAATTAAAAGTATTTAGTACATTTTGCAAGAGATGTTATATATGTCATTTAAAAATTAATTATTAATAAAAAATATAGAGTTAATATATATAATTTTCTTTTTAATAAAAATAGATGATAAAATATATCTAGATGGGATATCTAAAAAAAAAAAAAAACAGATAGAATAGTCATTCATTAATTCATACACATTGTAATAACAATAATTGAAGAAAAAATGTTACTAAATTAAATTATATAAATAATGTTTAATAAAATTCAATTGTAATGTAGATAATAATAATAATTGTTTTATGATAAAAAATTTAATATTATTCATGATTGTCAAAGAAAAAGTTAACACACACACACACACACACACACACACACACACACACACATAGAGTAGGTTGTGTGATAAATGTATGTTGAAAAAGTAAAAAAAAAAAAAAAAAAACAGTCATGTAATTTGAACTCATGACCTTATGGATGTAAAAGTAGATATTTAACCACTAGACCATACTCAATTTTGTGTCAATATTTTCTCTTTATATAATATATATATTTATTTATATAACATATAATTTTTTTCTTTTTTAAAACACATTTAAAAATTAATTATTCCCTAGTTTAAGGGGTTGAGGCCCCATCCATCTGTCCACACATTTGATGTCTTTGACACGACTTTTTAAATGAAGAATCTTACTTTTTGAGATTTCTACGAATGCTGAAAATTTCTCTAACTTTTTTGGGATCCTTGTGAAATATTCAAAAAGTGAGTTTTTTTAGAATATTTTATTATTATGTAAAAATATGATATTGTATAAACATAAATGAGACCCTCAAAAGTGTAAAAAGAAGGGATAAATTATACCAGTAGGTCACAACGTTTGATGATAATTTCATTTTAAGTCATAACGTTTGGAAAAGTTTATTTTGGATCATAACGTTTGGGGATAAATATATTTTAGGTCACAATATTTGGAAACTTGGTTTAATTTAGATCACGATGGACACGTGTCAATATGAAAAAGTATGACATGTGTCAACATGAGAAGGTGACACTTGTCTACGGTGATCTGGATTGAATTATTTTTCCAAACGTGTGACCCAAAATTGGTTTAATTCAACTTACCTCCAAATGAGTGGCAAAAAAAAAAAAAAAAAAAAAAAGAAAAAGTAAAAGAAAAAACTTACTTCCAAATGTTGTGACTCATTGGTGTAATTTGTCCTAAAATAAAGTGAAAAAGCTCGTGTGAATAATTTTATAAATAAATTGGTAATGTTCTTGAGGAGGAAAGTTTTTTAGAGATGTTGATGTGAGAACTTAGGACCAATAAAGGAATTTATATATGCGGATAATTTAAGTACAAGTCTTGTCTTATAGCATTCCTCTCCGGTTACTGGTGGGATTGGGTCTTTGCTGGTTTGTTTACTATTCTTGACAAAATTTTTTTTTTTCAAAGCCTAACGATTAAAAATGCTTTTAAACTCTTTTTTATTTTATTTTTACTTTAAGCTTAACATTTATTTTATTTGAAATTAAAGCTTATTTCTTTTGATTTTTTTAATTTTAAATTTATCTTTAAAAATAATATGTTGAACAAGTCATGGATCCTGCGCCCAAGTTGGAGGCTTAATAGGTCTAAGACCCACTATAGACGCATGTATGACGAGTCCAATTCTGGATCTAGTTATTTTTTGGATTTGCTGACTAGCGGGCTCGAGTTTGATCATGTAAAGACTATGTCTCCAGTCTCCCACTCCAAGGATTGTCCATAGACGCTGGTATTTTGTAATATGTTTTTATCTATGTAGTATCTTATCCCACCGAAAAAAAACCTAACATAAATAATACAATTTTTTTGCCAAATTGGATATTTTAAAATTAATTAGTAAAATAGAATATCATCAAACTTAATTACCAAAATAATGCACCAGTCTCCCATTTCTGACATGTGTATTAAATTGTACAACATTGATTATAATTTGCTTGTTTTACGTATGCAATATGCGTCTAACTAATCATGTATCTCCTATTTGCGAATTTAATGATTTATTTTGATAATTAATTTATCATGTATCATATTTTAGTAATTTTTTTTAAAAGGCGTGACCTTTCACTTAATAATACATATATCTTATGCAAACATAATATATGTAATATCTCATCATATTTCATCCTTTGAACTTCATGTTTACTTTTAAACTGAAATTCAATCAAACCAAATTAAGGGTCTATTTAGTTCATCTTATTTTATCATTTTAAAATAAAATATTTGTTAAGAAATAGATAAAAATAAAAAAAGATATTTTTACTCATAAATAAATTTAATAGACTAGATGAAGATGCATATTAGATAATATATAAATGCAAATTAGATATAGATAAATATAGATGAAAGTTAGATAATCCAAATAGGCCTAAGAATTTTTGTCAAATTTGATTTAACTTTAGTCTAAAATTTCTCTACACAAAAAAATTTAGATTTTAGTTTCAAAAATCTCTAAAACCAAATAAAACAGAGCCATTCTATTTGCTACAGCCTATGTCAGAGCTCGTTAGATTACCATTCTCAATTATATTAGGTTAATTTTAATATCAATTTCATTAGCATTCCTCCTCCTCCTCCTCCTTCTCATCATCATCATTATTATTTGTTCTCAAATCAATGACAAATTACACATGTAGATTTTTTTTCACTAGTATTAATAGAGTTGCAAACGAATTGAATTGCTCGCAAGCTACTGAAACTCGACTTGCTTCACGCTCGGCTCGGTTCGCTCGACTCGACTCGGTTCAGTTTGGCTCGACTCGACTCGGTTCAGTTCGGCTCGGCTCTAACTCGATTAGTAAATGAGCTGAGATCGAGTTTAAAGTAAAACTTGTTTATTTAAACTAGCTGAGCTCAAGTTTTAATTTAAGCTCATAAGCCAGCTTGTGACTAAGCTCATATTAGGCTCATGAACAGGCTTTCAAGTAGGCTCGTTAATAAACTCATTAACAGATTTGTGGGTTTTTTATGCATGATATATTATATATAACTATATAATTAAATAACAAAAAATAATTTCTATTTAATATTTATGTATATATATTTATGACAATAATTATATATATATACATATTATATTTTAGGTTTAAAAAAATGGAAAATAGACTATCTAAATAATTCGAGTTTGAGTTTAAATTTTTAACTTGATAAAAGCTTGATAGACTAAATAAAAAGCTTAGCTCGAGCTTATTTAACAAACGAGTTAAGCTTTACCTTGTTTAATAAATGAGTCAAGAGCTCAAACCTAAATTTGAAACTCAATAAAATGCTTAGTTCAAGCTCGATCTCGATAAATTTTAAATGAGTTAAGCCCGAGCCTCTATAAGCTATGCTCGCCTCGCTCGGTCTGCTCAATTTGTTTGCAGCCTTAAGCACTAATGCACTATATTTAATCTTTCTTTATTTTATTTCTTAAAAAAAGTAAAATATTCATATTCAGCATTATGTTCAGTAATATTTCATAAAAGAGAAATAAACATAATCGCACTCTGTATTTGAGTGACAAAAAATTCTATAGTCATATAATTAATTTTAAAGGAATTAATCTCGTCTATTATTTAATGGTTCTAATTCATACTCAATCGTGATTGCACTATTAAAATAGTTAATATTTCAATTATTTTTTTTTATTTTAGTGGTTAGATGAATGATTGAATGATCTCATTGACAGAACCATAAAAGTTCTCATGATTATTGAAAGAAAAAGGAAAAAAATAAAAGAAGTTCAATTTCCATATTTATTTAGTTGTTCAGTACTTAAAAAAGAAAAGAAAAAAGAAATAGAGAAAAAAAATTCATATTTAATAAACTGCCATAGTTCATATCACAATGACAACAGAACACACGAGTCATTGGAACAAGAACATGAACAAAAAGATCATGGTCCAGTATGACAAATTACGGGACCCTTTCAAGGAATAAATACATTAACAACTCGAATTTAGCCAGTAATGTGATAAACCCCCACACGGGCCTTGGACTCTCACGTGTGAATGTTAAAAAGAAAACCCTAAATGCTCTCTCACGCTCTCACTTCTGACACACTCGAGGTATTGTTCTTTCTCTTGTTTCTTGATATTTTCCTTACAGAGTAAAAGCTAGGGTTTTTATTTTCTAATGTTTTCGAATGTTCAAAGATCAGATCTGTATATATTCCTGATCTAATACTTCCGTTGATGTAATTTTGCGAGGTGTAAAGTGTTGGAAAATATCTGGAATTCGAGCTTTCAGTAGGCTCCTTGCTCAGATCTATGTTGGGTAAAAACTGATACCCTGCTCTGTTCTATTATCTGTCATTTATATGTTCCACGAGATTCTTACAGTTTGTTTTTATATCCCTTTGCCAGCTATGTTTGCTATTTGTTTCTACGGTTACAAAAGACAGCTACTACATGTGTTGCTTAGCTGTTAACTTTCTGAACTGTTACATGAAACAAACTTGCTATATATTTTCACCAATACAACTGTATGTTGCTATGTTACTTAAAACAGATGTATTCTGTTTTTTATTTCGTGATATAATCTTCTAAGTGTATTGGTGTTCTTCTAGTCTTGTGACTTCGTGTTATAACATGTTCCTCCGGTGTTGAGAAAATCACCTTATCCTCAAGGTGGTAATCGGGAAAATCTCTCTTGAAATCTGATAAATCCACCCAAGAAGCATCCTCAGTAGGTAGAGTCTCCCATTGAATCAAAAGTTGGGGAACATTAACTCCTTGTCGAACCAAAACTCTAGAGTCTAAAATAGCTAACGGTCGAAGTATAGGATGATTTTCAAAAGAGTCCTGAGGAAGTGGAATTGTAGGAAATGAGTCTCCATAAGCTCTTTTAAGTAAAGAAACATGGAATATCGGATGAAGTCTTGAATGTTCTGGTAAATCCAACTGATATGCCACAGTTCCAATCTTCTTCAGTATCCTAAAAGGCCCATAATAACGTCGTGAAAGCTTATAAGAAAGCCTATTGGCTAAAGAAGTTTTCCTATAAGGTTGAAGCTTCACGTACACTAAATCCCCAATTTCAAAATTTAAGACGGATCTATGAGAATCAGCTACCTGCTTCATTCGAAGCTGAGTCTGAGCTAAATTAGCTCTCAAAGACTTCAAAATAACATCTCGAGTCTTCAATTCATGATCCACTGACTCCAAAGTGGATTGGCCCTGTATGTATTGTGGAATATTAGGAGGGAGTCTCCCATACAATGCCTAAAATGGTGTCATGTTGGCACTAGTATGATAACTAGTGTTAAAACAATACTCAACCCAAGGTAAAAACTTAGGCAAGAGTGTAGGTGAATCCATAACATAAGCTCGTAAATATTGTTCCAAACATCGATTCATGACCTCAGTCTGACCATCAGATCGAGGATGATAGGCTGAACTCATTTTCAAAGTGGTTCCACTCAATCGAAAGAGTTCATTCCAAAAACGACTCATGAAAACTTTGTCCCTATCTAACACGATGGATTTAGAAAATCCATGCAATTTAATAACAATGTCTATAAATAATGAGGCTACTGAAGTAGCTGAATATGTAGCAGCAAGAGGACCAATATGACAGTACTTAGTTAGTCGATCGACTACTACTAAAAGCACCGAATAACCTTTGGATACGGGCAATCCAGTAATGAAATCCATAGAAAGATCCTCAAAGACATGTTAAGGAATAGGTAAAGGTTGGAGTAATCCTGCTGGACTGGTTGTCAAATATTTGATTTGTTGACATACATGGAAGCGTTTCACAAATTCCTCCACATCCTTCCTCATGCCTTTCCAAAAAAAAGATTCATTGAGTCTTTTAAAAGTTTTTAAAACACCCAAATGTCCACTCATATGAGAAGTATGGTATTCTAATATCAACAAATTGATAATAGAAGCATGAGGTGGAATAAAAATCTTATTCCCCAGAAAAAGCAAGCCATCTCTGACCGTGAGTGGCCATGGTAGAGAAACCCCTTGTTCACAATCCATCATCCATTTCTGCCATTCCTTATTATCTTTAAACTCTGTTTTAAGTAGAGTAACAGAGTCGAAAGAAGGTAAGGATAAAGCAAAAACTGGGCTTCATCAGAAAAGCTCCGCAACAAGGCATCCGCAACTCTATTCTCTATACCTAGTTTATAAACAACCTCGTAATCATATCCTAACAGTTTAACAAGATATTGTTGCTGTTCAGGTGTTTGAATGACCTGAGTAAGAATATCTTTAAGACTTTTCTGATCAGTCTTAATAATGAAATATCTCCCCAAAAGATAGTGTCTCCATTTTTTAACTGCTTCTACTATAGCCACCATTTCCCTGACATAAGCTCCAGCTTTGCAAAGTCGCAAAGAAAATTTTTTGCTGAAAAAAGCGATAGGATGTTTGTTCTGATGTAACACAGCTCCCATTCTAGCACCCGAAGCATCAGATTCTACAATAAATGTTTGAGAAAAATCAAGAAGAGCTAAAACTGGTGTCGTCATTAGAGCAGCCTTAAGATTAGAGAAAGCAACAGTAGCACATTCATCCCATACGAAAGCTTCTTTCCTCAATAAATTTGTAAGAGGTGCTGCAATGGATGCATAATGTCTTATGAAGCGTCTGTAATTACTAGTAAGACCCAAAAAACCCCTTAATTGTTTAGGATTAGTAGGAGTAGGCCACTCATGAATTGCTTGAACCTTGCTCGGATCTGGTGTAACCCCATCCACCGAGACAATATGACCCAAATAGTCAATCTTGGGTTGAGCAAAAGAACATTTAGATCTCTTCACATAAAACTGATGTGCTTCTAAACTAGTAAAAACTTGTGTCAAGTGAGTAAGATGATCTTCCATGCATACATTGTAAACCAAGATATCATCAAAGAAAACAATAACAAATTTTCTGAGATAAGGTCGAAAAATAGAATTCATAATAGCCTGAAATGTTGAAGGAGCATTAGTGAGCCCAAAGGGCATTACCAAAAACTCATAATGGCCTTCGTGAGTACGAAAGGCTGTTTTATGAATATCCTCAGGAAACATACGAATCTGATGATAACTAGCACGTAAATCTAACTTTGAAAAAATCTGTGCTCCATGTAATTCATCAAGTAACCCATCAATAGTAGGAATTGGAAACTTATCCAATACTGTGGCATGATTGAGAGCTCTATAATCTACACAGAAACGCCAAGAACTATTTTTTTTTTTCACCAAGAGGACTGGTGATGAAAAAGGACTGGTGCTGGGTTGAATAATTCTAGAATCGAGCATTTCCTGAATTAATTTCTCAATTTCCGCTTTCTGGAAATAAGGATAACGATAGGGTCTGACATTAATAGGTTGAGTCTCCTGTTGTAAGTGGATATGGTGTTGGACATCTCGTAAAGGTGGCAATGATGAAGGAGACTCAAAAAGTTTATGAAATCCGCCCAATAGTGTTTCTCTAGCACTATTGCTGGTGGTATCATGACAATTATCCTCCCATTGAGCCAAAAGACTAAAGAAATAAGCCACATTATTAGATTTCATCAATTTATGGAACTGATGTGGTTCAATCTGTTTAGGATCAATAGCAGAATTGCCTTGAAGGAGTATGGACTGCCCATTCAACATAAATTGCATTGTAAGAGTAGAATAATCCACAGTAATTGGACCAAGAGTAGTAAGCCACTAAATCCCCAAAACCATATCCTCCCCTTGAATAGGTAAAACATAAAAATCAACCAGAAATTCACTGTCATGCAAAATAAGTGGCACATTTTGACACAAACCAGAACAAGTTAGTCGTTCACCATTACCAATCATGACTTGAAAAGAATTAGCATAAATTGCATTGTAAGAGTAGAATAATCCACAGTAATTAGACCAAGAGTAGTAAGCCACTAAATCCCCAAAACCATATCCGCCCCTTGAATAGGTAAAACATAAAAATCAACCAGAAATTCACTGTCATGCAAAATAAGTGGCACATTTTGACACAAACCAGAACAAGTCAGTCGTTCACCATTACCAATCATGACTTGAAAAGAATTAGCAGCAAGAATGGGTAAACGTAACCGTTTAGCCACTTGTTCCTGCACAAAATTATGAGTACTCCCAGAATCGACAAGTACTGACACTGCTTTGCCACCAACTGTACCTCTTAATTTGAAAGTCTTAGGAACAGAAACTCCTGATAAAGCATGATAGCTAATTTCAACTGTATTAGGAGTATCAGAATTATCACCCAATTCAATCTCATATGAACTATCATCTTCTGAATCATTATCAGGTTGGATAAGCATCAAAAACTTTGCTTTACAAATATGGTCTTTACTGAATTTGTCATCACAATTGAAACATAAACCCTTCTCTTTTTTAATGGCCATTTCAGAAGGAGTAAGTCTTTTAAAAGGAAGTGATTTTTTTGTGGTAAATAAAGAAGAGGATGTAGATGTGATAGTTTGTTTAGGTTTGGAAAATATAGAAGAAGGTGGTATATAAGAAGATTGGACAGTGGATTTGGAAAAAGGTTTAGTTTGAGATGAAATAGAGGTGGGAGTAGTCATGCTAAGGTGATGAAATTTGGATTCATGTAGTTTAGCAAGACTAATAGCATGTAAAAGGGAAGAGGGTTGACAAGCGAGAACTTCTTGCTGCAATAGTGGTTTAAGACCAGATATGAAACAGCTCTTAAGAAAATCCTCCGAAAGACCATTGACATGATTTGAAAGGGATTCAAAAGCATGTTAATAGTCAGATACAGATCCTGTTTGAATCAATTTAGATGATTTTCCTTGGTAATCATCAATTAAAGAAGTACCAAATCTGGTCTCTAATGCCTTAACAAAAGCAGACCATGTAGATAACAACCCATTTCTAAACAACCATTGGTACCAATCTAAAGCATCTCCCTCCATAGCAAAAGAAGCTAATTTCAATCGTTCTGTATCAGGAACATTATGAAAATCAAAAAACTGATTTGCTTGAAATGTCCAAGAAAGAGGATTTGACCCAGAAAATTTTGGTAGCTCTAATTTGATGTTCCGAATGAATGAAGATTGATTAGTATCATTATGACATGATGAACCACTACTATGGCTAGTAGTATTCTATTATCCATTTGAAGCTTAACATATTGTAAAACTTGAGTCATATCTGATAACAATCTATCAGTTTTTGATTCTAATGAAGAAATCTTACTGTCATGTTGTTGCAATTCATCTTGTAAACGAGAAATTCTTTTGGTGCCACCTGCCATGGTGATCGCAAAAGAAAAATCAATGAAAGCACCAATGATAAACCCCCACACGGGCCTTGGACTCTCATGTGCGAATGTTAAAAAGAAAACCCTAAATGCTCTTTCACTCTCTCACTTCCGACACACTCGAGGTATTGTTCTTTCTCTTGTTTCTTGATATTTTCCTTACAGGGTAAAAGCTAGGGTTTTTATTTTCTAATGTTTTCAAATGTTCAAAGATCAGATCTGTATATATTCCTAATCTAATACTTCTATTGATGTAATTTTGTGAGGTGTAAAGTGTTGGAAAATATCTGGAATTCGAGCTTCTAGTAGGCTCCTTGCTCAGATCTATGTTGGGTAAAAACTGATACCTTGCTCTGTTCTATTATCTGTCATTTATATGTTCCACTAGATTCTTACAGTTTGTTTTTACATTCTTTTGCCAGCTATGTTTGCTATCTGTTTCTACGGTTACAAAAGACAGCTACTACATGTGTTGCTTAGCTGTTAACTTTCTGAACTGTTACATGAAACAAACTTGCTATATATTTCGACCAATACAACTGTATGTTGCTATGTTACTTAAAACAGATGTATTCTATTTTTTATTTCGTAATATAATCTTGTAAGTGTATTGGTGTTCTTCTAGTCCTATGACTTCGTGCCATAACATAATGTTGTCGGTGGCTTGGACAATTCCAGAGCTTTGTCCTTAGTAAGGTCGAGGTGGTAGTATTCAGGAAAAGGACCTGATTAATATAAAAGAATAAAAAAAAAAAAATTGATAGTCACTGAAGTGTGCTAAGCGAACTTGGAAATGCTTGAAGAAAAATATTACCAATATACCAGGGGGAAACGGAGGATATGCACACGGAGGAGGAGGCGGATAAACCAAACAAGGAGGGTATGGTAGGGTAGGACCAACAGCTGGTGGAGGTGGACCATATGGTGGTGGATATGCAGAATATGCCGATGCGACTGGATATGGATAGGCTGTGGCTGCCGCAACATATGGAGCTGTATATGGCGGTGGAGCAGAAGGAGGAGCTGGTGGAACAGGGTTTGAAGGTGGTAATGATGTTGGTCTCTGCAACCGGATTCATCATTGCTATCTATGTCAAGAATCATATTGTGAATGGGGGAACGACCTAAAGACAAGACAGACCGTTGAACTTACATGATACAGAATGAGTCTTGCTTCACCTGCATATCTGGAAAAATGGAAAGTTATTGCCAGTTTAGTATAGCACTATTTCTTCTTAATGGATGAATGTTATTTGTTTTTTAAGGGCAATCTACGGTTTTTGGTCCCTTCTCATATAGAAAACAACTTGCTATTTGCTACTTTCTTTGAGGATTCATAAATCATTACTAAAATGAATGAGCAAAGATAAGAATATTTACTTTCCAGATCTTGTTTGGAGAGTCCAAGAACGATCATCATATCCTTGCAAAAGAACTTTCTCGAGTTGAACCCTAGCATGAAAGAATGAAAAATAAAATAACATTATAAAAAGTTATTTTCAACTTTGTTTTCACATTACAGATATGTGAAACGATGGAACGGCAATGATAAAGTGTGAATACACAGAATTATTAGCAGCTCAGATCACATTTCAACAGAATTATTAGCAGCTCCGAAGTGAAAAACATATATGAAATATGCTCGAGAGAGACAGAGAAAAGTCATTACTTTCCACTGCCGATGAAGTCATCGGAAGAGAGTGTATTGCTATTCCAAACATTAATGGCAATCTCTCTGAGTTCTTCAATTAGAGTGAACACGAACTTCTGTTGGAACGACGGGTTCGTGTGGCCATCTGCACATTCAACAACACCACTCAACTTCGATTTGTGATCTAAAATAGAAACAACCCTCTATTTTTCTGGACACCAATCAAACTAACTTTTTCACATTCTAAATTCTTTCATCAAAACGTCATGAGACCCTAGAATTTGAAATTTGGAATTTTGTCCCATTTTGTTATAGGTGTGTCATGAGTCAAAATTCCAAAGTACGACATGTCGTGATTTCAGTATTCAGTCATTGGCATCAAAAGATCTCCTTGTTACGACTCACTGCATAACACTTCCAGAACATCGCATTGCAGCTGCATTTACTGCTACTTCTGATCCTATTTGTTGGTTGATTATCACTTACTGTTAAATTACATCAACTTTGATGATGTGTTTCCTTATCTATTTATTTTTTTGGCTCTTGTTATATAATCAAAACGAGTATTTGGTTTAAGGATGGAGCAATTTTTTGGTCTTATAGGCTCAGTGACATTCTTTCATGGTTAAAATTTACGTTTATGTTCCATTGTTCATGGGGCTACAAGCACTTAGGTGCTTGTACTCATATATCACGGCTTTATTAATATAATATGGTTAGTTCTAGTTCTACGTCACATGAACTGGTCAATTCAGCCATCCTTTCCATTTTGACTTCATGGTATAGCTCCTCCTTGCTTTTCGGTTAATGAAGTATTTTTAAGGCAAGAAAATGAAATATTTCGAAAATAGAAACATAAAATAAATAAGATAGAAATATCTATTTAAAAAATCGAAATGATTGTATATTAATACATGTACTTAACAATTAAATTATACAACATGGTTACTATTGAATAGATAAATAAAAGCTATATTAAAAATTAATAACTTTTAGAAATTACATTAATAAATGGAATTTATTTAATATGAATGAGGAATGAAAATTCATAAGAAGTTAATTTGGGAAGTTATTATAAGATGGAACTCACGTTAGTTAATCATAGAAATAATAAAATTTAGAATAATTAATTATAAAAATTGAAAAAATTTAGATACGGAATATTACAATCCATCTAAATATTATATATAGCCTTGGGGAGTTTTTGTAGTTCACTCCAACATGAAACTACTTTTTAGTTAAGCCAGCTCTAAACTTTGTTTGGATGGTCGGCTTTTTATCTATATCTGTATGAAAATAATATGTGTAATTTGTCCGATTTACATTTATATTTTATCCATATTTAATTTATTTAATCCTTTCATGAGAACTGCCAACTTTTTTTCATTTGTATCTATTTCTTAATAAGTAATTTATTAGAAAAAAGTTTTTAAAAAGTATCCGTATGGTCTTAGACATTTTTTGTAATTCAAACCAATTTGAAACTACTTGCTAATCAAGGAAGGAGAAATCAACTTCCAGCCGTTCCGCTACAAGTCAAAAAGTAAGCTCAAAATTCTTAATTTTTAACTTCAATTCAGATAAAAACTTATAAAGTAGAAATATCAATAATTAAACTTGATTACAGCCATAAATGCTGAAATCCCATATTAATGTCCGCGTCCAAACCCAAATAGCCCAGTATAATCCAAAATTTTAAAATCTGAATTATGTAACATTAATCAATTTATAATGTGGAATTATTAGACCAAGCTGTAAAAGTAAAACTAAGAAACTTAGAAGCAATAGGATGGGACAGCCTTCAATGGGTATTCTTAAAATCTGAACTATGTAGCATTAATCAATTTATAATATAATATATACGTGGTGAGTAACTATCAATGATTTTTTAATACGTGACTATATAAGTGGTAGTTCTTATTCATATGTTAAATTATAATCTGTAGTTATCTGCCATGTATATATACACATGATATGTATTATCCACTGAATATTTTTTCCAATAGGAAAACCTAATTCTATCAACACCATGATATAAGATTACTAAAGATTTAGAAACTTACAAATAAAGAAAATATCACCAAAAACAAAATGTTCCAAGATTTATCCCAATAAATATTAGTCTTGATTCAAATCTTGATGATAATCAAATATAATAAAATTAATAATCTTGGTTAATAAACTGACAAAAGTATCAAACTTACTTTATAAGATCTTCTATCAAACGTTGTACCATAAATCAGGTAAAGCTATCTCAAAGAATGAAAACGTATTAAAGCGGACCTAGTTGAAATTGACGTACTTAACCTGTCGCCTGGGCCAACGATGTGTTAAACCTAATTAACTAAGTTGATTTGTGATGCTACTTGATGGGTCACATTCATAACCTTTACAGGACTTAAATCTCTCTAAAATTTCAAGAGATATTATTTATAGATAATTCCAAATCAATATGTGAACCTCCTACGGCTTAGATTATGTTAAGGAATAAATTAGCATAAATTTAAAAATGGATTACTAAATTAACTAAGGTACTAATTAAATTGTAGAAGGTATAGAAAGAACAAATATCAAATTGTTAAAAAATATTTAAGAGCTATTCTATTTATTTATTGAATGTTTATTATGCTAGGTTTAGTTGAACAAAATCTAATATACCTTTATCTTTTAACTTAACAATGTGCTATTGATGCTTGCATTGAGGCCTTAGCTATAGAGCGGCATCATGCATTGAGAATTCATTGACTTTAATGGGATGGGTATCCAATAAAACCGGTTTGTAGTTTATAGGTATCCAATAAAACTAGTTTATAGTTTTAGGCCTTGAACTATCATGAAGATTCGATGTGCTCTCAATATATATATATATATATATATACATTTTTTTTATTTACTTTTGATTTTTGAGATAAAAGGATCTATATTTTTAACTGTTGGATCTTATATCATATGATCTGTATTTATGAATATGACTCTTAGATGCTTTAATCCACATTTATGATTATTGAGATGTCAAGGTTTGTACTTCTTGGCCCCATCTTAAACAACTCTTCAAGAAGTGATAATATGGTGTTTAAAGTTAGTTGCTGTGTTTAATCATTAATTAGGTCATATATACGGTTTGACATTAATAATTCACTTGTTGAGCCTAATGCTCATTATAAAGGTCTTATTTTTCAGGTCACTAAAAGACTATGGATAAGATTTTTCAAGATTGTATTGTATGTTTCCAGCCTCACGTGCATCCACAGGACAGTAAGGAAACGCAATAGACTAGTTACTCCATATGAATTCAGGAAAACTGTATAACAAAAACCATCGGTGTAATTAAGTACCTGTGCAAGTTCTGGTGCGAAACTTGGTATTACCGTACTCAACCACACATAAGGATCTTGTTTCCAAAGCCATTCTGTGCCCTTCAGTCCATTGCAACCAACAACTGAATCAAAGCCAGTAAAATAAATAAGTAGATAACAGTGGGTGTTCTGGGAAAAAAAAGAAAGATTAAGTAGAAAAGACTACTATAAAGAAGTGCTGTGGTTAACTTTGTCACCTGTGACTTCGAGAGTTTGGCCTTGAATTCCAGAAATCGACATGGAATGAAATAAAAGCAGAAAATTTATGAAGAAGAAGAAGAAATTATAAAATATACGAAGACCTGCCTATTGATTTTGCTTTTTTTATTTATGTTTTGAGTGTATTATGCTTATGCCCCGTGCTGTGTCCGTTTTATAGTTATATAGACTGAAGACAGAAAATGAACTGAGTCAATGAAGAAGTCTTCGACCTTAGCATTTGTTCTCTTTTTTTTTTTTTTGGCTGGAGTTGGAGGGTGGGGAGTCCTTTATCCTTCCTATGTAACTTTCAATCCGCGGACGTTCTTAAAACCGCGTATGGAGGGCGATCAATTTTCCTAGCTTTTGTTTGCTTCGAGTTTAATTAACAAAAATGTCCCCGTAGGGAAACGAATGCATAGGAACCGCGTTGCAAATCTGCATTGACTTAGTCGAAACTACCCGGTTGGGTGGGGTTTTGATGATGGTAATCAATAAATTCTGTCGATACATTCGATTAATTAATCGTTTACCTTCCTTTCGTTATTTTTAAGCAATATCAATAACATATTAATAACTCAATCAAAATACAATTATTTTCTTAATACTTGGAATGGGGTATGAAATTACATCAATTTTTTGGATCAAATGCTCCTGTTTCATCCTTATCTTCAACCTAAATATAGACATGGTTCGGTTATAAATCAGGAACCAAACTAGAATCCTCATCGGTAGTTTAGAACCGGAAACGGACCAATAAGCGAGTTCTAGAACCGGCAAAGGAACCCGGTTTTCGGGTTCTTAAATGGCTCTACAGATTAAAACTGAGTGGAATTGGCGGTTCCAATCGGCTCTATTGGAAAAGAAAAAGAAAATTAGAGAAAAATTTAAAAATTACATTAAATATATAATTATCAATGTTTACACTACTAGAAAAATTTATTACCTATTTCAATGTTTAATATGTTATTATTAACAATATAAATAAATATAGCTTCAAATCATATATAATTTAGTTTATATAAACTCTTAAAAGTAAAATTCATTTTTTTAAGAACGTGAGATTTTTTTTTGTATTATTACTTTCTTTTTCTCTAGAGTATTTGTAATCTCACACTACTAACTATAATTGATGTTGATTGTGTTTGTATATAAATAAATGTGCTTTGTAAACAAATTTTAAAAAATTTCGGTTAAATAATTTAACACTTTTAGACCCAATAATTAATTATTTTGTGTTTAAAATTTATTTTATTAAAAACTAACATTCATTTATTTTTTATTTCTATTTTAAAAAAAAGTTCTGTCGTTCTAAAATAGAAACAAGAACTGCTGATTCCTTATATTAATTTCAAGAACCAGGACTGGTTTCAGCTTCGGTTTGGTTTGATTCTCGAATCATGTCTATGTCTACTTCAACCACATGTAGCAATATCAAATAGGTATTAGACATACTTGATGAATAACTATCAATCATACTTTAATGTATGAAAAAGATCCCATCATACATATTAAAAAATGATTGATATTTACAGATCGCATGTATATTATACATGATATATATAACTCACATACATTTTAGGCAGTGTACTTATTTTATGTTGTGGTGTAATGTCAATATATTAAAAAACTTTTTTCTTATAAATCTATCATTTTATCTCTAAAGTCTTCATTCAAAGTTTTTTGGCATTTATTTTTATTATTTATAGAACTAAAATATAATAAATTATATAAAAGCAAGAATGATCCATTGAGGCAACCCTAATAAATTTCTCATCATAGGGCTGATGGTGCTTCCTTATGTAAAATATAGTATAGGCATGGAAGAAACATGCCATAACGGCCCCTTAAAATAACATCCAAACATATTGGTTTTTGAATTATTGTATCAAAGATAATTTGATTATTTTTTAATTATTGACTTATATATGTATCCTTCATGAGAGTGGAATTAGATTAGTCATGTCATGTTTCGATTGAATTAATTTTTAGATTAAAGCTTTTGGTATCCTAAACATTTTTTTTTAAGTCATTTTCTTATGCCATCTAGTCTACTTCTATTACCTAATTACTTATTGGTTTATATATTGATTAGAAGCAAAACGAATTGAAATTTGCAACTCATATTAGTACAACATGTTATAATTACGGAGTCCAATATATCATTGTAGTTCATGATAATTCAAGAGAATGTGATTAACATATGGTTATAGTTCTTCTTTATGAATGGAATCTATAATGACCTTAAATATAAGGATTGTGTTGCAAGTTGGAGTTTGCAAGACTTAATTTAATTACTAGCCAATGATTATTGTTGCACGAGTTGAATCTGAGTCGGTAAAAATAGCTCTTGCAAACACAAAGGAAAGATTAGAGGGGGCACCAGGGGGTTACTTGGCGCAGCCACTCTTATGCCTAAGTCATCTTGTGGGTATGGATAGGGCACCTGTGAATGATATATTAGACTTCTTTTCCTTTTTTTCCTTTTTTTTTTTTCAGCTCTCTTCTCTCGAGATGGGGTTATTTATAGTATTTAAGGTCATACCAAGGCGGGCTGCTTCCTAGTAGGTAGCCTAGTACTTGACGTGGCAAGGGTACTCGAGCTAAAGAGTCATGACTTCTTGAAGTGTGGCTGAGCTGTTAGTGTCTCCCTTGGTCACAAGGTGGGACTAGGGCGTTTACTTTAGCTAGAAACCATAAGGTCCTAAGGTTGAGCTAGTGGACTAATCGAGCTCATTAGTTGGATTAATCTTTCTAAGATGAGGACTTCGGGGTAGGCATCACGCCATACCATACAGCAGGGGTACGGATCTCATTAGCTCTCTGGGTGGTTAGGGTGTCACAAGTAGTAGGCCCCTTTTGGACCCACCAATGTTGTAGGGTTTTGGGGCCTAAGAGATTAAGTGGGTCAACGGCTATATTCCACTGTCAACATTTTTCCCCTTACTCTCATTATGGGAACAAAGAGAGTGCGTAGTCCATGAGGTTAGTGGTTTGAGGTGGTCATTATTAATTTTAGGTAAGCAATGCTTTTATTTGAGCTGCATCCCTCTTTTGAAGATATTTTGTGGTGAGGACCATTGAATTTCCTATTAAGTATCGTACTCAGCACGCTTTGGAGAAATTGAAGATGTGCGGTTTTCCTTTGAGGCCTTGTGAATTTGGAAAGTCTCAGTAATAATTAATCCTAGATTTAGCGGATGCAATTGTTGGCTATGATGTTAGCGCTTTGAGGCCTGCTTACATGTCCCGAGGGATTCGGGTCTCTATGTCTCCCCCACTCTTTTATAAATACTTGTGTTTCATAGGGATTTCTTCATAGGTTGAGAAAGTTATCATCTTACATTTCCTTTGTGCTTTCAATGTTTCTATGTGCTTGAAGATTTTGGCGATGTCAAACTCAGGTACTTTCGATACCCAGTCTTTTTCATACGATTCGGATGGTAGGGTACAACGACTCATAGAAGAGGTGAGGAGAGACGAGAGAGAAATGCTGTCGAGATCAGAATGTTCAGAGTCGGGTGGTAGACATAGGTTAAAGAGTGGTTGTTTGGATTCTATCAGGGGTTGTGAGGAGAGGCTTGGCAAAATCTTGATGTCGTTGACAAGGGGTTAGGGCATTTCAAACGTGCATCCTTATGTAGAGTTGGCCAGTCAGGTCTATCAGCGCCTGGTGGATAAGTATCCTTTTCATGGCTTAGAGAAGGGGGTTGTCGTCCTTTCACATATGAAGGCAACCCAAGGTGATGGTCTTGACAAAATCCACTGTAAGCTCTTGAGGGAGGAGCTCAAGGCTATATTCAAGGAGGAGATGTGGAATACTCCACAGAATGGGGAGATCGTTATGTTTTGGAAGTCAAATCAAGTATGCCTCCTCAATAGCCATTAGTTTGCCTTGTAAAAGAAGGCTTTTGAGTTCGACTTAAGGATGCATTTTTCTCATTTTCAAAAAGAATTTTTCAACTACCATTGGTTGTGCTCAGCTTAGCTATTGCCCAATGCCTAGTGAATATTGGTGGCTTTTGAAGCCATCTATCTTAGTGCTATGGTATGATCTATGCTGATCTTGTTTCAGTAGTTTTTTCTGTACAAAAAATCAAAGGAGGGGTGGTATTATGTTGCCAAGCAGCCTAAGTATCCTTAGCTCCTCACCAGCCTCACCTATTCGAATAGGTTCGATTGGAAACTTGAGTTCTAGATAGTCAGGTTAGAGAAAGGCATGCAACGGGATTTTGAATTCTAGGCAGAGTGGTGCAAACATGTAAAGACCCAACCCGCTAAATCCTGAGATTTAGTGTACCGAGTTCTCAACCACATATAATATTTTCACATTATATGTAAGGTTGAGAATTGTTTGATTAATCCAACTAACACTTTATAAACAATTTTTAAACAAAAGAAGATTGCTAATAAAATCAATTACAAGTTGTTCTTGGAACAAAAGAGATCTTAAACTCTTTTACAATTTAGGCTTATTCAACAAGCCTCATATACATAGAAATATGCTTTAAACAAAATCTTCTCCTAAAAACCAAGGGCATTCGAGTCCTACTCGTCCCACTCGTCATGAACCTCTCAAAATCTAACCCGTATCCCAATCATCATACAACTCATCTTCCATGCTTGCAATGTAGCAAAAGTGAGCCAAAGGCCCAGTACGCAATAACAAATACAAAAATGAATCGTCAAGCAACTTAATTCGAATGAAATGCATCAACGATCAAGTCATTATTTTGTTAAGTTTTCTTTTAACAAAACAGTAGTAGGGTATTCAAACCCCGGAATTACGCTTTGGGAATTTATGGGTCCTGAGTAATAGCAGCTGCTCAAGAGGTTGATATAATCAGTCCGAATACTTATATCTCTTATATCTATTCCGTAAAGAAATAGCTTCATTAGGGCTCCAAGCCGTTGCCCGACTCTACTTAAACTCACTCCACAATATGAATCTAATTCATAAGTCCCAATAAACTTTGAACTAAACCATGGCATTTCCCCTAAGTTTAAGCAAACGTTACTTAGATACTATTCTCCCCATCAGCTATCTGCTTAACCATAAACAAATCGCTATTGCATCATAGCATGGTAAAGTCATTGCATCATGGTAAAGTTATTGCATCATGACTTAGGTTAAACGCCTGACTAACATGTCATTGCATCATGACAGGTTTGCTGCTCCTCGGACCAGATTAAACAGTGTAATAGACATCCGTTCATCAAAGTATTAAACCGAATTTAATTAAGTCAAATTTAGTATTGCCTATTCCTAGCATATAACAAGTAAGCTATTGTGTACCTATACTCAATATGTATTACTAGATTCACTCAGAGGGGAATCAACTGAAGAACCTTTAACTGAAATAAGGAATATCAAAACAAATAAATAATCAAAGTTAGAATATATATATATATATATATAACACACTATTCTAAGTTAACTATACAAGAAGATTCAATGAACTTAGCTGTTGGTCCTGAAAAGATAACGAAGAGGGGGGTGAATTGGTTAAAAAAATTGCTTTAAAAAAATTGAATAAATTTCACACCAGTTGGTTATTCTATTAAAATGGCTTTGAAACTTTCTTAGTATAATAAACTTAACAAAAAAAAAAAAAAAACTTGAACAATAATTCGGATCAAAATAATTCAAAACTTTCACTTCCAAAAACCTTATGACTAACTCTCTGATTAAGAAAATATAAGTGAGTTACTCTCTGATCAACCTTCTGAGCATATATCACAGTTATGAACAACAAATAAAATTGCATGAATTTAAAGTTAGATAAGGGAGTAGAGAGTGCAAAGACGAATTATAGAGATTCCGCCTTGAGCGTTAATCCTCTCTTCCAGCTTCAAGCCAGGGTCCCGGTTTTCCTCATCGGTTGTGTTCCACTATCCAATCAAATCAATAAATTACAAGAAGTTCTTGCCAATTCTCTTTGGCTACAATTGACTTAGCTTGATTTTTCTAATCAATCAATCTACTAAGCCTACTTGTAACTCTCAACTCACACTAAATGTGTAAAATCAAATCAGAGGAATAAAAATTAAGTTCTCTCAAAAGTATTCGCTCAAAGAAATATAACAGTAGAATGTGACAATATTTCTAGTAAGGCAACTTTGATCACTGTTGCAATCTGGTTATCACGTAATTCTTGTTTTTTTCTTCTGACTTGTATTTTAATATATTAATCTCGTTCAATCGAACAGCTAGAGAATCAACAATGCATAAACTTGGTCCTGGTCTTGCGCGTTCATCATCCTAAAATATCTTCTCGAGTTTATCCTTCGTTTCTTTCAATTTGAATTTTGAATTCTTGAAGTAATCTCGAAATCTCTGCTTCAGAAGATAATTCCAAACATCTAACCACTTGTATATTTATCTTGTACTGAAAATTTGGACTTGAAATGATCCATAGTTGAACAAATTCCTCATCTGGTACTGTTCATGCTTTATCCAAGCTTTCTACGTTCGAATTTAAAAAAAAAAAAAAAATCCTTGGACACATTCCATGAAAATTTGAATTGTGTTTTGTAAGTACTTCTTATTATGCACACTAACTTTCTCCTCAAATGTAATTCGTTGTGTAAATCAATTTTCAAATCTGAGCCGTCCTTCTTCAATAATATATTCATAAGCTTAAAAAAAATCATATACTCAAAATTTAATCCCTGTGGATTTTGAACCGACTTTGTGGAACACATTGAGCATAGTACCCAAATTATACTCAACATTGGAGCTAGGTCTTCAACAATTAAATTTTGAGTTGAAGATTACGTGATTTTATTATAGTTCATTCACCTTCTGATGTTTCTTCTGATAGCTAAAAGAAAAACTTGCATTTCACTGTGGAACCTTTTGAGTAACCTTCTGATATACAAATTGTTTTGAATGAAAATCTTCCAACATTCTGATATACTCTGATATAATTTTATCTTAAAAACATCTAAGGCTGCACACTAAATTTAATATGTAAGAAATCATTTAATCCTTTTTGTTATCATCAAAATCATCATTTGAGAAAAATCAACACTTAACATATAGCTTAACATTTAATTCATACATAAAACATGTTTATATAACTTATAGATTCATTAGAAGACCATATATGAAGCAAAGAAGGACAATTGAAGAAGGTTGAAATTAAAAACTCAAGGGATACGCAAGCAACTTACATCGTAATTGAAGTTGAATGCAGGCAACATTGGAATCATACGCCGGCGGTGTTAAACCGGCGTTAAGAAAATCAGTTCTGTTCTCATTCAACACCGATTAAAGGCCGGCGTGTTGAAGCCCTAGTGGCCGACGTAGGAATCAAAAAATAAATGCTGGCCAATTTCTTCACAAAAGCCATGGTGTTATAAGCAGCATTAGAAAGATCAGTTCTGATCACACTCAACATCGCCTCTACACCGGCGGTGTTGAATTGCTAGAAGCCGGCATAAACGCAAAAATAGACCTGCTCGAATAGTTTTTGTTTCCCTTGTTTTTCACTTTGAAAATTTATAACATAAAGCACTTTTAATCCTTCTTCAAACACATATTTAGCTTCATACACTATCTTCTATCCTTATTAACCATTCTAGCAACTTTGAACATCATTTTAACACATCAAACTACTTCATTTATATCAAACCTTCTCCTACTTTTCACTTTAAACTTAACTACTTAAAATCAACTTCAATCTTCACCAACACTTCTCACTACTTCCATAACACATATAACAAGTTCATATAATAATAAAACACAACCTAACATTTATTAATACATAAAACCATTAAAACTCATTCTAACATGAATTCTATATTTATATCACAAGAAAGAATAAACAAAGAGTTTATACTTGCATTGACTTACACGAAGAAGCTTTGGCTTGGAGAAAATTGTTGAATCCAAGAGCTTGTTCTTGCTAAGGTTTGGAGCTTATGGTTTGAAGAAAGAAGAACAAAAGAAAGAAAAGAAAAGTGAAAATTCGGATGGATTTTGTTGGCTGCCAAAAGAGAGTCTATTTGATCAAATTCTGGACTCATATTTATCATAACTATGACTTTTGGGTACATATGGGTTAGGCTTAATTTGGCTTAATTTAGGGCTAATTTGGACTTAATTTAAGCTTGAAAATTGGCTTAATTATTGTAAAATTATGTTAGCACATTTTTAGACATTTCAAAAGTTGTTTTGATAATTTTAAACATAACACATACATATTAATTCATAAGAGACACAAACATTAATTATACTATACACACATTAATATACATAAAACAATAGCATTAATCTCATCACACATATACACATACACAATAATTTACATTAGTAAACATAGTATATCAAACCTATTTCCACATTTATTTTTATATATCAAATTTACTTCAAACTTAATATTTAGAACTAATATTATATTTACATGAAAATTTAATTATTAAATAAATTAGGTTATTTCATTCTTCCCTCCTTCAAGAAGTTTCGTCCCGAAACTTAACTTACCTCAAGTCTCAAAAGTTCAGGGTACTTCTGTCTCATCACACTTTCTACTTCTTAAATCACTTCTCTCTCGGATTGATTGCTCCATTGGACTTTTATCATTGGTATGACTTTGTTTCTCAATTCTTTGTCCATTTTGCCAAAATTCCGATCGATTTCTCCTTAGTAGTCAAATCTGGTAGTATCTCTGGCTGATTTGTATCGAATATTGCATCAGCATCAGATATGCATTTTCTAAGTTGAGACACATGAAAGACGTCATGAACACTCGATAGACTTGGTGGTAAAGCTAATCTATAAGCTGCTGGTCCTATTCGTTCCAGAACTTCATATGGTCCAATATATCTTGTATTCAATTTGCTCCTTACTCCAAATCTAAAAACTCCTTTTGTTGGGGATATCTTGAGAAATACATGATCTCCAAGTTCAAACTCTAAAGGTCTTCTTCTCAAGTCGGCATAACTTTTATAACGGTCTTGAGCTGCTTTTAATCTTTGTTTGATCATTTGAACTTTATCAATTGCTTGTTGTATCAGATCAGGACCAATTAATGCTCTCTCAACCACTTCTCCCAATGCAAAGGAGATCTACATTTTCTCCCATATAAAGCTACATATGAAGCCACTTGAATTGCTGTCTAATAGCTATTATTGTATGCAAACTCAACTAGAGGTAAGTGTTCATTCCAATTCCTTCCAAAGTCTAAGGCACAAGCTTTAAGCATATCTTCAAGAATCTGTATTGTCCTTTTCGATTGACTGTCGGTTTATGGATGGAATGCCGTACTAAACTGTAACTTCATTCCAAGAGCTTCATGAAGACTTCTCCAAAATTGATTGACAAATCTCGTATCCCGATCAAAAGTGATGGTCACCAGTACATTGTGTAACCGCACTATCTCTCGGATATAAATCTGAGCCAATTTTTCGAGTGAACACCCCACTCTTAGTGGAATAAAATGTGATGATTTCGTTAGCCGATCTATAATGATCCAATCCATCTCATTCTTGGCTACTGTCTTTAGTAAAACCGTCACAAAATCCATATTTATCTCATCCTACTCCCATTCTGGAATCTTTAATGGTTGCAATTTTCCTCTAGGTAGTTGATGCTCAATCTTCACTTGTTGACATACTAAACATTTAGAAACAAATCTTGCAATATCCTTCTTCATTCCTTCCACCAAAAATGTTGCTTCAAGTCTTGATACATCTTTGTGTTTCCAGGTTGAATCGAATATGAAGAGGAATGAGCTTCTTTCATAATTTGTTTTCTCAATTCACAGATCTCTGGTATATAAATTCTATCATTGAACCTTATAACACCTTCATCATCAATTCTCATATATTCTCTCTTTCCTTTACTTATTTCACTTCTCAATCTTTGGCTTTCTCGTTTTCTTTTTGTCCTTGCTTGATTTAATCAAGGATCATCGGTTGTACAGTTTAGCTCATTAACAATACTTCAACTTTTTCCAGTATGATTTCAATATTCATTCTTTGAAGATCTTCTTGCAACTCTTTTTGGCTTGTGATAGTAGTCGCTATATTCAATTGTTTCTTTCTACTCAGTGCATCAGCCACCACATTGGCTTTCCCTAGGTGGTATAGAATCTCAACCTCGTAATCCTTGATTAGCTCCAACCATCTTCGCTGTCGCATATTCAATTCTTTTTGGGTGAAAATATATTTCAAACTCTTGTGATCGGTGAATATCTTATACCTTTCACCAAACAAGTAATGCCTCCAAAGCTTCAATGCCAATATCACTGCAGTAAGTTCCAGATCATGAATCGGATAATTTCTTTCGTGAGGATTCAATTATCTGGAGGCATAAGCTATTACTCGCTCATCTTGCATCGGAATGCATCCTAGTCCTTGAAGTGAAGCATCGCTGTAAATTACAAATTCCTTTCCACTGACTGGAAGTGTTAAAATCCGTGTAGAAATTAACTGCTCCTTTAACTCCTAAAAACTTCTATAATAATCTTCACTCCATTTGAACTTCACATATTTCCTTGTCAACTTGGTTAATGGTGAAGCAATTTTGGAAAATCCTTGGACAAATCTTCTATAATAACCTGCCAAACCTAGAAAACTTTGTACTTCCGTAACATTTATAGGTTGTGGCCACTCTAGAACCGCTTTAATCTTTTCCAAATCAACAGATATTCCTTCTTTGGTAATAATATGACCTAGGAAAGCAACTTCCCTCAACCAAAATTTGCACTTGTTAAATTTTGCATAAAGCTTCCATTCTCTTAATCTTTATACGAAAAGTTTCAAATGCTTCTCATGTTCTTCCTCATCCTTTGAATATACTAGTATGTCATCAATGAAAACGATTACAAATTGATCCAGATAATCCTTGAAAACCTTGTTCATTAGATCCATAAAGGCTGCTGGCATTTGTTAAACTGAAAGGCATAACCATAAACTTAAAATGTTCGTATCTTGTTTGGAAAGCTATCTTCAAAATATCTTGTGGCTTAATCCTAAGTTGATGGTATCTGAATCTCAAATCTATTTTGGAAAATAATGCAACTCTCAAATGATCAAATACGTCGTCAATTCGGGAAAAAGGGTACTTATTCTTGATCGTAACTTGATTTAGCTCTCTATAGTTCACACACAATCTTAAGCTTCCATCCTTCTTCTTCACGAATAGCATTGGAGCACCCCTAAGGTGAGATACTTGGACGTATAAATCCCAATTTCTGCAATTCTTCTAATTGACTTTTCAACTCTTTTAATTCTATAGGAGCCATTTGATATGGAGCTTTAGATATTGGTGATGCCTTTGGTACCAAGTCAATGCCAAATTCAATCTCTCTATCAGGTGGTAGACCTGGTAATTCTTTGGGAAAAACATCAATAAATTCTTTCACTACCAGTACCATATCAACTCTGAGCTCTTCACTACTAATCTCCATTCTCACATGATTCTCCCACAACTCCATTGTATACATGCTCTTAGGTATCTTCATTTCTAAAACATACCACAATTTCCCATTCTCCAACTCAAAACTCATCTTCGCCTTACTACAATCTATTGTAGCTTTATAAAAGTTTAACCAATTCATTCCAAGGATAACATCAAAATCAACCAAAGGCATAACTAATATATCTATAGGCATGCTTTTATCAGAAATCACAACATCAACGTTTCTACAAACACATGGTTCTTTCAATTGCATTCCAAAAGGAGTATTAATATTCATGATTCTATCATACAGCACTTCAGAAGACAAACCACACTTATTTACAAAACTTTCAGCAATACATGCATGAGTGGCACCAGTATAAATCAAAGTGTATGCATGATGATTGGCAATCCGTATAGTACCTGCCAGTGTATCAACTGTAGGAGTTCTCTCATACTGTTGCAAGGTAAACACTCGAGCCACTGACATTCCTTTTCCAAAATTTGGTCCATCATTCTTAGTTTTTTCTTTACAATTAGTTACATGATGTCCTCTCTGTTAACAGTGAGCATAGAAAATAGGCTTTAATTTAGGATCAGGACACTTAGAAGCTTTACGACCTACTTTCCCACATGCAAAGCATGCTCGAGGAGTCCATTTACACTGAACAATTCATGGGGCCCAAAACATGTAGGGCACCTTTATCATATGGAATGGAAGAAATAGGAGTCTTTGTCACTTGTCCGAAATTTGGTTTCTTCCCCATAAATGGTTGTTTACCTTTATTAACATTGTCAAATATTGAATAAGGATTGTATAAGGTAATTAATCTCTTGCCCCTAAATGTAGCACATCTATCTCTCTGGGCTTTATTCTCATTTATAATTTGTTCCACTAACTTTGCTTTGATTACCGCTTCAGATAGTGTTGATAATTGAAACTTCTTGACCTCACTCTTGATTTCCATGTTCAAGCCATCTTGGAACTTTTGAACCTTCATACTCTCATCATTGTAATTTGTGCCAGCAAATCTAAGCAACCTACAATACTCTGCATGATATTCTTCAACAGTTTTATTCCCTTGCCTCAAATTCGGCCAATTCGATATCGTTTGCTCCCTCACTGTAGATGGAATGTATTGCAAGAAAAAAGGCTTTTTTGAATCTGTTCCATGGTATTGGTCTTGCATATCCTTCACTGTTCAAACTCCATTAATTATATGCATCTCCCTTCAGCATATATATTACTAAATTAACTTTCCTATGCTTGGGTACTTCACAAGCTGCAAATGCTTTTTCAAGCTCTACTATCCAACCTTCAATTCTAGTCGGGTCCAAAGCAGTTCCATCAAAATCAGGTACCAATCTAACAAAATCATGCAACTTGACTTGATCATTTCGATCTTCCACTTGTACATGTTGTTCTTGTCTCACAGTTGGTGGATTATATTGTTGTATAAATTGTTGTTGTTGTTGATACATCATTTTCTGATACTGTTGAACTATTGCAAACATATCCCAAAACATAGTAAACACGTTATTCGATCTCCTGTAGGCATCTGAGGCATAGCTAGATATGCAGGCATTTGAGGAGGCTATGGATTCGATGTAGCAGAAGTCGAATCTGGTGATGGAGTCGAAGTAGAAGCTAGAATACTACCTGACATTGAAGCTGAGATAGTAGATTGAGAAGGAGGTGGCATGCTCTCTCTTTCCGAAGACTGTCGAGTCACTCTTCTTGACCTATCCATCTTTAAACAAACATACAACATATATATGACATATAATAATTTTATAATGTCAAATCAACATCAAAATAATTAATGAATACAATAAACATTTAAACAAAATAAACAATTCAAGCAAGTTCTATACGCATTCGACTAAACTCACCACATCTAAGGTTAAGTCACTCCTATTTAACCAAACAATTTTATAAATGTAGCTCTGATACCATATGTAAAGATCCGACCCACTAAATCCTGAGATTTAGTGTACCGAGTCCCCAGCCACATATAACATTTTCACATTATATGTAAGATTGTCCTAAAACTAACAGTTTATGAGAATTCTTCGATTAATCCTACCAGCACTATATAAAAAATTTTTAAACAAAAGAAGATTGCTAATAAAAGCAATCCATACATATATACATTATATGTATAAAGATTAGTGTCAATATAAGACACTACAAAATTACAAGTTGTTCTTGGTATGGATCTCATTAGCTCTCTGGGAGGTTAGGGTGTCACAAGTAGTGGGCCCCTCTTGGACCCACCAGTATTGTAGGGTTTTGAGGCCTAAGAGATCAAGTGGGTCAATAGCTATATTTCACTATCAACATTTATCCCCCCACTCTCACTGTAGGAACAAAGAGAGTGCATAGTCCATGAGGTCAGTGGTTCGAGGTGGTCATTATTAGTTTTAGGTGAGCTATGCTTTTCATTTGAGCTGCATTTATGGTGGGGACCATTGAATTTCCTATTAAGTATCGTACTCAGCACGCTTTGGTGCAATCGAGGATGTGTGGTTTTCCTGAGAGGCCCTATGAATTTGGAGGGTCTTAGTAATAATTATTCCTAGATTTAATGGTTGCAATCGTTGGCTATGATGTTAGGGCTTTGAGGCCTGCTTACATGTCCTGAGGGATTCGGGCCTCTATGTCTCCCCCACTCTTTTATAAATACTTGTGTTTCATAGGGATTTCTTCATAGGTTGAGAAAGTTATCATCTTACATTTCCTTTGTGCTTTCAATGTTTCTATGTGCTTGAAGATTTTCGCGATGTCGAACTCAGGTACTTTCGATACCTAGTCTTTTTCATACAATTCAGATGGTAGGGTACAACAACGCATAGAAGAGGTGAGGAGAGACGAGAGAGAAATGCTGTCGAGATCAGAATGCTCAGAGTTGGGTGGTAGACATAGGTTAAAGAGTGGTAGTTTGGATTCTATCAGTGGTCGTGAGGAGAGGTTTGGCAAAATCTTGATGTCGTCGATAAGGGGTTAGGACATTTCAATCATGCATCCTTATGCAGAGTTGGCCAGTCAGGTCTATCAGCGCCTGGTGGATAAGTATCCTTTTGATGGCTTAGAGAAGGGGGTTGCCGTCCTTTCACATATGAAGGCAACCCAAGGTGATGGTCTTGACAAAATCCGCTGTAAGCTCTTGAGGGAGGAGCTCAAGGCTATATTCAAGGAGGAGATGTGGAATACTCCATAGAATGGGGAGATCGTTATGTTTTGGAAGTCAAATCAAGTATGCCTCCTCAATACCATTGGTTTGCCTTGTAAAAGAAGGCTTTTGAGTTCGACTTAAGGATGCATTTTTCTCATTTTCAAAAAGAAATTTTTCGACTACCATTGGTTGTGCTCAGCTTAGCTATTGCCCAATGCCTAGTGGATATTGGTAGCTTTTGAAGCCATCTGTCTTAGTGCTATGGTACAATCTATGCTGATCTTGTTTCGATAGTTTTTTCTGTACAAAAAATCAAAGGAGGGGTGGTGTTATGTTGCCAAGCAACCTAAGTATCCTTAGCTCCTCACCAGCCTCACCTACTCGAATAGGTTCAATTGGAAACGTGAGTTCTAGATAGTCAGGTTAGAGAAAGGCATGCAGTAGGATTTCGAATTCTAGGTAGAGTGGTGCAAACATGTAAAGACCCAACCCTAAATCCCAAGATTTAGTGTACCGAGTCTCCAACCACATATAATATTTTCACATTATATGTAAGGTTGTCCTAAAACTAACAGTTTATGAGAATTATTTGATCAATCCTACCAACACTTTATAAACAATTTTTAAACAAAAGAAGATTGCTAATAAAAGCAATCCTTACATATGTGTATTATATGCACAAAGATTAGTGTCAATATAAGACACTACAAAATTACAAGTTGTTCTTGGTACAAAAGATAAACTAAAGAGATCTTAAAGTCTTTTACAATTTAGGCTTATTTAACAAGCCTCATATACAGAGAAATATGCTTTAAACAAAAGCTTCTCCTAAAAATCAAGGGCATTTGAGTCCTACTCATCTCACTCTATTGACTCTCTTTATCTAAAGCTTTGATGACAACAAAATATTAAAAGAACTAATTATTTTATTAATGTGTAGAGTTTACAGAACCTTTCACAGAACCTTCTGAATATTTATGAGCAATTAAGTGAGTTATATAGAACTACATGATTTGATATGAAAGATGTTTTTGATGCTTGATACAAGGAATAATATATTCAAAGACGTTTTTAAGTAACAAGAGAAACACAGAATGTTTTCCAGAATTTTGGTTAAAGGAGAAAGATTTTTCTAGAAATACAGAAATTTTTGCAGAACTTTTACAAGAACTTTGAACAAGCATTTCTGGGTTACGAATATTTACTGTTCATCTTCTCCAATAAAACATACAATATTTCAGATCAGTACAATCATGATTTTGAATACCTAGCTCCAAGATAATAAGTATATTGGATAATATACTTATTGTTCTACTAAAGTAGGATTATATCTAACGGGGATTCAAACAAATTTTATTCTCTCTCCAAGCGGAAACATTTACTCGAGAGCAAGACAAGATATGATTTGGACAAACTTTAAATCAAAACAAAGGATTACGTAGTGTCATGACAAAAGAAAAATTATCTCTTATATGGAATCTGAGCAAAACAAGATCTACATTATCTACAAATAAGATATCCATTGAAGATCAAGTAAAGGCCAAAATATAAGCAACGGAAACAACAAGTCTATCTCCAGTAGAACAACTTTATATAAATGAAGTATGATCAGAGTTGGATGAATCACAAAAATCAAGCAGACCTTATCTTCACTCCAAGTGCATTCAAAAGGGATAAAAGATTACATTTGAAAGAACAGATTTCATCACGACGGGAAGAAAAATATCCGTGACTATCTTCAAGGCTTATCCATAATTGACTGATTTGAATTGTTCAAGATAAACACAAATCTATTTACAAAGATCAAGATAAGTTTATCCATTTAGTTATCGTCATTTTCTATTTGAATTTAAATCACAAGAACAAGCAGAAGTTGGATACATCTATCATCAAACCGTTAGATGAAGTTGAATGATATTCAAATTTCATATCAAGATAGAGTTCAAAAGATTTTCATACGAGATTCTTGGGATTGCATTCTTATCTTCTGAACGTTAAATGAAGTATGATATAACTTAAGGAAGACAAGAAAAGAGGAGTTATCAGTTATCTTTCACGCAGTAAACAAAATCCTTTCGTATCTATCAAAAGAAAAGAACTAGAAGCTTATACATAATAAAGTCCAGAAGTTTCATTTCATAGAGACTTTTCTTAAACTTTTACTTTTGTGAGCTAATCTCTTAGCTTTTTTTCTTTAGTTTTTTTTATTTGATTTTTTTTTTTTGACAAAAGGAATGTGTTGTTGCCTTCTTGAGTGGTAGTTCAATCACAAGTTTAGACTCTGTAGATCAATTGTAGCTAGAGGATAGCTGTGAGAATCGAGTAGAGAAATTGTACAAGCTTGTAATTTGTTCTTATTGGATATAGTGGAACAAAACCCATAGGATAACGGGGTCCCCAGCTCGGATTTGGAAGAATGGACTGACGCATAAGGCGGAATCCACTATAAATCATTGCTGATCTTCTTCTCTCTATCCTTTTAATTTTACGCAATTTATTTTCATATATGGTATATTGATATATTGTTCTCGTTTCTCAAAATTGAAAGGGGATTAATTTTTAAAGGCAAAAAATTATAATAATCAATTCAACCCCTCTTCTTGATTATTATTTGGGACTAACAATTGGTATCAGAGCGGGCTCTTTTATTGATTTGAGTGATCCAGCTAAAATGCCAGAGAACAATGTACCAATTAATCGTGCTCTTTTCTTTGATGGTTCAAATTTTTTTTATTGGAAAATGCACATGGAAACTTATAAAAGCTAACGATTATGATTCTTGGCAGGTAATTTCCATCGAAGACAATGTAATTATAATGAATGGAAATTCGGTTCTGACAGATGTAGAGAAGAAGAATATTGAAAAGAACAACAAAGCTAAAAATTTGTTGTTAACTACTATTGCTGCTTCGTAATTTTATTTAATATCTTTGTGTGAAACAGCAAAGGAGACTTGGGATAGACTAACTGAAACTTATGAAGGAACTAATACAATTAAAGAAACTAAATTAATGCTTTACTTCATCAATATGAGTTATTTAAGTTTAAAACTATGAATCTGTCAAAGATGCATTTAATAGGTTCACTGCAATTACAAATGAGTTGGCATCACTTGGCAAAGTAATTAGTGATCCTATCTTGTGAGGAAGATACTAGAATTCTACCACTAACTTGGGATGCAAAGAAAACTACTATTGAAGAAGCACAGGATCTCAGCAAACTTTCTCTTAGCCAACTAAGAGAAAAGCTAATGGCTTATGAATCTCACAAAAAGACTACTAAAGGAGAAGAAAGTAGTTCCAAAGGGATTGCGTTTAAAGCCAAAGAAGTTGCTATCAACCAGCTGATTCAGATAATAGTGATGATGAGGAGATGAAGATATTACTCTTCTAGCACGAAAGCCCAATCAGTTCTTTCAAAAGAAAAGAGGTAAGAAATTTTGTGCTTTTAAGAAAACTACTGAATGTAGAAAAAATGATGCGAGAAAGGCTTACAAAGAAAAAGAGAAGAAAAAGAAGAAGGAGATCCAATGTTATGAGTGTAAAAAGCCAGGACATATCAAATATGAGTGTCCCACCTTAATAAAGAAAATAGCATACAAAAAGAGAAGTCAAGCAATGTTAGCAACATGGAGTGATTTAGATGATACAGAGAGTAGTCCAGAAGATACAAATGAAGAAGAAGAAGCAAATCTTTGTCTAATGGCTACTTCTGAGGCACACTCTGAATCTGAATCTGATAATGAAATAACTAAAGATGACATGCTTCTTGAAATGAAAAAGTTATTAAAAGCTCTTAAAAAGGCTGATTCTAAACTAGTTAAATATGATAATGAAATAAAATCTCTCAAGAATGAAAAGGAAGTTATAAAGCAAACAAATTCTTTACTTATTGATGAAAATGACATATTAAAGCATGATCTTGAAAAGTTGCATATAGATAATGAAAAACTAAGAAAAGATAATAGTTTGTTAAAGGAAGAAACCGGTGTATTAAAAATAAAAATAGATGAGTTATCTAATTCAATAAAGAATACATTTAATAAATTCAATGAAAGTGACAAAAAATTAATTATGGTGATTTCATCTCAAAGATTATCATTTGAAAAGCATGGTTTAGGATATGAGCATGGATCTAGTTCAAATGCAACTAAGAAAACCATGTTTATAAAAGCTAAATCAAACACAAATAATGAATCAAGTGTAAAAAGCAAGATTTAAAATCGAATCAAGTGAAAAGAAGTCACACACGCAATACCAGAAGGTATTCCAGAAGTTATCCTTCATATGAAAACAATACCAAAGGTATTCTAGAAGTTATTCTTCATATGAAAACAATACCAGAAGGTATTCCAGAAGTTATTCTTCATATGAAAACAATACCAGAATGTATTCCAGAAGTTATCCTTCATATGAAAATAATACTAGAAGGTATTCTAGAAGTTACCAATACGAAATAACATGAAACAGGTAAACAACAGGTATAGTAATAACATTTCATATGCATGTTTCTTTTGTAATAAACCTGGTCATATTGAGAAATATTGCTATTTTAAAAGAAACAAGCTCAGTAATGAACAAGTTAAACAAAGAAACCAAACGAGCTTGTCTTATAGAGGACCCAAACTAGTTTGGGTTTCTAAAAAGGTTTAATCCTCTTGAATTTTGCAGGAACATGAAGCTAAAATTAAAGGAACATGGTATCTAAACAGCAGATGTTCCAGACATATGACAGGAAATGCTTCATTGTTCACTAGCATAACATGAGAAGAAAAAGGATATATTAAATTTGGAGATGACACTAGATGTAAAATTATTGCAACGGGAAGTATTGGTATGTCTCCCTACATAATAGAGAATGTTTATTTAGTTAAAGGCTTGAAACATAATCTTTTTAGCATTAGTCAATTATGTGACAAAGGTTATAATATGATTTTTGAAAAAGGCAAATGTTTTGCTTTTGATGAAAATGGTATAAAATTGTTTGAAGGTTTTAGAAAGAAAAACATATATTTGATAAAACCTAATGAAGTTGAAGATGCTTGTTGTTTGTTATCAATGAATGATAATATTTTTGCATGGCATAAGCGTTTAGGTCATGTAAATTTTAATCAATTAGAAAAACTATCTAAAAAGAATATAATAAGAGGTTTACCTAAAATAAATATTAAACAAGATGTGAAGTATGATACTTGCTTGAAAAATAAAATGGTTTCTGTAGCTCACAAAAGTTAAAATGAATTTCATAAAAACGACCTCTTGAATTATTACACCTTGATTTATTTGGACCTACAAGAGTATTAAGCATGGGTGGAAGTAAATATGGACTTGTAATTATTGATGATTATTCAAGATACACTTGGGTTTTATTCTTGCGTCATAAGAGGGACGCCTTTGATTCTTTTCAAAAGTTTGCAAAACAAATACAAAATGAAAAAGTAATTTCCATAATTAGTCTTAGAACTGATCATGGAACTGAGTTCCAAAATTCAAAATTTATAAATTTTTGTGAAGAAAAAAGTATATCTCATAAATTTTTTGCTCCATATACTCAACAAAATGGAGTTGTAGAACGTAAGAATAGAACTATACAAGAAATGACAAGGTTTATGTTAAATGAAAGTGATATTGCTGAGTATTTTGGGCAGAAGCAATATCTACAGCTTGCTACGTCATCAATCGAGTTTATGTTCGACCTATGACACTTAAGACAACATATGAACTCTTTAAAGGTAAGAAGCCTAATGTATCTTATTTTCATATGTTGGTGCTAAATGCTTTGTAAAGAAGCATTCCTTTAACCTTGGTAGGTTTGATAAAAGATTTGTTGAAGCTATATTTTTAGGATATTCATTAAATAGTTGTGCTTTTCGTGTTTTTAATAAATCAACTAAAACAGTTGAAGAATCGATAAATGTTATGTTTGTTGAAGATATATAGGATAATGAATCTGATGATGAAAGAGAATCCAATTCTAAAGAAGAATCTAGTTCAAAACTAAAGTCTGAAGCACCGGCTGTTGAAATCTATGAATCTAGAAACACAAAATCTTTTCTAGAAGGTACTCCAGAACCTAAAGAATCTGAACCAGAAACTTCTAAGACTTGGAAATATAAATCTGCTCATCCTTCTGAACAAATAATTGGTGATGTTCAATCTGGTGTTAAAACAAGATCAAATTTAAAGGATTTTGAAAATCATTTTGCTTTATTATCTGATTTTGAGCCTAATAATGTTGATGAAGCTTTAAGTGATAATAATTGGATTGATGCCATGTAAGATGAGCTAAATCAATTTCAAAGAAATAATGGATTGAATCTTGTGCCTAGACCTAAAGGAAAATCAATAATTGGAACTAAATGGGTATTTAAAAATAAATTAGATGATGGTAAAGTTGTTAGAAATAAAGCAAGATTAGTAGCTAAAGGATATCCACAAGAAGAAGGAATAGATTTTGATGAAACATATGCAGTTGTAGCTAGATTAGAAGCAATTCGTTTGATGCTTGCATATGCATGTTTCAAAAATTTCAAAGTTTTTCAAATGGATGTGAAAAGTGCGTTTTTAAATGGTTTTATAAAAGAAGAAGCTTTTGTAGAATAAACCCCCGGGGTTTGAAGATCCTTTTAAAACTAATTATGTTTTCAAACTCAATAAAGCTTTATATGGTTTAAAACAAGCTCTAAGGGCATGGTATGAAAGATTAAGTATGTTTTTAATTTCAAAAGGTTTTCAAAGAGGAACTGTTGACACAACTTTGTTTTTAAAATCATATGATCAAGACATTTTAATTGTTCAAATATATGTGGATGATATTATATTTGGTTTACTAATGAAATATATTGTCAAAGTTTGCAAAGAATATGCAGGAAGAATTTGAAATATCAATGATGGGTGAGTTGATCTTCTTTCTTGACTACAAATTAAACAAACAAAAGAAGCAATCTCATACATCAAGAAAAATACACAAAACAAATTCTAAAGAAATTCAGGTATGAAGGATATAAAGGAGCTGCAACTCCCATGAGTACTTCAACAAGGTTAGATTCTAATTTAAATGGGCAAAAGGTAAATGAAAAGTTATATAAAAGTCTCATTGGTTATATTATATTTAACTACATCCAGACCTAATATTCTTTTTAGTGTATGCTTGTGTGCTAGATTTCAAAGTGCACCAACAGAAACACATTTGACACTTGTTAAAAGAATTTTCAAGTACTTGATAAAACTTCAAAATTAGGCAATGGTACCGTAAAAATCAAAATTTTGATTTAATAGGTTACTCTGATGAAGATTTTGCTGGTTGCAAAATTGATAGAAAAAGCACATCTGGTACTTATTAATTTTTATGCGACAAATTAGTTTCTTGGTCTTCTAGGAAATAAAATTCTGTTGCCTTTTCTACAACTGAAGTAGAATATGTTTCTATTGGAAATTGTTGTGTTCAAATGCTATGGATTTAACAACAATTACAAGATTATGGTTTATTTTTTAAAAATATACCTATGAAATGTGTTAATACAAGTGCAATTAATCTTAAAAAATCCAGTGCATCATTCTAGATCTAAGCCATTGAAATTCAACATCACTTTATCCGAGATCATGTAATTAATGGTAATATTATTGTTGAATTTGTGCCTTTCAATATGCAATTAGCGGATATTTTTACAAAATCATTAGATAAAATTAATTTTGAATATATTTGAAATTAGATTGGAATTTGCAATCTTTTTCTTAAAATTTTTTTATAATCTTTTCGTTAGAAAATAATTTATATATAATATATATATATAAATAAATAATTAATGAATGGAATGGAAATCTGTGCAACTACTTTTGGCTCAAGGTTCTAACCTTCCATCTGGCTTTCTTTCGTCTATATCAGTTTACCGTGGTTTAATTTCTAAACATATATTTTGAACCCTAATCCTCTCTATTTCCAAAATACACAGCCCTCTTTCGATCATCTTTCATGGCTCCATGAAAATCTCAGAGGCTAGCCAACAAAAATTTCAAAACCATTCTTTCAACCGAACCTATTTCTATACAAGAAGAGTCTTCTGATTCTAAAAAAACCCTATCTCATTCTCCATCTCCATCTAAGGTTAGAGAAATCCGTTCCAAATATGCTCAAGAATTTGCTCCAAGTTCTGGTATTCCAAAAATAGTCTCAAAAGAAAACCTCAAAAGAACGGTCTTCAAGTTCTGAACCAAACCTCTTTCAAACTTTTAAGGAAAATGAAGACGAAGAAATCTCCTAAAGATTCTTTACAGAAAGGAAAAAAGTCTTCTCGTGATGAAAAACCGCATTCTTCAAATAAAAGGAAAACACAAGCTTCAGAGGCAATGCTTACTATACGAAAGGTAAAAATCCATGACTGCTCCTTCGTAGATTTTGAATATTTTAAGAAGCATGGATTCTATTGGGATGAATGGTTAGAAAATGTTGGTTGTAAAAAAATCTGTAATTTGACTAGAGATGTTGTTGGAGAAATGGTTAGGAGTTTTACAGAAATTTGGTTTATGTTGATAATAGGAGTTTAAGTTCAAGAGTTCAAGGAGTTAGTTTAACCATAACTTGTGATGATTTGATTAAGTGTTTAGGTTGAAAGGATGTGACGATGAAAATGCGCATGTCTCGTATGAGAAGGAATGATTTGTTTATGAAAATAAATGGAAATGTAGGCAGATTTCCAGATTGTGATGTATTTGTATATGAATTTGAGTTAATAGTTAGGATACTCCACAAGGTTGTGCGGAATGTATACCTCCACGCAAGGGAAGTACTACAACTATGACTAAAGAGGATGGCTTAGTCATTTTAGCTATGATGAAGAAAATTCAACCAGACTTGGCTAAAAGAAATTTGAAAAGAATGTAGAGAGAAGAAGAATTTCGAATCTATAGGAATGAGCTTATGGAGTTTTTTAAGTTTAAGACAGTATCTTTTCCTAACAAGATTCAATTTCGTATAAGTTTGAAGAGAATAGAGAGAAAAACATGCATCATATGCAAATTCAATCATATAAGAAGTTTTGGCATGCAGTAGATGGTGCATTTACTTACATAGGGATCATAGGAAGAATATGGATTGGGAGAAAATTAAGGCAATTGTTGATGGGGAGAAAGAACCTACACCAGAAACTTCTCCAGAAGTTTCTTCAGAAAAGGAAAGAGCAAAAGGGCAACATAGATTGGAAAAGAATCAATTTAGAAGCAAAAGAAAACAAGATACACTCCTATGAATGGTGGAGTGTTTCATATTTCTGAAAATGTATAGATGAATACTTCCTCGGATAGTGAAGACTCTGTTTTGCCTAGTTTGATGAAGGACCAGGTGAGTCGTCTTCTGTTCAAGGAAGAAGTGGTCTGGAAAAACTATTGGAATCCTTCAAGCTAAACCTCAAACAGTTTATCTCTTCCGAGATCAAAACACAACTTGCTGCACATAATCAAACACATCCTTCTCAGTTTAGGATGTCCTTAGGATCTACTCATTCCTTCTTTCGTTCTTCACAACCAGAGCAAGAAACAATTGCAGAAGTTGTCACTACTAACACTTCAACTGCTAGTGGTGTTCCTGTCTCGACCTCCTCATTACCCTACTCCTTCCAATTTGAGTCTTGTTCCCTTCATTCCTCTTGATGTTCTTCAGTGTCCACAACATTATCTGCCTCCAAATCCTCCACAAAATCTTGCTGAAACATCTGCTCCTCTCCCTGGTTATCATAGGCATAGAAGACTAAAGCTTGGAAATCCATCATTCCAATAAGAAGAATTGAATTTTTTTTATTGATCGTTATGTTTCTTTTAAAACAATGGTTTAACTGTAATATGTTCAGACATATCTTTTCCTTCATTTGGTTTCCTTTTGTCCTCATATTTTGCTGATAACAAAAAGGAGAGATAGTATGATATGCGTGAATGATATGTGTATGTGATATGTTGATATGTATGGAATATATAGATATGTTGATATGATGAAATTTATTTTGTTAAAAGGTTTTGTTATCATCAAAAAAGGGGAGAATGTTGATTCTCTTTAAGTTTTGATTATAACAAAATATTAAAAAACTAATTATTTATTAGTGTGTAGAGTTCACAGAACCTTTCACAGAACCTCTGAATATTTATGAGCAATTAAGTGAATTATATAGGAACTACATGATTTGATATGAAAGATGTTTTTGATGCTTGATATAAGGAATGATATATTCAAATACTTTTTAAGTAACAAGAGAAACACATAATGTTTTCCAGAAGTTTGGTTAAAGGATAAAGATTTTTCCAGAAATACAGAAATTTTTACAGAACTTTTACAAGAACTTTGAACAAGCATTTCTGGGTTACGAATATTTACTGTTCATCTTCTCAATAAAACATACAATATTTCAGATCAGTACAATCATGATTTTGAAGGCCTAGCTCCGAGATAATAGTATATTTAGATAATATACTTATTTGTTCCACTAAAGTAGGATTATATCCAACGGGGATTCAAACAAATTTTATTCTTTCTCTAAGCGGAAACATTTACTCGAAAGCAAGACAAGATATGATTTGAACAAACTTTAAATCAAGACAAAGGGATTACGTAGTGTCATGACAAAAGAAAAATTATCTTTCATCAGGAATCTAACCAAAACAAGATCAACGTTATCTACAAATAAGCTAACCATTGAAGATCAAGTAAAGGCTGAAATATAAGCAACGGAAACAACAAGTCTATATCTCCAGCAGAGCAATTTTATATGAATGAAGTATAGTCAGAGTTGGATGAATCACGAAAATCAAGCAGACTTTATCCTTATTCTAGGTGCATTCAAAACAATAAAAGGTTACGTTTGAAAGAACATATTTCGATCACGACGGGAAGAAAAATATCCGTGACTATCTTTAAAGCTTATCTATAACTGACTGATTTGAATTGTTCAAGATACACACAGTCTAAATTTGACAAAGATCAAGATAAGTTTATCCATTTAGTTATCGTCATTTTCTATTCGAATTTAAATCATAAGAACAAGCAGAAGCTGGATACGTCTATCATCAAACCGTTGGAAGAAGTTGAATGATATTCAAATTTCAAATCAAGATAGAGTTTAAAAGATTTTCATACCGAGATTCTTGGATTGCATTCTTATCTTCTAACGTTAAATGAAGTATAATATAACTTAAGGAAGATGGAGAAAAGAGGAGTTATCAGTTATCTTTCACAGCAAACAAAATTCCTCTCGTATCTACCAAAAGAAAGAACTAGAAGCTTATACGGAATAAAGTCTAGAAGTTTCATTTCATAGAGACTTTGTTAAAATTTTACTTTTGCGAGCTGATCTCTTAGCTTCTTTTTCTTTAGTTTTTTTATTTAATTTATTTTTGACAGAAGGAATGTGTTGTTGCCTTCTTGAGGGTAGTTCAATTATAAGTTTAGACTCTGTAGATCAGTTGTAGCTAGAGGATAGCTGTGAGAATCGAGTAGAGAAATTGTACAAGCTTGTAATTTGTTTTTGTTGGATATAGTGGAACAAAACCCGTAGGATAACGGGGTCCCCAGCTCGGAGCTAGAAGAGTGGACTAACGCACGAGGCGGAACCACTATAAATCATTGCCTGATCTTCTTCTCTCTATCCTTTTAATTTTACAATTTATTTTCATATTTGGTATATTGATATATTATTCTCGTTTCTCAAAATTGAAAGGGGATTAATTTTTAAATGCAAAAATTTATAATAATCAATTCAACCCCCTTCTTGATTATTATTTGGGACCAACACACTCGTCCATGAACCTCTCAAAATCTGACCCGTATCCCAAATCATCATACGACTCATCTTCCATACCTGCAATGTAGCAAAAGTGAGCCAAAGGCCCAGTACACAATAACAAATACAAAAATGAATTGTTAAGCAAACTTAATTCGAATGAAATGCATCAACGATCAAGTCATTATCTTGTTAAGTTTTCTTTTAGCAAAACGTAGTAGGGTATTCAAACCCCGGAATCACGCTCTAGGAATTTAGGGGTCTGAGTAACAGCAGCTGCTTAGGAGGTTGATATAAGCAGTCCGAATACTTATATCTCCTATATCTATTCCATAAAGAAATAGCTTCATTTAGGGCTCCAAGCCATTGCCCGACTCTACTTAAACTCAGTCCACAACATGAATCTAGTTCACAAGTCCCCATAAACTTTGAACTAAACCATGGCATTTCCCTTAAGTTTAAGCAAACGTTACTTAGATACTATTCTCCCCATCAGTTATCCGCTTAACCATAAATGAATCGCTATTATTATATCATAGTGTAATTGCATCATGGTAAAGTCATTAGGTTAAGCGCGTAACTAACATGTCATCGTATCATGACATGTTTGTTGCTCCTCAGACCAGATTAAACAGCGTAATAGATCCAGTTCATCAAAGTATTAAATCGAATTGAATTAAGTCAAATTTAATAATGCCTATTCCTAACATATAACAAGCAAGCTATTGCGTACCTGTACCCAATAGTGTATTACTATATTCACTCAGAGGGGAATCAACTGAAGAACCTTTAACTAAAATAAGGAATATCAAAACAAATCAATAATTGAAGTTAGAATATATATATATATATATATACACTATTCTAAGTTAACTATACAAAAAGATTCAATGAACTTAACATATAGCTTTAACATTTAATTCATACATAAAAACATGTTTATATAGCTAATAGATTCATTAGAATACCATATATGAAGCAAAGAAGACAATTGAAGAAGGTGAAATTGTAAAAACTCAAGGGTACGCGAGCAACTTACACCGGCAAATTGAAGCTAACGCTGGCAGTGTTGGAATCATACGCCGACGGTGTTAAGCTCAGCATTAAGGAAATCAGTTCTATTCGCATTCAACACCGATTATAGGCCGGCGATTGAAGCCCTGTGGCCGGCGTAGGATTTGAAAAATAAACGCTGACCAAGTTCTTCACAAAAGCCAACAGTTATAAGTAGCGTTAGAAAAATTGATTCTAATCACATTCAACGCCGCTCTACACCGGCGCATTGAAGTACCAGATGCTGCGTAAACGCAAAAGCAAACCTGTTCGAAAAGTTTTTGTTTCCTCTGTTTTGCACTTTTAAAATTTATAACAATAAAGCAGTTTTAATCCTTCTTCAAACATATTTAGCTTCATACACTATCTTTATCCACATTACCATTCGTAGCAACTTTGAACATTATTTTAACACATCAAACTACTTCATTTATATCAAACCCTCTCCTACTCTTCACTTTAAACTTAGCTACTCAAAATCAACTTCAATCTTCACCAACACTTCTCACTACTTCCATAACACATATAGCAAGTTCATATAATAATATAACACAACCTAACATTTATTAATACATAAAACCATTCAAACTCATATGATATTAAAACTCATTCTAACATGAATTCTATATCTATATCACAAGAAAGAATAAACAAAGAGTTTATACTTGCATTGACTTACACGAAGAAGCTTTGGCTTAGAGAAAATTGTTGAATCCAAGCGCTTGTTCTTGCTAAGGTTTAGAGCTTATGGTTTGAAGAAAGAAGAACAAAAGAAAGAAAAGAAAAGTGAAAATTCGGATGGATTTTGTTAGCTGCTAAAAGAGAGTCTACTTGATCAAATTATGGACTCATATTTATCTTAACTTTGACTTTTGGGTACATATGGGTTAGGCTTAATTTGGCTTAATCTAGAGCTAATTTGGACTTAATTTAAGTTTGAAAACAGGCTAACTTATTGTAAAATTATGTTAGCACATTTTTAGACATTTCAAGTTGTTTTGATAATTTTAAACATAACATATACATATTAATTCATCAGAGACAGAAATATTAATTATACTATACACACATTAATATACATAAAACAATAACATTAATCTCATCACACATATACAAATACATCAATAATTTACATTAATAAACATAGTATATCAAACCTATTTCTACACATTATTTTCATATATCAAATTTACTTCAAACTTAATATTTAGAACCAATATTATATTTACATGAAAATTTAATTATTAAATAAATTAGGTTATTTCAAAACCCATCCATCGTACAAAGCTACAGACGTTGATGGTGTATGATGTAGAGGGCTGATATGGAGGTGGGGCTTGATTATTCGTTTGATCGCCTTTGCCTCTCTCTCTCTCTCCCCCCAATCACTTGTCAATTCAAGCTCTAAGGAGAAGGCATTGTGAGGAGGAGTCAAGATTTCTAAGTTGTTGATTTGATTGGGCAGGTGCTTTATTCGTTGTTGCTGACAGGTTTTTTTTTTTTTTAATGTCTTTTTTAGAGCCGGAGATGCTTGTGGACGTGGGTGATGTTCTTGCTGGCTCATCAAAGAAATAAAAGAGGGCTTTCACAAAGAAGAAGACAACAGACGAGAAGTAGCCTATTGAGGGTGAGGATCGAGCTACCAAGGTCAGTACGCTGGTTATTGATTTGGATGGGTTAAACCAAGGGGCAGTGGTGTCTAAGTTGGAAATGCAACCGCTGAAGCTATGGGTACTGCAAGTGAGGTTGCAGGCATTGCTGTTAAGATTGGAGATGTTGCTATTGAGGTTAGTGGTGGTGAGCTTAATGTCATTTTTGTGAGCTTGCCTTATTTCGCTCCATCTCAAGAGGAGCGAGGTTTGGTTCAACTTTCCCCTGTGCTAGCTTGAGTTCGTAGTATGCCTTCGCTTGTAGTAGATGCCACTAGGAGCAGCAATTGGCTCTGGTGGTCAAGTTGTGTTAGGGGTTATAGGAGCCAACCCAGAAGGGGTGTTGCTAGTGGCCTAATTGACACTGTCGAAGAGAAGGCCCTGAAATGAAGCATATAGCTGTGGAATGGCCTTCCTTCAGGAGATAGATTGCCTTGAGGATAGAAAGAGGCTAAAGGCCCTTTGTGGTAAACTATCATCGGTGGACTCATCCGTGGACTTATCGGTATGGAAGACCTATGAGGTGAGGTTGTTGTTGTCCTCAAGGAGTTTGTTAGTAGTACGAGTTGTTTTTGATTTATTGAAGACTCTTCGTTGTTGCTTTCAGGCCTTGGTGACAACTGCTGAAGCTTTTTGAATGCTAAAAGAGAATCATTGGTGGTATGTTGTGTTTTCTTCTCTCGTTTTTTTTTTTTTTTACCTTCAGGTTATTATTAGTTCAAGTAGGACTTGGACAAGCTTGAGACGTTGAAGGTGAACTTGAAGAAGGAGTTTGCCGAGATTAGATAGAATGAGGTGCAATTAAAGAGTAGGTTGGTTGCTTTGATGCCGATGACGAAAGGCTACACATAAGATGGAAGAAAGTTGAATTTGCTGTACATTGGCTAAAGATAGAATACACTGCCAGCCTACTTGAAATACATAGCTAGCGTTTGAATATTGGAAATTTTGTTAGAGCTGCAGAATGTCGAGGTTAGCTCTAACGCCGCCAACATAAGGCTGGTAGGCCACCAGTGTACACACCAATATAGGAACACCGATTCAGCGCCTGATATTGTATACCACCAACCTTTATTTAATTGCACCAACCTGTGTTCAACAACAAGTTTTGCCTTTATTTTCACATATATACTTCTTATTTGTCCTAGGGTTTGTATGAGATGAGTATGGAGGCAATCCTAAATCTTAGAGAGATATTCTAGAAAGAGAGAGAGAGAGAGAGAGAGAGAGAGAGAGAGAGAGAGAGAGAGAGAGAGGCCAATTCTTGTTGTTGTCCATCGGTTTGTGGTGATGATTGAGTGATCCACTAGTGTTATCTAGTGAAGAAAGTTTCTATATATCATATTATTGTAATAGTGGCAGAATTATGTACTATCGGTCTCATCGTTTTTCCCTAAATTGGGATTTTCCATGTAAATCCTGGTGTTGTTTTATTTTATTCTATTATTTTATTGTTTAGTTCTTATTATCTTATAACAAGAGGAAAAATCATATGTGATTGCTTTGAGGTTTCTTGGGGGATTTTTCCTAATAAGTGGTATCAAAGCACATGATTCAAAAAGAATTAGGGTTTTATTGCAACATAGACATGGTAGAATCATTAGGTACGATGATTAAACTAAATTCATCGAATTACTTGATCTGGAAATCTATGATGGAAGATTTATTATATTGTGAAGATCTATACTTACCTTTGGGCGGTGACACTGTGGAGCTAAAGGATACATCTGATGTAGATTGAGTGATCATGCATAGGAAAACTATTAGATATATCCGACAATGGGTTGATCACAATGTGTATCACCATGTTGCCTAGGAGACCAGGGCTAATGTTCTATGGAAGAAGTTAGAATCTATGTATGAGAGGCAGACTGCCTTGAATAAAATCTTCTTGATTAGGAGAGTAGTCAATCTAAAATATAAAGATAGATCCAACATTGTAGACACTTGAATCATTTTCAAGGGCTTGTGAATCATTTTTCTACCATGAAACTAGTGCTTGATAATGAGATCTAGGTACTATTTTTCTCGAATTCTTTGCCTGAATGCTGGGAGACACTTGTTGTGTCTATTAGTAACTCTACCTCAGAGGGAAAGCTCACCATAGCTATGGTGAAGGATAGCCTAATGAATGAAGAGGCTAGGAAGAAGTATCTTGACACAGATTCTGAGTCTAGGGCACTTGTTACTGATAAGTATAGAGGTATGGTAGAAGTAGGAACAGAGGCTCATCTAAAAAGGATAACATATCAAACATATCTAGGGGAAGATCTAAATCCAGAGGAAGGAAAAATGTTAAATGTTTTTATTGTGACAAGCTAGGTCATTACAAAAGAGAATACAAACTTTGGAAGAGACAGCGGGGTAAGGATAAAGGTGATGAAAAGGATGAAGACGCAATTGCTATGGCATCACATGATGAGATTATTATTGCCTGGGATGAGGAATCTATTAGCCTTGCATGTCATGACAATGATTAGGTCATAGACTCTGGTGATTCCTTTCATGTGACTTCACATGGCGAATTCTTCTCCTCCTACATTGCTAGTGATTATGGCAATGTCAGAATAGGAAACGATGGTATATCCAAAGTAGTTGACATTAGTAATATTGTTTTAGAGACTAACATTGGTTGCAGGCTCATTCTCAGAGATTTTAGACATGTTCCAGATATCCACCTGAACCTTATCTTTGTAAGAAAACTTGATGATGAAAGCTATAAAAGCCACTTTGGTGAAGGAAAATGGAAGCTCGCCAATGGCTCTCTCATTGTGGCAAAAGGAAAGAAAAGAAATACTCTTTACTTAATGTTAGTAAAGCTAAGTAAAGGAGATGTGAATATGATTTATGACAATTCTATGGAATTGTGGCATAGGCGGCTTTGTCACATGAGCGAGAAAGGACTCTAGATATTTGTTAAGAAGCAACTTCTCCCTGATGTAAAAGGTACTCCTCTAAAAACTTGTACTGATTGTTTGGCTAGAAAACAGCATTGGGTTGCATTTCATAGAGATACACCTGTTAGGAAATATCATGTGTTGGATTTAGTTCACACTGATGTATGTTAAATGAAAGATAGGACAGTAGGTGGTGCTCTCTATTTTGTTACCTTTATTGATGATCACTCTAGGAAGTTGTAGACCTTTGCTTTAAAGTCCAAGGATCAAGTGTTTTAAGCAATTCCACACTAGAGTAGAAAAAGAAACTAGAAGACAGTTGAAATCTATTAGAGCTGACAATGGTGGTGAGTACAAAGGCTCTTTTAAGGAATACTGCAAGGAACATGAGATTAAACTGGAAAAGATAGTGCTAAAGGCCCCACAGCAGAATGGCATTTCAGTGATGATGAATTACACTATCACAGAGAAGGTGAAACATATGTTATCTCGTGTCAAGTTACCTAAATCCTTTTGGGGTGAAGCTATGAGGATAGCTACTGATTTGATTAATCTATCCCCTTTTATGATCTGAATGGAGATATCCTAGAGAGAGTCTGGATAGGTAAGGTATTTCTTATGAACACTTATGTGTGTTTGATTGCAAGCCAATTGTGCATATTCTCAAGGATGATAGAAGGAAACTTGATGTGAAATCAAAGAAATGTATTTTTTTGGGGTTGTGCATATGATGAGTGTGGCTACAGGTTAGGGGATCCAACCGACAAGAAGGTTGTCAGGAGTAGGGATGTGGTCTTTATTGAAGACCAAACCATTGAAGATATAGAAAAGCCTGAGAAGTCAAAATCCTTATATGAGATCTTGGTTAATGTAGATCTAGTGCCCTCCCTTGAAGATTTTAATAATGATTGGGGTACTGTAGAAGATTCAGTTGAAGAGCACCATGAGCCCCATCAATAGATTAAGTTGAGGAGATCTTCAACAGATAATAGACCATCAGCAAGATACAGTCCAGATGAGTATGTGATACTGACTGATAGGGGAGAATCAGAGTGTTATTAAGAAGCCATGTAAGAAGAGACAAAATCCTTGTATGAGAATCACATACATCACTTGGTGAAACTGCTTAAGGGTAAGAGACCACTGAAGCACAAAAAGGTATATAGATTGAAGACTAATAAAAAGAGCTCATAATCAAGGTAAAAGGCAAAAACTGGTTGTGAAAGGATTCAGTCGAATGAAAGGTATGGTAGGAAGACAACAAGTGTGATAGAAACCCCCATATGAGTTGGAATGGGAGTTTGTTAGGTTATAGATCCAACTTATATGAGTCTATAATCAAGAAGATCCTAAATATATGTTGTATATATTTAGAAGATATTGAAATAAAGAATACCCTAAGTATATGGCATATACTTGGAAGAGGACGTGGAAATAAGAAGATTTTTTGTAAAATAAAGGAGTTGAATTTGTTGTACATTAACTGAAGATGAAGTATACCGCTGGCCTGCTTGACATACATAGCTAGCATTTGAATTTTAGAAAATTTGTCAAGAGCTACAGAATGTCAAGGCCGACTCCAATGCAACATAGCCCCGCCGGCATAGGACTGGTAAGCCACCAACGTACATGCCGGCATAGGAATGTCGATTCAGCACTTGATATTGTATGCCGCTAACCTTTATTTAATTGCGCTAGCCTATGTTTGATAACAAGTTTTCCCTTTATTTTCACATATATACTTCTTATTTGTCCTAGGGTTTGTATGAGGCGAGTGTGAAGGCTATCCCAAATCCTAGAGAGAGAGGCCTATTCTTATTGTAATCTACTAGTTTGTGATAATGATTGAGTGATCTATTAGTACTGTCTAGTGAGGAAAGTCTGTATACATCCCATTATTGTAATAGTGGAAAAATTATTTATTGCTGGTCCAGTGGTTTTTTCCAAAATTAGGGTTTTCCATGTAAATCCTAGTGCTGTTAGTTTTTATTTTGTTATTTTATTGTTTGATTGTTATTATCGCATAGGCATGAGGAAAAATCATCTGTGATTGCTTCCAAGTTTCTTGAGGGATTTTTCCTAACACTTTAGAGATGGCAACCGCCAAGTTCAAAGAAAAGGGAGAGGTATGAGGGAAGAGTGAGATAACTTTTCTTGCTTGTTGAATGACGCCACACAAGAAAGTCAAAGTATATATTTTAATCTATATGAATTCTCTTTTATTTTTTTAGGATCCACTGTGATAATGAGAAAGATTTTTACATATATGGACAAATCATCAATAATATTAGAAGTTGGGAATTGTGAGGCAAAAGAGGGAGCTTAAGCTCAACACTCTGGAGATTGGTAATCTAAGGGAGAGCTTCCAATCGTCTAGCCTGGACAGGTAGAAATTGAAGGTAGGGTCATTTGATTGCTTTTGCATGGTCACCCGTTGTTGCTTATCTTTTGATTTCATTTGGTTTTTCATTGTTATTCAGGGTCACGTTGCAAATTTGTAGAGTGGTTGGCTTATTCTTGAAGCGACTAAGAAGCGGATTTTGAGTGACCTCTTTAAGAGCAAGGAGTGGAAGGAGACCCAGGTGAAGCTTATAAAAAATATTGTAAAGCTGATAAGAAAGGACCTGCTAAAAAAGTATCTTAACTTAGATCTTGGTTTTTTGGCGATTCATTTACAGGAGGTTCCAGTAGAGGATTCTGGTGAGGAAAGGGGTAATGAGGACGAAGTCGAGTGAGCTGGTGTTGATGTTGAAGCTAGTGTAGTGGGCGGGGGAGAGCAGATTGAGGTTTTTGTTATTCCTGAGGGCCAGGGGGTCCAAGATGTAGTTTCCCCAGTAGTCGTAATGCATAGGCTTGACCAGCGGATCCTGATGTCTTCAACTTCCAATATCATTGTCGAGCCTCAAGCTGGAGGTCATGTTGAGAGGCAGGTCGAGGCAGTTCCTATTGCCCCTCAACCAGTGACAAGTGAAGAGATTTTCGGCAACTACAGGGTTAATTCATCTTGGGCCTTGGTCGATCATTAGGGAGCCGTTGCTTTGCCCTACCCTTTTTGTTCTCTCTATCTCTTCTTCTTCCTTTGTTTTTTCAGCATGCTCATCCACATAGGTATTAGAGTGAACTTTGTTCATCGTGACCTTAGTTCCCTATTTTTACATTTAATATTCATGTTGTATGGGTTTTCAGGCACCATTTTTGTTAATCTAAAGCCATTCGAGTCTATGAGGTGGTCGTCCTTAAGGAGGGGTATTGCTTGAGTTCATGAGGGAGTTACCCTTGAGAGGGAGTTACTTGAGCTCTCCATGGGATTTACCCTTAAGAAGGACTTACCCGAGCTCTCAAGGGGAGTTAACCTTAAGAGAGACTTACCTTTAAGAGGGAGTTACCCAAGCTCATTCGGGCTTTGCATGATGGTTTTGTTAATGGCCATGACCTAGCCGTTGGCTTGTGGGTATGTGACAGAGGTGTAGCATAGGTTAATACCATATTCAGCACAAAAGTTTTTGATTCTTTTGGAATTGAACTACCTCTCGTTATCCATTACTATGGAGTGTGGGACACCAAACTTGATGATGATGTTGGTGTAGATGAAGTGTTGAACGTTTTTGCCCGTAACTTTTTCTTATGCCTCGGCTTCTACCCGTTTTGTAAAATAATCACATCCAACTATTATGAACTTCCTTTGGCCTATCGATGGAGAAAAAGATCTTAGTATGTCCAGTCCCCACATGGTGAATGGCCATGGGCTAGTGAGGCAAAGTAGATTAGCACTTGGGGTATGGTCAATGGGAGTAGTTTTTTGGCAGCGTTCACATTGTTGTATGAATTCTTTTGCGTCAGTCCTCATTGTCGTCCAGAAAGTAGTTGACTCGTACAACTTGGGTGTGAAGTGATTGAGCTTTAATGTGATTGCTGCATTCAGTGGCATGGAGCTCCCCTAGAACTCGTTGTCCGTCTCGTGTGTGTAAACATTGGAGGAGGGGGAAGCTGGAGCCCCTTCTATATAGGATTCCGTTGATAAGGGTATAGTTCTGCTCTGCACATCAACTTCTTAGCTTCTATTCTATCCGAGGGTAGGTTGTCATCCCTAAGGTATTTTTCTATCGATATCATCTCGCTCGGGGGTAGAGCTTCCTTTTGCAAATTGAGCACCTTAAGGGCTCTTGTAACAGTAAATGTTTCAAGTAGGAGATAAAAAAGAAAAAAATTCTTTCTTTAATCTTTCCTAAGTTGGGGGCTATCATGGAGGTGAATTTTTAAAGCCTATAACTTTAGCATTGTCAGCCCTTGGTATCTTGACGATGTCCCATGAGCATAATTCTTTCGTTAAAGATTGAACTGTCTCTTAGTATCCAACCATTTTTTGCTCTTTGCCTCATATGTGCCTTCAACTTGTTGAACCACGAGCTAGGAGTCGGAGAAGATCTTGAGGTCCCCTTTTTCTACCTTAACACTTGTGGCAAACTTGAGTCCAGCTAATAGGGCCTTGTATTCCTCTTCATTATTGCTTACAAGGAATCCAAACTATAATGCATAGATGATCTCGACTCCATAGGGTCCTTTCAAGCCCCCTTGTGTAGAGGATCCATCCACGTGGAGGGTCTATGTAAGTTTTCCTTACTTTTAAGTTCGGGGGCTAGTGTATTCAGCTATGAAGTCTACCAAAACTTGCTCCTTGATGGCATCGTGAGGTTGGTATTGCACATAATAAGCAATGAGCTCGATCACGTACTTCATCATTATTCCAGAGACATATAGCTTATGGAGAATTGCCCTTATCAACATATCGGTAAGGATGATAACCTGGTGTGACTGAAAGTACGGACATAGGCGACGTGCAGCTATCACAACCGCTATGGTAAACTTCTCTGCTTTTGCGTACCTTCGCTCTGGGCCTTGGAAGATGTAGCTAATGTGGTATATATTGCGAGATAAAGGTATAAGATCTCGCCTGCGATCAGGGTTTTGAGTGTTGGCGGCATCGTCAAGAATTTTTTTAGCTCATCGAAGACCTGCTGAGACTTTTCGATCCATTCAAACTTATCTAGTTTTTTTTAGGATTATGAAAAAATCTAAGCATCTGTTTACGCCCCCTTACGAGAAATCTACTTAGCATAGTTATCCTATCTATGACCTGTTACACTTCTTTTATTGATTTAGATGCATTCATTGTTAAGATTACTTTGATTTTATTAGGGTTAGCCACGATTCCTCTCTAGGATATAACATAACCTAAGAACTTCCTTGTCGAGGCTCCAAATGTGTTCTTTTGTGGGTTTGAGCTTTAAATTGTAGAAATGAAGTTGATTGAAGGCTGTTTAGAGGTCGCGTAGGTAATCCTTGGCTTCTTTACTTTTCACAATCATATTGTTTATGTAGACCTTCTTGTTCCGACTTATTTGGGGTTTAAACATCTTAGTGACTAACCTCTAAAAGGTAGCACTGACATTCTTTAATCCAAACGACATCAATTTGTAGTAGTATATGCCAAACGATGTGACGAATGAGGGGTGGACCTCATTTTTGTCCTTCATTTTTATTTGATTGTAGTTAGAGAAAGCATCCATGAAACTCAGTAACTCGTGTCCCAAGGTGTTGTCAACAAGATGGTTAATTCGTTGTAGCGGGAAGCAATCCTTCAGGCGTGCCTTGTCGAAGCTAGTGTAATCTACCATATCCACCATTACCCACTAGGTTTCTTAACCAAGACTACGTCGGCTGGCTAGGTGGGATATTTCTCTTCCTTAATGATTCCAGTTTGGAGTAGTTTCTAGACTTCCTCTTTGATGGCGGCTTGCCTCTCTAAGGTAAAGTGTCAGATTTTCTGGTAGACTAGCTTATGGGTTCTATTGATGTTTAGCTTCTGTGTGATCATGTTCAAGCTTATGCCTGTCATGTCAGTGGGTGACCATATAAAGACATCCTTGTTTGCCTATAAAAACGTGATCAAGTCTTCTTTAATTTTGAAAGGGATGGCCCTTCCCACCTTGGTCATGTGCTCGAAGTTATCATCAAGGTTGATTTCTTCTATAAGCTTGGCTACTTCACTCTGATGTTTTAGATTGTACTCTAATTCCCCATCAATCATGCATACACAATCTCCTTTTAGAATCGTGATTTATAGTTATCGAGATTGTTCCTAGTCTCCCTAGCATACGCCTATCCCCATTAGGGTAGGAAATTTAGCCTTGAGGTAGGGCTGGGAGACGATCATGGTAAACATTGATTGGCTGCCTCTTCCCAATATAGCATTGTAGGGGGACCAACAGTTGATCATGGGGAAATCTATTTGGTGTACAGTGTTGCATGGCTCTTCTTCGAGCTCGAAGGCCAGAGTAATGATATCTCAAGGTCGGATAGGTTGATTATCAAAATTGTATAGGTCATGATCTTATGGACTCAGATTTGGTTTTAACTCATGTTTGATTAGCTCATATGCCTGATTGAAGAGGATGTCGAAGCTACATCCCATGTCGATTAACACTCCTTTGACCTTCTACCTTAAGATGCGAGCAAAGATTATTGGGTATCTTGGTGAGGGATCTATATCCTTTCATAATCCTCATCGGAGAATGAGATTGTGGAATCGACTTTCACCCTTTTCGGTTCTACATTCATTATTAGTCGACATGGAGTTGAACTGAGCAGTAACCTCACTCTTATTGAGGTAATGAGCCTACCTATGATAGTATTAATTTTGTCATAGTATAGTTGGCAAGGACGGGATTGATCTGGGTGGTTTTGGATAGTTACTGTTTTCTGAGGTTCATCAATCTTTCCTTTATGTGTCGATGGTTCTAGCTTGAGGTCGTAGTCTATGTATTGCTTTAGCCAACCATGTCGTATGGCATCTTCTATGGCACTTTTAAGCTGCTAACAGTTGCTTGTATCATGCCTACAATCACGATGATAGTTGTAGTATTCTTTCGAATCTTTATGTTGCGAGCTTGGCCTCATCGAGGTAGTGGTAGTAGGAGGCTCGGTTTCTTATTTCGAGGAATACATCATGTACCAATAGTTTTATAGGGGTGAACTCATTGTACTTTGGGAAGGGTTTTCGTTTGTTGCTATCCCTGGGGCCTTGGTGTTTGTTGATTCGGTTGAAGTCGTAGTACTCTCTTGGTCGGCTCTTTTCTTAAGGTGGGTTATCGTCAGCTTAGGTATGTCCCATCTGGTTTTCAGCCTCCCTCCTAGTGTTTCTTGGCAAATGTATTTTTGTGCCATTTCCCTCACCTATTCAAGCATGGTGAGCTGATATTTGGAAAAGGAGTCAAAGAACGGGTTATCTGCGATGACCCCTTGCTTGATGGCCTCTAAAGCTACACTTTGGTTGAGGTTTAGAATTTCTAGGCATGTTTTGTTGAATCTTACTAAGTAGTCTCTCAAGGGCTTACCCTACCTTTGCCGCACCGTGTAAAGGTACGAGGCTTTTTTTTTGGCAATTTGCTCGCCATAAAGTATGCTACGAAAAGGTCGATGAGTTGAGCTAAGGAACTCACCATATCATATGAGGCTCGAGCTTATTGAACTAAACTTGAGTTGCACCTCGAAAGGTGGTAGGAAAAGTTTTATGCCATATGGCATCCGAAAAATTGTGTATCACCATGGTTGATTGAAAGTAGGCAATATGATCCTCTGGGTCGGTCATTCCATCATATGATTCTAGAACAATTAGTCGAGCTCCTATTTTTCTTGGGGGTGCTTTTCTAGCAGGCTCACTTTCAAAGCCTTCTTTAATAGTGGATAGTCTCCTCTTCATGTCCTTGATTTCCTCTAATGTGCGTTCTTTGTTGGAACCGAGCTATGTGTCATTTGGGACAAGAAAGGGGGTGGCATCCCCATGATCCTACGCTGGACTAAGGTCTGCAAGTCTCCCCTTTTTAGGTCAGTTGTCATCAACATGGCGCCTCGAGGTAGCTCGAGCTAACTGTTAGGATGTTGCATGCCCTTGCAAAGTGCTATGGGCAGCTCTTACTGAGCTTCCAAAAGCGTGAGCTCTCGGATGCACATTCTAGGGCTACCTTGAGTTATAGGATTGCTCTCTAGTGGAATCACTAGCTCGCGATGATGTTGCAGTACACTCATGGTTCATTTTAGCAGGCTCCTCGTCACGTCTGGGTGGTGAATGGATTGAAGAGGCACTCCTTTGTGCTTTGAAGGCTCATTCCTCTAGGTGTAGGTCTCTCAACCCCTCAACTTTATTATCCTAGCTTATAGGTCGGCATTTGATCACTCATTTTACACATTCTTGTGTACAAGGTGCTCGCATTGGTGTTCCAATTCCAATATACGCCTTCATCTAGTAGACCGATGTTTGTGACAACGGCCAGGTTGGGACATTGTATTTAAGGGGCCTTACCGTCCATTGGATGAGATGTGTACAATAGGGGAGCATAATCAATTTGATTCTTACTTCGCTATCTAGGCATTATATGAGAATAGGGTTGTCTATTATGGGCTTTAAAGGGATTCTTAATGGAAAGAATGACAGGAGAACGAAAAACTGCTTTCCCACAACGATGCAAATTGTTGCACGAGTTAAATCTGAACCGATAGAGATAGCTTTTGTAAACACAAAGGAAAGGTTAAAGGGGACACCAGGAGATTACCCGACATGGCCACTCCAATGCCTAAGTCGGTCTGTGGGTACAAATAGGGTACCTATGAAATATATATAAGACTTCTTTTCCTTTTTCTACCTTCCCTCGTCAAAAGAGGGGACATGGGTATTTATAGTGTTTAGAATCATACCAAGGTAGGCTGCTTCCTAAGAGACGGCCTGGTACTCAACGTGACGGGGGGTACCCAAGTTGAGAAGTCATAGCTTCTTGGAGTATAGTCGAGCTGTTGGTGTTCCCCCAGTTACAGGGTGTGACTAAGACGTTTACTTCGGTTAGAGGCCATGAGGCCTTAAGGCCAGCTAGTGGACTAATCGAGAGCACTAGCTTAATTGGTTTTTCCAAGATAGGACTTCGAAGGAGGCCTTGCACCATATCGTGCAACGGAGGTGCAGATCTCATTAGCTCCCTAAGAGAACAAGGTGCCACAAGTAATGGGCCCCTCTTGGGCCTATCGATGTTGTAACGTTTTGGGGCCCAAGTGACCGAGCTGGCCGATGGTTGTATTCCACTGCCAACAATTATAATATATGTTTAATTATTATGATAATATCTATGAGAACCGTTATACCACAATATACTAAGACTATGGAGAATCAGAATCACTTGTTGAATGATAAAATTGAGAAAGAAAATTACAAACTTCGTAGACTCAAGCTGAATTTTAAAAATAAAAAAAATAAAATTTAGTTTGAAAGTAATTCATGTTTAACACTCAAATTGTTCAAACTAAGTTAGAACTAGATAGACTCCTAATCTTCTACCAAATATTTGAAATATGAAATTAGGCACTCACTTCTCTCAATACTTAACTCAATCGTAATATTTACTGAGACCTACAAGAGAGATTATTGGAGAGAAAGTAAAATTGTGGCTCAATGAGTTTATTCCTCACCATTGCCATTTAAGCATTTTATCACACATTAATTAACATACACGCAATATGTTAGGTTATAGATCCAACTCATATGGGTATATAACCAAAGGGAACTTAAATATATGTCAGATATATATTTAGAAGACTTTAGAAGAAAGTAGGAATGAACTAGCAGGATTGCAATTGGAGAAACAAAGCTGCTAGCACTGAAGGCCAGCTTAAAGTTGCCGGTCTAAGAAGGCAATGTCGCTGGTATAGGCAAGTAAGGCCACCTGCTTTGATTTGGCATATGAAACGCTGAAGTTTGCTTATTTTGTAAGCAAAGTTAACCGACTTTCACACATATATGTGTGTGTATTGCTGCTAGGGTTTGGTATGAAAACAGATAGAACAAGTGGTGTGCCTCTTCTCAAGCCTAGAAGGAACAATCCAGAGAGAGAAGGAGAGAAAATAGAGGGAAATCCTAGAGAGAGAAACTCTAGAAGAAGAAAACTTGTTCCTATTTTATAATCTACTTGTTAAGGTGATGTTGTGAGATCCACATCTAGTGAGGAACATTGTCATCCCATTATATTTTTTATAGTAAGAGGTTTATAGCGCTACTGGTCCCGTGGTTTTTCCTGCATCGAGTTTTCCACGCTATATCCTGGATTTTTTGTTTATAAGCAATTGTTTATTTTCTTGTTATCACATTGGCAAGAGGAGATTTAATATCTAATCACAGGAATTAAGGCGTTTTCTCCTAAAAAGTGGTATCAGAGCATAGGATTAATAAAAAAAAGGTTTATTGCAATACAAACATGGCAGAATCATCAGGTACGATGATTAAATTGAATTCATCGAATTACTCCATCTAGAAATCTAGGATGGAAGATCTGTTGTATTGTAAGGAATTGTATTTACCTTTGGATGGTGATAATGTGAAGCCTAAATACAAATCTGATGAAGATTAGGCAATAATGCACTGGAAAACTGTCGGTTAAATATGACAATAGGTGGATCATAGTATGTACCACTATGTTACCTAGGAGACAAGAGCAGATCTATTATGGAAAAGGTTGGAATCCATGTGTTAAAGGCAAGTGACCTTGAATGAAACCTCCTTGATTAGGAGAGTTGTAAATTTGAAATACAAGGATAGATCCAACATGGCGGAGCACTTGAATGATTTTTAGGGCTTTGTGAATCAGCTATCTGCCATGAAGCTAGTGCTTAAAGATGAGATCTAAAAGCTACCGTTGTTGAGTTCCTTGCCTGATAGTTAAGAGACACTGGTTGTGTATGTTATTAACTTTGCCCTAAGGGAAAGTGCACCATAGCAATGGTGAAGGATAGCCTGATGAATGAAGAGGCTAGGAGGAAGGATCTTGACACAGGATCTGATTCTAGGGCACTTATTATTGGTAATCCAGGAAGGAATGGAAGAAGAGGTACAGAAGATCATCTAACGAGGATATGAATCAGAGAAATCCAACAGGAGGTCCAAGTTAAGAGGGAGGAAAAATCTCAGATGCTACTATTGTGACAAGCCGGGTCACATGAAGAGAGAGTGTAGACTCTAGAAGAGAGAGAAAGGTAAAGGTGATGAAAAGGATGAAGACACAGCTACTGCAGTAGCGGATGATGATGAAATCATCGTTACTTAGGATGAGAAGTGTATTAGCCTTGCAAGTCATGATGATGACTGGTTGTTGATTCTGGTGCCTCCTTCCATGTGACATCACATGGTGAGTTCTTCTCAACCTATACTGCTGGTAATTTTGGTAATGTTAGGATGAGAAATGATAGTAAATCTAGGATTGTAGGCATTAAAATGTTATTTAAAAGACTAACACAGGTTGCAGACTCATTCTTAGAGATGTTAGACATGTTCTAGATATTTACCGTAACTTTATTTCTACAGGAAAACTTGATACTGAAGGCTATAGTAGCCACTTTGGTGAAGGAAGATGGAAGCTCACCAAGAGTTCTCTTGTTATGGCAAAAGGAAAGAGGAGAAATACCCTTTACTTAATGTTAGCAAAGCTAAGCAAAGGAGATGTGAATCCTGTACTCTCATTGAGGTTCTAATGATGGCAAAAATGGGAGAGATTCAGTTAAAGAATCACAAGAGCCTCATCAACAGTTGAAAAGATCTCCAAAAGATAGAAGACCATTAGTTAGACTTAGTCCAGATGAGTATGTGATACTCAATAATGGGGGAGAGTCAGATGATCATAAGAAAGCCATGGGAAATGAGAAGAAGTCAAGAAAGGTTAGAGCAATGCAAGATGGATTGAAATCCTTGCATGAGAACCAGAAAGTTCACTTGGTGACACTACCTAATGGAAAGAGACTTCTGAAGAACATATGGGTGTTCAGAGTGAAGATTGATGAAGACCGCTCACAACTAAGGAATAAAACAAAAGCTAGTCATGAAAGGTTTCATCCTGATAAAAGGTGCTGTAGGAAGGCAGCAGGATTGGTGATACCCCCTATATGAGTTGGAGGGGGAGATTGTTAGGTTATAGATCTAACTCGTATTGATCTACAACCAAAGGGAGAATAAATATATATCGGATATATATTTAGAAGAATTTGGAAGTAAAGTAAGAATTGACCAGCAGGCTTGCAACTGGAGGAACAAAGCTGCCAATGTTGAAGGCCGGAGGAAGGCAAGCAATATTGCCGGCCTTGAACCGGCGTAGGAAACGCCGAAGTTTGCTTATTTTGTAAACGAAGTTAAGCAATTTTCACATGTGTGTGTGTGTGTGTGTGTGCTGCTTGCTAGGGTTTGGTGTGAAAACAGGTGAGAACAAGTGGTGTGCCTCTTCTCAAGCCTAGAAGAAACGATCTAAAGAGAGAAAGAGGGAAAAGAGAGGAAATCCTATAGAGAGAAACTCTAGAAGAAGAAAACTTGTTCTTGTTTTGTAATCTACTTGTTAAGGTGATGTTGTGAGATCTACTAGACAATCTAGTGAGGAGTAATTGTAATCCCATTATGTTTTTTATAGTGGAAGGTTTACAACGCTGTTGGTCCTATGGTTTTTCCTGCATTGGGCTTTTCACGTTACATCCTAGTGTTTTTTTTTTTTTTTTATAAGCAATTGTTTATTTACCTGTTATCGCATTGACAAGAGGAGATCTAATCTCTAACCATAGGAATTAGGGCGTTTTCTCCTAACACAATCTAGCCACATACAATATAAATGCACATGCGATGAATGAAAGCAACACATCCATGAAAGCTTGAAATCATACAAGGTGCAGATTTATGTTGTCTACACGTTGGTTATCCTACCATACTTACCTAACAAAGCGGCTTAACTTAAACTAGTGAAGTTGTCTATAGGTATCATCTAGATAGACAAAGTCAATGATCAACTTTAGTCAAGAAAATGCCATACAAGCCAAAAGATGGACCCCAATTTAGGAAATCAATTATCATATCAATGCCACAAGGGACAATTTATCCAGATGAACCTTGACTTAGGCCATTCACCATCAAAATAATACCACAAAGGTCCCAATTACAAAAGCGTCTACACGTATATTTTCATCAAATCATTTTATGAAATTGTTTCGTAAAACTCAAGCCATTTTTATTCAAAAAGTGGCCCGAGATACTACAAGGTGAGTTTTCAAATGAGACTCTATCAAAAATACTTTTTCAAATGGATTTCATAAAGCCAAGACATTTCTTACCTCAATTATAGTAATTCAAATACATGCAGCAAATATAATCAATTATCATCTATGCGCTTCATATTCACCTGGAGTTCACTCCCAAAAATATTGCCATACCTATCCCTTCACATCAATCCACAAGCCTCTAAGTATTTACTTTTGCTATTAACAACGATGATAGCATACATAACGTCCATTCATTTCAATTACACATGCAATACAACAATCACAACATCACATAATTAATAAGCAGCAAGCTACATATTATTAGAGCTCCCTCACCAAGGCAAAATTGCTTACTGGACATGGTCCCTGCGAATACATCAAAAAGCAATCAGTTTACCTAAGAAGGATGAATGAAATGAGTCACAATACGATAAAAGAGGCTAATTCATATTTTATATTTCTACCCCAACTTCTCATTTAAAGTTGGTTTTTTGAAATCTTTTAGTCGATTCAAAGGTTTCTCAAAAGTAGTTTCATGTGGCGAGGTTGTTATTGACAGCTGGGCCTCACTTTTTTTTTTTTTTTAACGGGCCAAACTAGGTTTTTCATTTTTCACGGATTTTCCGGCATCTTTAGAGTTGGTTTTGCCTAATCCTTGTAGACCTGCTCTTATTTACTCTATTTAGTTAATATTTTGTACTTTCAGCAAATATTAAGCCTCTCAAGCCGTGGTTCTAAAAGGTTTCAAGAGAAATAGTTAGTGTTTTATCTTTAGCTTCTATTAATTATGGCGTACAAGTTATTAATTGTAAGTTTATGTTAGAGTGCAAGTGTGAGAATCTCATATGGAAATATAGATCTTATATAAAGAGTTTATAAGAAGGAAAGACTCATTAACCAATTACCTTAAAGTTATGGGTTATAGATGGTGTCAAAAGTCCATTTGTGTAATCATTCAAAAAGTCCATTGAATTTCTCCCCATTGAAGGCGTACTCCAAATCCTAATAATGAGTATCAGAGCTCGGTTCGACTAGGAAACTCCCATGGTTAGCCTACCATGTAAAAAGAAGAGTTTTATGGTGTGACTCACTTGTAAAACCCATGATGAGTAGGTCACTCATAAAGCGGTATTAGGGTGCAAATGTGAGAATCCCACGAGTGAATGTCTTAAGGTTATGGGTCATAAATGGTGTTAAAAGCTCATTTGTGTAATCATTCATAAAGTTCATTGGATTTCTCCCTATTGAAGGCATACTCTAGATCCTAAGAGTTTATGAATGATGGTTTACTCCACATCACTATATAACCATTATTCATCAATTTATGTGATAAAATTATCCAACTTCATTATTCTTTCTGATTTTTCTCCTCGATTTGGATAATCTGGGTTACCAAAATGTTATGCAGCAGGGAAGGTGTAATGTGCGGATTACAGCTCGAATTCAAGCTGACTAATACACACAGTATTACAATTATCGGATACGAAAATTGTACTCAAATGATTCTGTAAATGCTTGTATATTTTGTAATTCTCCTTACACATATATATAGCACTGTGAATTGGATACTACTAACAGAAAAATACGTAAAATAGCATGTGCAACAGATTTGCTCAGCTATATTAGTTATAACAACTTCAGAATATTCTAGTAAGGCTATATTAGGTAACTAATTAAATGGGCAGGCCAAGCCCATCTTCATTAAGCTTCATTTATTTATCCAGTCCTAGTGTTGTAAGGCCCATTCGCGTGCTGAGCCCATTTGTCTTTTGTTTGATCAGTTCCTGCCTTCATCCGTCTTCCACTTTCTTCCCGACCACTCCTTGACACTTCCAGTTCCTCTCAATGTCTTGTTCTGTCCCTCTTTTTCAAACCCTAATTCCCTTATAACTCCCAAGCAATTTAACCCGATAACATTCCCCCCTTCTTCAAACCCCCTTGTCCACAAGGGACTGTTAGGGAACCTCAGGCGCAGCTCACTGGCGAACTCCCAAGTGGCTTCGGTTGGGGATAAATGCTTCCAAGAGATAAGTAGCATCGTGTCGGCCTTATCTTTCCTTTTCACCATTTTTCTGTCGAGAATTGCATGTGGCTCTAATTCATGGTCTTGGTGTACTGCAGGTAGTTGAGGAACCCGATCTGGAGCTGCACCGTGGTAGGGTTTCAACTGGGATACGTGAAACGTGGGATGGACGGCTGCATCCGGTGGAAGACACAACCGTAAGCAACTTTCCCTACTCGATCTAGCACTTTGTAGGGTCCATAATATTTTTGACCTAATTTTTGCATCCTGTGCTGTTTGAGTGTATTTTGTCGGTACGGTTGGAGTTTAAGAAGCACCCAGTCACCAATTTGAAATTCTCTGTCACTCCTTTTTGTATCACAAACTTGTTTCATCCGGTGTTGGGCACGCTTGAGATGGAATTTGAGCATGCGTAGCATATCCTCTCTGTTGGTTAGCATAGTGTCCACCACCTCGTTTCTAGAGTCTCCAGGGACATAGGGTAGATGTAGTGGTGGCGGGTACCCATACAAAATGTGAAAGGGAGTGTGTTTAGAGCTAGAATGGTAGTTGGTGTTATACCACCATTCTGCCAAGGGTAGGAAATGACTCCACCTCTTAGGGTATTCCCCAGTCATACAACGAAGGTATGTCTCTAGGCATTTATTAACCACTTCGGTTTGGCCATCCGTCTGTGGGTGGTAAGAAGTGGAGAGGTTGAGTGAAATTCCTTGCAAGCTAAGGAATTCCTTCCAGAAGGTACTCACAAAGATGGGATCCCTGTCACTAATGATGGTTTCGGGCATCCCATGTAACTTGAAGATGTGTTCCAAGTACATTTGTGCTACTTGGAGTGCAGTATAGGGATGGGCTAATGCCAGGAAGTGGGCATACTTGCTCAACCTGTCTACTACCACAAACACAACCTCCTTTCCATTAGATTTGGGCAGTCCTTCGATGAAGTCCATAGTGATGTCCTGCCAGCATTCCTTAGGTATAGGAAGGGGTTGTAGTAACCCTGGTGTAGCAACATTTTCAAATTTGTATTTTTGACAGGTGTCACAATTCCTTACGAATTGTCTGACCAGCCTTTCTAGCTTCGGCCAGTAGAAGACTGAGGATAATCTTTTGTAGGTAGCATGTGCTCCAGAGTGGCCTCCTAGTGCCCCACCATGATACAGTTGTAGCAACTGTTGTCTCAAGTCCTCGGAAGGTCCCACCACCACTCTTCCTTTCCTTCTTAGTATTCCCTGATCATAGCTAAAATGCTTGATCTGCTGACCCTCTTGGAGCTGCTCGATAATCTTACCATAACCCTGAGGCAAGTTCCAACTGCCCTTGATAGCCTCTAGGAGCTCTGGTACTGCTGTTTGAATGGAAAGGTGATTGAGGCACCTATCCTCCCTTCTAGATAGAGCATCAGCAGCTGTGTTGGTGGTTCCACTCTTGTATTCGATGGAATAATCCAACCCGAGCAACTTAGTGAGCCATTTCTGTTGGCTGGAAGTCACTAAACGTTGCTCAAGTAGGTATTTGAGACTTTGGTGATCAGTCTTGATCACAAAAGTCCTTCCAACCAAGTAGTGACGCCACTTGTCTACTGCATAAACAAGGGCTAACAGCTCTTTTTCATACACTGACATACCTTTGTGCTTGGGTGCAATGGCTTTACTGATGTAGGCAATTGGATGATGATCCTGCATCAGTACTGCCCCAATTCCATCGTGGCTAGCATCCGTCTCTATCGTAAACTTCTTGGAGTAATCAGGCAGACTCAAAACAGGAGCCTTGACTAATGCTTCCTTTAGCTGAATAAAGGCGTCCTGAGCTTCTTTAGACCATTTGAAGTGATCTTTACGAAGTAGATTAGTAAGGGGTCTAGCCAAAATTCCATACCCATGTATGAACCTTCTGTAATATCCTGCTAGCCCAAGAAATCCCCTCAATTGTCTAACAGTGGTAGGAGCTGGCCATTTAGCAATTGCCTCTATTTTTGATGGATCTGTCGCCACTCCACTTTTGGTGATAATATGCCCCAAATAATCAATCTGTTGAACTCCAAATACGCATTTGCTGCGTTTGAGGTACAACTTTTCTGTTCTCAGCACCGTGAGCACAGCCCTTAAATGGATTATATGTTGCTCCAAGTTAGGGCTATAAACCAATATATCATCAAAAAAAACCAAGACAAACTTCCTTAGGTATGGTCGGAACAGATCATTCATCAGGCCTTGAAATGTGGATGGTGCATTGGTCAGCCCGAAGGGCATGACTAAGAATTCATAATGCCCATCATGTGTGCGAAAGGCTGTTTTATAAACATCGTTTGGGTGCATTAAAATCTGATGGTAGCCTGAACGTAAATCCAATTTGCTGAAATAACATGCTCCATGCAGTTCATCAAAAAGATCTTCAATTATAGGAATAGGATATCTGTCTTTAACTGTCTGTTGGTTCAAATTCCTATAATCAACACACATTCGCCATGTATTGTCCTTTTTCTTCACTAATACTACTGGGGATGCAAAAGGACTGGAGCTAGGACGTATGACTCCACTTAACAGCATTTCCTTTACCATATCCTCCAGTACGGACTTTTGGATAGTGGAGTAGCGATAGGGTCTTAGATTGACTGGGGTAGAGTTATCTTGTAAGTGGATCCTATGATTACAAGATCTGTTTGGAGGTAACGCATGAGGTTCCTCAAACAATTCATATATTCTTCCAATAACTCTATGATGTGTGGATGCACACATCCTACTTCACTATCCTCATTGACCACTATTGAATTCATGACAACCCAGCATTGTACCTCTAGTGCAGATTTAGGAGTAGACAGTAATAAGGATAATTCAGTGTCGGTAATAGGAGAAATTACCTCATTCTGTCCGTTCAAGATGCATGTTGAACCCCTCCATTGGAACTCCATGCGCAGTAATCTGAAGTTCCATTGTACAGTACCCAATGATACTAACCATGGCATACCCAGAATGAGATCATAGGCTGTCATGGGTAGAGCGTACAGATCAGAATGGAATTCGGCTCCCTCCATGGTCCAACAAAACGGTTGTACCATATAATGACTATAGATCTTAGCTCCATTGGCTAAGTTAACAGTAATGGGGTCAACTGGTGACAGGTTACAATTCAAACCCTTAGCCAACTCCTCATTAATGAAATTAGCTGAACTTCCTGTATCAATAAGGATGTTCAGTTTTTTCTTTTTAAAGAACCCTCTAACACACATGCTGTGTTCCACATTGTGACCATTGTCATCCAAAGCACATAAAGTTAATGTAGCTAAATCACTCTCCAATTTTTCAACTTCATCTCCTGTTACTTCATCCTCCACTTCTCCTTCTTGGCAGTCTATCACCAAGACATTCAACCTTTTATTTTTACATCTATGACCTGGCCCAAAGGGTTCGTCGCACCAGAAGCATTGCTTCTTGCGCCGTTTTTCCTCTAACTCCTCTGGAGTCAGCCTGCGGGTGCCTCTAGAAGGGTTTATAGCAGGGTTTGGTGGCTTGGGTTGGTTGGTTAATGGTGGATGATTAGGGGGAGTGGGACGGCTAGTGTTTTGGTAATGTGTGATGGTAGAGTACTTAGGTGTGTGGTTATGTGGGAATGTCGAAGGGACATGAGGTCGGGACAGTTTAGAAGATGATTTGGTAGAGGAGAGTGTAGCTTCTTGAAGTTTGGCCAAGGTAATAGCTTGATGTAATGTGTTGGGTTGGAACATACGGATGGGGTATTGAATTTCGGGCTTAAGGCCACTGAGGAAGCAACTCACCAGTTGTAATTCAGTGAGCTGGTTCTGTGCTGAGAGATGCATGAATTGATCTAGGTAATCCTGAAGGGCATCCACCTGCTGAAGTTCCTTGAGTTCTGCCATTGGATCTTCGTAGATCCGCTCGTTAAAACGAGCCATTAGAGCCTTGGTTAACTCCTCCCACGTAATGGGAGTTGTTTCGGCCCTCAGTTTGGCGTAAGAGGAATACCATTCGTATGGTTTCCCTTCTAGATGCATAACAGCCACCCTAACTTTGAGCTGCTCCGGGGTTTCATCCAGCAAGAAGAACTGCTCGGCTTTAGATACCCACATTGTCAACCCTTCACCATTGAAGATGGGAAAATCGATTTTGGTATTACGTAATGGAAGTTGATATCCACGAAGGGTACTATCACCTACCAAAGCATTACCTGTCTCCCTGTCTAGCACATCTGAGCTACCATTACCCTTATAAGAGCTCACAGGAGTGGTCGAAACAGTAGTTTTACCTTTCATTTGATTTCTCAGCTCCTCTATGGTTTGAGATTGTTGCTCTAACGCTGTTTGCTGTTTTTGCAGGGCATCGGAAAACATCTTGACCCAGCTGTCCTGTTTGTCCACTTGCTCCTTAATCAATGCTTTGATGACCTCCTCCACTCTCTTGGATTCTCTGGTTCCTTCGGCCATGGCTCCAGTTGGTGGCTCTGATACCACTGCAGCAGGGAAGGTGTAATGTGCGGATTACAGCTCGAATTCAAGCTGACTAATACACACAGTATTACAATTATCAGATACGAAAATTGTACTCAAATGATTCTGTAAATGCTTGTATATTTTTGTAATTCTCCTTACACATATATATAGCCTGTGAATTGGATACTACTAACAGAAAATACGTAAAATAGCATGTGCAACAGATTTGCTCAGCTATATTAGTTATAACAACTTCAGAATATTCTAGTAAGGCTATATTAGGTAACTAATTAAATGGGCAGGCCAAGCCCTCTTCATTAAGCTTCATTTATTTATCCAGTCCTAGTGTTGTAAGGCCCATTCGCGCTGAGCCCATTTGTCTTTTGTTTGATCAGTTCCTGCCTTCATCCGTCTTCCACTTTCTTCCCGACCACTCCTTGACACTTCCAGTTCTCTCAATGTCTTGTTCTGTCCTCTTTTTCAAACCCTAATTCCCTTATAAACCCAAGCAATTTAACCCGATAACATGTTATTGCTAAGCTACCTTCTTAATCAACTCAAGCTTAACATTTGCTAACACTGAGGTTTATATTAATACACGTGAGACAAAATTGTTTTAAAATCTTATGATTTCTTTTCTTTCTTTCTTTCTTTCTTTATTTTTAATTATTATTAGCGGTTGACAAATTAGTTCCAAGACCAAAACAAGTTCTAGTTATGTCAAGTCCTAAGGTTCTTTATATGATGCTAATGATAATTATAGTACTAAAATGTAAAAGAATAGACACTTTAAAAAAATTTATTCGAGTCAAGATAGAAGAATAAGAATCCACTGTTTATTTGTCTCTTTAAATTCTCCAAGCATTATGGTTTTTTTTTTTTTTTTTTTTGGGTTTAATATAAGTTTTGTCATTCAGCCGGGAAAAGGTATGTCCATGTCCACACATATATGTATATATATGCAATGTCTTAAGGAAAACTGCAAGGCTTAGAAGGAAAATACGACACGATAAAAAGAAGCTGTACTCCTCCTTCGACAAACATTACGTAACGGCTTCAAACTCCAAGCTCTTCGACGGAATAGTGATGATGACGATGATGAGACGAAAAAGGGGTCCTTGACGTGAAGGAAATGAGAACGGTGTGCGGTGTGCTGCTTGATGGTTTTGGTGGCTTACATAAGGGAAGTAGTGTGTGCGCGCGCGCATGCTGGTGTCCATTGAATCAAAGCTACACTTGATCAATAATATATATTAGTTATAGTCAATTTAGTGATAATCGGATTGGTTTTTCTTTTTTCTTTTTTTATATTATAATGTGAAAGGAGAGATTAAAAAAGATACTATCAGTGTTAGGATACAAAACCATTGACGAGGATGATGATATTAGTAAGATGCTACTTGTGTTAGGTTGTAAGGCTATTAGGGATGGTATTGGTACTTAATTCAACAAGTTAGATATAGTTACAAAGATAAAACGGGTTTGCTATTGTGTTGGTTAAGTCTTTACGGTTTGGAACAAGAGAGCATTAATTTGCTAATCGGCAGTATTTATTGGTCTATTTGTTTGGTTTTTTCTTTACAAATACAGACATTTTTTTTTTATTTTTTTAATAAATTATTTATCATGAAATATATATAGATAAAAAATAGTTGACAATTCTCATTAAAAGATTAAATATAGATCAAATGTAGATGGAAATATGATATATTTACACTTATCATTTCGATATAGATACAGATAAAAAACAAACTATCCAATCAGACCCTGTAATTGTCTTGTTATTGTATAACTAGAATTTAAATTTAGGTAAATTTTGATTTTCATTTTTTTCCCTTCTTCGTTCTTTTTCTTTAAAAGGTTAAATTATTTTTAAGATTTAAAATTGAATTTGAGTTTTAAATTACTTATTTAAGATTATTATGGTGTACATTATAATTATTAAAGTGGTCTTTATAATTAACGTTTGGGGTGTTGTTAGACTTCGGGAACATCTTCTATAATATCGCTTAGTGATTTTAAATTTAAATCTAAATTATTTTTGGGGTTTACATGTTTACTATATATAATGATATATATACAAGTTTTTGAAAAGTAAGTGTAGCACTTTAGATAAAATTTCTGTGTATATATATATATTTGTGGAGCCGATTTTTTGTCTTTTTTTTTTTTTTTTTTTGGTCCGTCATTATACAATAGATTAAATCACATAAAATGCCACACCACTTAAAATTTTCTAATGCAATATATATTTGAATGAACTAATAAATCTATATCAAGTTATAGTTTAACTTTAATTAACATGTCCGCGAACTAAAATTAAAACCTATACTTAAAATCTGTTGGAACCTGATGTGAAACTGTTTTTAAAAATTTTTTACCAAAATCTTGACCATAAACTAAAACTAGCTGAAACCCCAAACATAAAACATGCGTATTACCAGACCACAACTAATACCAAAAGACCAAACAGAAAACATCACTATACACATGCATTTCAACAGTTTTGCAAACACAAAACATTAATACACCTGGTATATCTTTATAAAATTTGAAATTCATACCGTGGTGATATTCCCAAGAAAATAGTTACGAAAACCTGTATAGGGTTCCAAAAGATTTGAGAAAAAAAAAAAAAATGTGCATGTAGTCAAATTAGCATGACACATCTTGCAACATGGTCGAGACGGTTCCTGTTATGACCCAGGAAGACTGAGTGCTTGTGACAGATCATGGCAGGAATAAAAGAGAAGATTGAGAATATTAAGACAAGAGGAAGAACATTGTAATAAAAAGATGAAAAGCAAAATCGCACAGAAAGATAAAATAAGTAATTTATAAAGTGAAAATCACTCAAATCTAATCCCAAATACACTCAAACTCATATTCCTAAGATACTTACACTGGGATTGATATTTTGTTATTGTATATATTTTATGATCACTCGCACTGTCAAAACTGCACATAAGAAAACCTATTTGTAGGATGCTTCTAATATAGTTTGATAATGGTAGTTGATAACAACCTCACTAACTATCTTTCTTATTATATACTCTATAAAATTCTCAACTAATATTCCGACATAAATCCTACCTAACAAATCTAGAAAAATCCTACTTACAACAACTAGAAATTTCTACAATAAAGTATAAATATGTGGCACAAGTTTAAGCCACATTATAGTTCCAATGGTTCTCGTAATTGTTGTCTCATAGTTCAATAAATATGATCCAAGATTATGGGATTACAATGTAAAAGTAAAATTTAATCAATGGACTACGAAACTAATATACATTAGCAACAAACAATAGTAGTCACATATTTGGTGAAATCTCCTCCCAACCAAAACTTCATAACCCTTCATTGAGATCTCCTACAATATCATGTGTGCATGTGTGTTTTGTGAGAGTTTTAATTATATTCCCATCATAATTCCTTGACACAAGGTTACCTTTAATTGTCTCACAATCTACCCTTTGGTTTTTAACTAATAATATTTTATCATTTTTTTTCCTTTTCTATTGTCTATTTCAATGGATAAATAGTTTTTGGTCTAAAAATCTAATTCATTAGTTATTAGCACTTTATCTCAAGAACACCACCTTCTTATCGCATATACAATTTTAACACTATCACAAATCATCATTGGTTTATGACATCTTGATGAATTAGACATATCTAACCCTTATTGGCTTGTATACTTAAATTGGCATATACTCTATAGTCCAATAATGTCTGTCTAAGTTGATCAAACTACTACTCATATTCATATTGGTCTCAAAGTTTCCATTACCACAAACCGAATTTTAAGACTATATCCAAATGTATTTAGTAGCAAATCATGTTTCCACACATATACATAGAACTTCTAGTTTAAATGTTAATTGGCTATTGAAATTATATGCTAAACGAAACAAGGAGAAAAATATTTTAACACGTCAAATATGTTTTCAATTGCAATCATAACTATGTTATTTAAGGCATTACAAGAAAATTTATGGGCCTAGCCTTTAACAAGAGGAGGACTAATTCTTTGCAAATTGTAACATCATCACGTTCCTACAAAGGCTGGTAATTAATGCACCATTTTGACAACATATAATGCCTTGTAAACCTATCGTTAAGGAAACACAAACCAAAAATGAAGAGAGAGAAAGTAGGCTAAAAAATGTCATGCGAAGCCATATATATAGCATGCAAAACGTGGTCTTGAGAAATTCCTCCTCGGAAACTAAAACACATCTCGAGATTTGAGACGTCACATCACTACATTTACCACCAGATGTTAAAAATTTAATGCATGCACGCATTTTTGCAATTTGAAGACTTCTTCAACAAGTAACTTAGAAAACTTCTTAAACAAGTCACCTAGAATCAAGGCCATGACTTCAACTGTCCCATCTCGAGGATACAACCTCAAGGCACCACCATAACGGGTTCCTCCATCTCGAGTACCAACATATCCCATTCGGTCCTTAGTAGGAGGCTTCTATCACCTTGGGTAATTACCTAATGTTCTCGATCAATAAAGTTGACACGAGTATTGAGAGCTCCTCTAGGTTTACCCTCTCGAGTCAGTCGATTGCCGCAACAAGCCTTGCTAGTCCTCAACAAGAAAGATTTATTGGGGATGCAGCTCAAATGGCCAAAAACAACCTTGTGGCACTCTGTACTAGCCCAACAGATCAACTGTTGGTCCCCAAGGCTATATTCAAAACTCTTACTTCCCTTGTTGGTCCATAATGAGAGTTAGAGGACAAGTGTTAATAGGGAATACTTGATTATAGCTTAACAAACTCAACTTTAACCTGACGAGCCAACAAGCCAATTAATAGCCTCATAAGTACTTAGGCAAAAAAGCTCCATGAGGGCTTTAATCCCACAAGGAACTCGACCTCATAATGAAGCTCTACAAGGCTCTCGATCTGATGAAGACCTTGTTTCCCCACTTTTATCATCATGACTTTACAATTGGGGACCACATATTTGCTTCTCACTTCTATCTCTTTGGAGGCAACAATGGCCCAACCACCTCCACTCTATGCAAGGACCAGCTTGAGTCTGAGATCACCTTCCTCCTTATGGGCTTAAGCTTGTGTAGAATAAGATTCTTATGGGGCCTAATTGACATATGACCTAAAACTATAAATGGAACCCTACCTTCAAAATATGAGCATCCTATCTTCTCCAATATAATCCCAGCTTACTCAACTAAAGACATTTGCTCTTTAGTCTTTCAAATTCATAAACTAACTTAAGTATCAGAGTAGCCACACTAGACAACTCTACAATGCACCACTAGCCGCATATTATGTTTGCAAGTTCATTGTGCTCTAGTACATATCTCTACCGGCAATTCATTACTTGCAACTATATTTTGCCCAAAGGCTTTTCAATATTTCCATAAGCATGTTGTACTATGGATTTGGTCCCATGATTTGAATAATGACTGCATTATGCCATGGTTTATACATTGCTTTTCTTACTTCTCTAGAAAAATTGACTTTGGCGACTCCTCGACTGATCATTTCAGTTTCTGTTTTGTTCATTTTGCCCAAAGGCTTTTCATATTTCCATAAGCATGTTGTACTATGGATTTGGTCCCATGATTTGAATAATGACTGCATTATGCCATGGTTTATACATTGCTTTTCTTAATTCTCTAGAAAAGTTGACTTTGGCGACTCCTCGACTGATTATTTCAGTTTCTGTATTGTTCTTTGATCTCTCTTCCGCGACATCTTCATCCATTTCCTCTTCAACAATTTCACCTTCATTCACTGGGAAAAAAGCTTCTTTGTTCTTTGATCTGTCTTCCGCGACATCTTCGTCCATTTCCTCGTCAACAATTTCACCTTCATTCGCTGGGAAAAAAGCTTCTTTGTTCTTTGATCTGTCTTCCGCGATATCTTCATCCATTTCCTCTTCAACAAGTTCACCTTCATTCACCGGGAAAAAAAGCTTCTTTTTCTTTGATCTGTCTTCCGCGATATCTTCATCCATTTCCAGTTCAATAATTTCACCTTCATTCACTGGGAAAAAAGCTTCTTTGTAGGTTCCTGGTATGCGCAATAGGACAGATTCTTTGTTGGATCCTTCTCCTTTGTCCTTAGGAGCTATGGATTTCACTAGGTTAGGGCGGCATTACTTTCTTTATCTGGAATTTGTTGGTTGCTGTAAGTAGGGGTGTGCACGGTACGGTTCGGTTCGGCTTGCATCTCAAACCGAACTGTACCATAATTTACGGTTCGGTTTTTTTTTTAAATTCGAACCTAACTATATGGTTCGGTTCGTAATTTTTTCGAACCGAAAAAAAAAAAACGGTCCGGTACGGTTCGGTTTATGGTTCGAACCGTTTTTTCATAAAATAAAAAATATATTCTATTGAAAAAGTTCAATTACATATTTCTTATCACTAATACAAATATAAACAATAATATTTAAAATTAATCATTTATCAAATAAACATATAAAACTTATAGGAAGGAAAAGATTTCATCCATTATAAAATTATAATTGTTTATAATTATATGAATTGAGATGAATTGGATTGTCCAACTGCTGATGACGACTTAACTGTTTATCCATCATGCAGAGGTGTTGTTGTTGAGTTGTCCACTAATAGGCCTTGCTTTTGAAAGGCAATGACTGAGTACGTGGGTTAGGAGACACCACTGGGTGTTGGGGTTGATCTTAAGAATAAAAATTTTAAGCCGACATTTGATTCAAAGCTTCTGTTATGTTTTGTTGATCTTAGACATAGTTTTGAGGACAGAATAATAACGTATGACCCATAATGCCGCAAATAGCGCATAGACTCTTAATGCCCTTATATTGAAATTGATAAGATTGATGTGCTATATAGATAGCTATGAAAAATTTTTAGTAGATTATAATGGTGATCCCATAAAAAATATCTATTATAAAAAACATGGAATAACTATTCATTACTCAAATCTAATGACTAACACATATCTAAGTAAAAAATTTTAAAAACAATTAATTTATTTAAAAAATTTAATTATTTTTAAATTTATGATATAGAATATGTACCATTAATAAAACAATTAAGAGTAAAAATAATATGTTTAATTTTTTTAATATATAAAACGGTTCGGTTCGGTTCATGTCCCAAAAACCGAACCGTTTGCTCTTCAATGAACTGAACAAACCGTTTAAAAAAAATCCGAAATTTTGATTCGGTTCGATCGGTTTTTTTGCCCCGCCCTAGCTGTAAGTGACGGCACCATCAATTTGAGCGCGCTCTTTTATCTCCTTTGAAGGTCATCTTCGTTTTCCTTACTAGTAAAGCCAGAGATTGAAGGGTCCATTTTCTCTTTTCAAAACAAACAAAAATAAATATTACATTCGCAACTTCTAAGGTAATGAAAAGAAAATCGATTAAAGTAACAATATAATTAAAAATTAAAAATAAAAAAAACTAAATCTAATCAAATCAATAATAATAAAGTCATGTCCTGCTAAATTACACGGATGAATTGCACATGGAACCATCGGTTTGCTCTCGAATCCATAAACCAGGTATTTTGAAGGCACATGGCTCAATAGACTGGGAGCAAGTACTTCATGTCCAAATTTGGATCACTCTTTCACTACTCCAATCATTTTTCATACAAGAGATGCAACTCACCACGGTTTTGGGGAGAAAGAAGAAAATAATCCTTAAAACAAGAACAAGGAAAAAAAATAGTAAGAATCATGTTTTTTTTATGGCAAACTACCAAACGGTCCAAACCACTTCTGGGGACTAACTATACATATAATATATATATATATATATATATTCTTTGGCTGGTAACGTTGCGAGTCAGCAGTCTCTTCCACAATTCCAGAGCTTCGTCCTTAGTAATGTGGAGGGTAATGTCCAGGATAAGGACCTAATTTATGTACCAAAAAAAAAAAGGAAAAAAGGAAGAAGAATAAATAATCGATGATGGCGGGAAATGCTTGAAGGAGTATTACTACCAATGTGCATAGGGTGAAACTATATCAATACCTGGGGGATAGTGAGGAGGTCCATGAGGAGGCGGATATGGAGGTGGTGGATAAACTGAAGCTGGAGGGTATGGTGGGGGAGGATAACCAGCTGGTGGGGGAGGATAACCAGCTGGAGGGGGAGGATATGGGTGTGGTGGATATGCTGATGGAGGTGGTGGGGGATATGCAGAATATACAGATGCGGTCGGATAGGCTGTGGTTGGTGCACCATAAAGAGTTGCAGATACTGGTGGGCTTGAGTATAAAGACTGTTGGGGGGCTGAATGTGACAGATAAGGAGGAGCTGATGGAACAGGGTGTGATGTTAATTTCTGCAACCAAAACACAATCATTCAGCACTGTTATGTCAAAAATCATATCGTACAGCACATGGAATGGAAAAAAGCATATAGAAAAGACTAACCCCTGCGTTCGCATAATGCAGAATCAATCTTGTTTCACCAGCATATCTGAAGGTGGAAAAAGTTTGTTAGTACTAGTATATACAACCATTTGCCTAAATTTTTGCAACACAGATCCCATATTTTGAGTTACTAATGATGTATCCTAATACCGAAAGATATGGATGCTCCCCCGAATCTATAAACTGCATGGGCATTGTAATAAGAAATCAGTCCTTGATTAACGATTAATCCCAGGATTAATCCCGGTAATGTTTTATTCTATAGTTATGTTTCAACTCTCCCACTCTATCAGGAAAACAAGTGTATTTAATCATGACATGTTATGGTAAGCTACACAGCTGATGGTACAGCAATCATATACCAATAAGAAAGTTCTTGCAACATCCACTGTCACAATTTTAAGTCCATCAGTTACTCTCATTGAAAGAACCACAACATCAAGCTACCCAGAATGACACATTGATGCTTGGACTAAAAGGGACGAATTTTAGTTTCATGTTCTGTGGAACCATAAGCACAAGCACAAAGCAAAACTCCAGATTATGTAGGACTTATACCCAAATTACTCTAATCATGGTAATCTTGAGCATTTGACATTATAGCCCCCGCAGCAAAAAGCCATATCCTCGACAACAAGAGCTTGGTAATTAGCTGATCTTGACTACAATGAGCAAATGGGGGATAAATCTCAATATACATTCCTCTGCCATAGAGTTCAGCAGTTCAAGATATCTTGTTCAATTCTTGTTTTATGGCATCCACAGTTCTTTGTTATGACTCATTATCTTTAAATACATAGACTGACTCACAGGCATGACAAAACGTGTTTTAAAGAATGAAATTACCCAGGGCAATTTCCACAAAAGAAAGGTTCTAGACGTTGGATGACTTGGCTGCAAATCTACCGTTCAATTAGATAAGAGTAATATATGGAATGGAACAAACAAATTTCCATTATACAGGACAGCATACATGGGAACAAGGATTCACACCAAAAGTCTTAGGCAAACCGTTTGTTTTTTAACTTTAGTCCATTTTCCAGTCACTTTTTCCACATGCTTTTCATAGCATCATTTGGCTTTATAATTTCAGGATATGAACTTCGGCATGCCAAGTATTCTCCTTCACTAAAGCATGCCACCCTTAAGTAGTAATGATTTTAAAGGTCAATGTCAATGATGCACATCCGAGATTAACAGTAAAAAGCACCCATATTTTCTCCTGTAACAAACCTATAAGCCGACCATCCACTTTGATTCTTTTTCTTCTTGTTTATTATTTTTTTAATCCATACCATAATTATCACTTTTAAAAAGTGCACCAAGGGTGTGCTTTTGGGTCCAACACATAAAGCAAACAATATAGACAATTGCCCAACTTTCTTTCTCTCAGAAAACGTAGGTCACAACTAAACAGAATCTGTATAAAGCTCTAACCTTCCGGATTTTGTTTGGAGAGTCCATGAATTATCATCATATCCTTGTGAAAGAACTTTTTCGAGTTGGACCCTAGCATTAAAAATCACAATTCAACAAAATTAGCAACACAAAATAGAAAAAGACGTGCTAAATGAGTGAGAGAGATAAAGGGAACAGTCATTACTTTCCGGTGCCAATGAAGTCATCGAAAGTGAGAGTATTGCTATTCCAAACAGATATATTAATCTCTCTCAGTCCTTCAATAAGCGTAAACACAAACTTCTCTTGAAATGTCGGGTTTTTATGACCATCTGCACATTCAACAACAACACTCAAATTCAAATTCAGATCTAAAACCAAGGAAACCTATGTACCAAGATTCTAATAATTGGATAATCTAATTTTCATATTCCATATCAAGTGGTTGAATTGAAATTGTCATCAGAGTGCAGACTTTGAAAATCAGTAATCACTATAAGCTCACAGTCCATGCACAGAATATTTTTTGTGATGAAATTTACATATAGAAAAGGTTTCTTTTACTAAGACTAGGAAACTAAAGAAATACAATTTTAAATTCCTCTACGAAAAATTTCCAATTTGTCACAATGAATCATGATTCCGGTACTATGCTATGATTTTTCAGTCACTGGCATCAAAAGAATGTTCTCTGTTGCAACTTTACCATTTGTAGCACTCGATTTACAACAGAAACACTGGGAGTTTGATACATGGAGAGGTAAAACCACAAACAGATCCTAGATAAGGGGGAATCGCTTAGAGGCTAGAGCTGGATGTCCGGGACAACCAACCTCTGCACCCCACTATACGTAAACTCAAATTACCACATAACATAAGATAGATAGTTGCTGTTCCAAATTGACTATCTCGAGCTTGTCCCGGTCCCTGTCCCTGCACATGCACTGCTTTGTGATTGAGAACTAAATGTGTTCATTCCATGTCCAATTTTTTTCAATGTGACCGGTGGAATCAAGCTCGAGAAAAAAGTCCGAGGTAGCAAATATTTACCCATAAGAAAATACTTTTTACCAAACAAAAATTTCCGTTATTCTAACAAGCAGAAGTGCCATTTTCTTAAAACTTTAATGCTCACAATAAGATTAAAAAAAAAAACAATAATAGAGAAGATATAAGTAAAAACAAAAATCATAACCCTAAGAAGTACCTGTGCAAGTTCTAGTACGAAACTTAGTACTAGCATACTCAAGACAAACGTAAGGGTCCTGTCTCGAAATCCATTCTGTGTCCCTTAATCTACTGCAACCAACAACTGCACCCCCGCAAAAAATAAATAAATCAAAAAATTGATAAGAAAGCACTACGGCAAAGACGTTGTGTCCTTGACTACTTACCTGTGACTTCGAGAAGTTGACCTTGAATACTAGAAATCGACATGAAATATGAGCGTTGATTTTACGAAGAAGAAGTGAAGGGGAAGGAGAAACGATGAGTTTTGAATTTGGGATCGGGTTGGGGCTTGACTTGGCGTAGATTATAAGAAGTCGTGTCCGTCCGTTGGTCTTTGTTTATGTTTTGAGTTTGCTTTGCCCGGTGTGGATAATAAATGTGGAAGATAAATATATATTTTATATTTATATATGGACAGAGAGAGAGTCAGGAAAGAACGTTGAGCTCCTGTAGATCGTACGACCCGCGGATGTTACCAAATTTATTTATTTATTTATTTTTGAAGGAACGTTATATGAAAGGACACTGATTAATAATTGTGATCCTCGGTCGTCCAACCGCGTTTCAGGATCTTGCCCATAAAGCAACCTCGAAACGTCCCGGATCGACCATGGACGGCTTATATAATTTACCGAAAATCCTATTATTCCGTATTTTATATAAAAGGTTGATTTTTTTTAAAATTATTAAATAATTCAGATTTATATTTATAATTAAATCAAATTAAAATAATTATAATATATTAATTTTATAATTAATTTAATGATTCAATCATGCCTGATGGATTAACACCTGATCATGAGAGCATGTAATTAATACGGTTTCTAAATGTATAAAATTACATTATCATTTGAAAAAAAAAAAACAAAAAAATTGATTATAAATCCTGTTATGAAACATGAGACAGAACAGAAGCGTTAGAGACAGAAAACCGTCAAACTGCATTGGATTGAATTACATTAAATTAAATTGAATTAAAATCTTAGGTTTTTTAAATCAATCAAATCCTCGATTTGTATTGTTTCAATCCAAGCAAAACAATTAAATTTCTAGGGAAAAAAAATAGTCGTTGCATCATATTTAAACCAAAAAAGAAAAAAAAAAACGAAAAGAGTCTATGTGCAATGGCTCTGTGCGTCTTTCACTGTTTTCAATCATTTTGGCCCGCCAAGGATAAAAACAATGACGATGTTTCACTATTTCAGCATTCTTTTCGTACTAGGATGAAGTTTTTTTACATGGCATTCATGGCCATGGAAATAAGTGGAAGTGTGGAACACGTTGATATGACCTTATATAACCAATCGAAAGTGCTGTAGTTGATGTCATGACCGTTGAGTCTAAAAATTAAGTTAGTCCTTTATGTTATGAAGACTTCATCAAGGTTAGGGGCTGGGGTGGACTCTCTTAAGAAAAGTGCACACACGGGGGGATTTTTACAGTCACGTCATGGGACTTTATCTTTACTAATATTGTAATTAAATTAATTATATAAGAATTAGTATAAGAAAATTTATAAGCTTCAATCATGATTAGAATATATTTGAATAGTTGAAAGATATAACGGGACTGCTTTTCTTGTAATTAAGGGTGTTCACGATTCAGTTAATTGGTTCGTGACCCTATTTTTTGAACTTAACTATACTAATCTATTTTTTAATACCTCGATCCTTAGTCGATTCATTATAAATAGTTATCCGCATTAACTGTTAACTTTTTTTTGAATAATTTTTTTGGTTTTTGATTTTAAATTATTTAATATAATGGTTTTGATAAATTAAATTAATAGTTTTAACAAACCATATTTTTCATCCTTTATCATAGAATTTTTTTTTAAATTATTACATACATTACAAAAGCTAAACGAAAAGGAAAATCAATTTAAAGAAAAGTGGAAAAACAAGCCTTTGGATGTATCACATCAACAAAATCAAACCAAATCAATTACTACATTAACTCTCATAAAACATAGGACAGAACATATTATTTTAATCAAAATTCAAGAAATATTAACATTTGTAAATTATATGTATATGTATATACATTTTTTATAAAAATAATTATATTTATATATATCGAAACGGTTAATCATCAGCCGCCAATTTTTATAGGTACAAATCAAAATCGAAACTAAAAGTCGAAAAAAATAAAAATCGTAATCTTAGACCAAAACCAACAAACAGATTAACTATATTTTACGAATTAGTTTTCAATTTTGATTTCGTTTTTTCGTTTCATCGTTTTTTTTCATACCTTTACTTGTAATCGACATACCACCACAGAATTTTCCAAAGGTACAATAAGATATCTTCCTATGAGATTTTCACGTAACAAATTGTGAGCGCCCGAACCCAGAAACAGAAGAAATAAATGGATGGCATATATATGTAAAATGGTCAAAACACACACACACACACACAAGTTCCAACTGCGGAAACATATGCATACACAGATGTCTTTGTTTTGCCAGCCATGCATAGCTATCCTTCGTCATTTTTTTTTAAATTTCCTAAAAGAATAATTATAAAATATTTATGAATATTTATTGCAAGTTTCATCTTCAAATTTCCGTTTATTGTGGTGGTGCCCCAGATCTTTGGTCATGGTTGAGGATATACATGTGTTTCTATAGCTCATTTTTTAGGTGAGTGGACAAAACAATATACGATATGATAGAAATACAAGTAAATATTAAAATAAATATAAACAAAATAGTATATCTATCTTAGTTATGCAGTAGAAACATGTCATGCTAACACATGTGACATACATCGATACCAAAACCCTAACTCATACTAAGTAGTCAATATCACAACCATCTAAATTAAAAATCAGCAATCTAGAGTTGCAAGGAGTAATTAGAGAGTAGGACACCCAATAAGTTCAGCCTAGCTAACTACAGTACTAGTTGGACATCGATCCATCAACGCAATTTTGTATGTCAAAGACCTAACCTAGCCTAATCACAGTCCTGAAAAATATGATGCACAAGTACTCTTTCATAAATTAGAGTTTCAATATTATCATCATGACACAAATATAAGATTGCACTTAATTGAAACTTATAAGGCCAATTGATTGTTAAAAAACCAATGGGTCATCGCCAATCATAAGCAAATTCCTTTTAATAAAGAATCCGCTCATAATTATTCAAATAGCAAAACCATAAAAGACAGAGCAAATCACAATATCAATAGACATAAATCTACTGTTGTTAATATAAAATCCATTAATACATGATCTAGTGGTAATATATTTCTATTCTCCAGAATGCCTAAGTCTCTGAGTAGTCCACCTTATAAGTTAATATATCCCGTCAGTACTTGGTTTATAATTTTATCTAAATAGCTAAGTCATCTCATTATTAGCTTTTTATATACATAAGTATCTTCATAATTTTAATATTAATTTTAAAGCATGTGCGTAAGGAATTGTGAATTTCATTTTAAAATTATTATAGTCTTACCACCTAAGCCTATATTTTTAGAAATCACATATTTTCCCTAAAATTTAACATTTTTCATGAAAAAATCATTGTTTTTATGCTAAAAATTATGAATATGAGACAGTAGCAATGAAAAATAAAATGATTAGATCACATCAGACTAAACTGAATTGAATCAAACTGAATTAAAATTTAGTTTCTGCAACCATTTCAATCATTAGTTTGGTTTGACTAATGATATTCAATTGACCAAGTTGTGTTAGAGTATGTCCAGATTATGTGGTCATATTTCAATTTAAGTTATTAATAATAAAATAACTATTAATTCCTAATTGGCTCATAAAAAGTATTTAATAGTGGGACAAATTTCAATCATCTATTTGGATACTTGATGGACGTATTAGATTAAAAGTTGGAAATATATAAATAAGTCTCGTCTCTACCATTAGAGTTACAAAAACAGTCTCCATCAAATCTCTGTAACAAAAGGTAGGGTTAAGAGAGAGAAACATGTTTTATTTGTGATCTTAACCAATTTTTACATCATGGATCAATGTATGTTCTTTCTCTATCCTTATATTGTGAAAATTATATTATTCAAGATCTTGATTATTGAATCATAATTTAGAATAAGGTTTCGAATTGTATGGTCATGAATTTCAATAACATATGGTATCAAAGCCAAGTTTAAGAACACATGATTTTCCAATAATATTAATTGATAATGTGGAAGTTTTCGATAAAATATTACATCAGATTTCTGGCTGTGAAAGTTATATTTTAATGAACAATCAGAGATGGTAAAGTACGGACATCATTCATTATATTATGTCTTAGTGGATGAATTCTTGATCACATTTGAGTAACATTATATTATCATCAGGTTGATGACTCTAAGTGTCATGATATGGCTTTTGTCGTTATAACAATGGATGTATAAAAATTAAAGTAGACGATAGGAGTGAAAATTCACGGCGATTTCCCAGATTTGTGATGCTTTACTCCTTTTTTAAATTTGTATAACAAATGATTCTTAAAAAGAAAGAAAAGGTATTGAGATATGTATATTAGTTAATATTAACTTCTTTTATTATTATTAGCTGGCTTTATTTTCTTAGTTACACCTGGTTGTATAGGATTACTATTGTCTTGTATATAAGCCTTTCTTTTCTCTCTTTGTAACAAGAATAACAGATTTCCTCTTCAACCTTTCTCGCCTCAGTACATTGCTCCGTTTCTTGATCTGTTCATCCACACATGAACATCACAATACAACTTATAATGGATTCTCATATGGTATTAGAGCAAGACCGATCCTATTGATATTGTTATCTTGTAAGTTCGTTTCTTCGTTTGTTGTTTAATCTTCATCAATCGTTCGTTGCTTTATTTTACGATATGGCACTTACTGGAGATCTTACAAGAAATGATATAGTTTTTGTAGATCCATTAGCTTTATATGCTTCTGATAATCCAAATATGTGTCTTGGAAATATCGTTTTTAATGGATCAAATTTCATTTCGTGGAGTCGATCCGTTCGCATGGCATTAGGTGCGAAATCAAAATTAGGTTTTGTGGATGGTTCGGTTGTGAAACCTGTAGATAATCCAATAGCTTTGGAGAAATGGAACTGATGTGATTATATGGTTCAATGTTGGATTTTAAGTTCTATGACTATTGAGTTATCTCAAAATTTCTTGTATTGTCACTCATCAAAGGAAATTTGGGATCAAATCATAGAACAATATGGTCAATCAAATGGACCTATGATATATCAGCTTCAACAAGAGATAAGTAGTTTGAAGCAAGCTAATATGTCAATTACACAGTATTATAATAGATTGAAGCAAGCATGGGATGAGTTACAAGCTTTACATCTCTATCCAAAGTGCACATGTGGACGGATTGAGTATTGTACTTGCAATTTGTAGGAGAGACTTTTAGATTTTGAATCACAAATGAAGCTTATGCAATTCCTCATGGGATTGAATGATTCCTATGAGCATATAAGGAATCAAATACTATCTATGGAGCCTTTGCCTAGTGTGAGTAGGGCATTTTGCTTAGTGCAGCAAATTGAGACACAAAGACATGTAACTATGGTAATGGAATCGAAATACAGTTTTTCATGCGGCTAAGGAACATACTAAACAGTTCATTGACAGAAAGAAGTGAAAGGAAGAATGACTTGCAAATATTGTGAAGGGAATGACATTCAATGGAAAATTATTTTCAAATCATCGGATATCCAGAATGGTTTAAGGGTAGAAGAGTTAATAATGAGAGAAATAAGGCTTCTACTCCTTTAAGTTCAATTTCAAATGTGAACAAATCTGGTGTAATACCTGCTTCACAGAACAGATTTACTGTTGTACCCGATTCACCACTTGATTAATCTCGTGGAATGCCTGAGGTCGCCAATGTTGCTGGTTTTGATTCTCAAACTTTGCATGACTTGTGTCAACAAGTTTTAATAATGATGAATGATAAGCTGACAATGTTTGTGGTGCGTCATCTTCTACTGTGTTTGCCAACACAAATGGATTAAATTCCTCATGTATATCTTATCCACAAAACTTATGTTTTAATGTTGTGAATAATTTTGTTAGTTCATGGATAGTTGATACTAGAGCAACGGATCACATGACTCCTCATTCACATTCTCACACATCATATCATCTTGACACAACCTATTAGCATTCGATTACCAGATGGGACCACTAAATATGTACACCTGTTGGCCAAGTCAAAATTTCACCTACTTTAACCTTGCATAATGTTTTCCATGTACCATATTTTATTCATAACTTGTTGTCTGTGAGTAAACTTATCAAGGATGATCAATTGCTAGTCATTTTAAACTCTAATTCTTGTGTTTTTTAAGACCCAAACACTAAGAATATAGTTGCAAAGGCCAAAGAAGCATGTGGATTGTATTTTCTTGAATCAAATGACCTTTCTTCTAATAAGTTGTCATTGTTTCTTCATGTCAGCAAAATGTTTCTGTCCAACCTTTACATTAGAGATTAGGACATTCTTCTTTGTTAAAATTAGTTCATGTTCCTAGTTGTAAGGGTTTATCTTTGTCTAAATTTGTTTGTGATGTTTGTAACCAAGCAAAGATGCATAGACTACCTTTTGATAGGAGTGATCATAGATCAAGTTTTGCTTTTCATTTGCTTCATATGGATTTATGGGGTCCTTATAAGGTGACTTCTATCACTAGAGCAAATTTCTTTTTAACCATTGTTGATGACTATAATCGGTCTACTTGAACCTATCTTTTGAAAAATAAATTTCAAGTTCCTGAGATTCTCAAGGATTTTCTTCAATATGTCGTTAATCATTTTGGTGTTATACCTAAATTTGTTCGTAGTGATAATGGTCCTGAATTTTTGTCTCATGCAACTCAATCTTTGTTTGATTCTTTGGGTATTGTTCATCAATGCATTACCGTTTATATTCCTCAACAAAATGGTCATGTTGAGAGGAAACACCATCATTTGCTTGATACTGCAAGAGCATTGCATTTACAAGCTCATCTTCCTAAGATCTTTTGGAGTGAATGCATCCTCACCGCCACTTATCTTATAAATATAATGCATATGTCTCTTTTGCAATGGAAATCACCCTATGAAATCTTGTTTAAACAGTCCCCTGACTATGATAATCTTAGGATTATGGGTTGTTTATGTTATTCTTTTGCTCCTTCTATTCATCGAGATAAGTTTGATCCTAGAGGAACTAAATGTGTTTTCCTTGGTTATGCTCATAATCATAAGGCCTATAAAGTTTTTAATTTGTCTACCAAACAAATTCAAATTAGTCGTGATATTGTTTTTCATGAGCATGTGTTTCCTTTTAAAGACACTTTTTATGCTAATTTTCTTTCAGATTCATCTTCCACAAATAAAAATTCCTCTAAAAATTCTGTTTCTTTTGAGTTGTCTAGTTCTGATGATGCTGTCCCTGCTACTTCTTATCCTATTTTGCTTGATTTTTCTTCAAACACTTCTCCACATGATTATTCTATCTTTGATACACACGATTCTTTCCAACTTTCTTCACCTTTGCTTAGAAGATCAACACGACAGCGACATTTACCTCATTGGTTATCTGATTATGTTCATACAATGCATACTGGTTCTGATGTTAATGCTAGCTATACTCTTTCTAAACACACAACTTCTTCAAACACTTACCCTCTTTTTCATTCCTCTTCCTTTCCTACATATCCTTCTGACTTTGTGCATTCCTTAGCAAATGTGTTTACTATCTTTGAGCCAACCACTTATTCACAAGTTATTAAACATAAAGAGTAGATTGAAGCTATGAATTTGGAGATTGATGCTTTAGAACACAATTAGACTTGGGAACTTACTTCTTTACCCAAGAATAAGAAAGCTATTGGATGTAAATGGATTTACAAGGTTAAGTATAAGACTGATGGTAGAATAGAACATTTCAAAGCATGTTTGGTTGCTAAGGAATACACACAAGTTGAGGGTGAGGATTATCATGATACTTTTTCTCTCGTTGCCAAGCTTGTCACGGTTCGTGTTGTACTTGCCATTGCTAGTTCCAAAGGTTAGCCTATTCATCAAGTTGATGTCAATAATGCTTTTCTCCATGGCCATCTTGATGAGGAGATTTATATGACTCCACCACCTGGTTATACTAAAGCTTCTTCTCATCAAGTTTGTCGTTTAAAAAGATCTTTGTATGGTCTCAAGCAAGCTTCTCGTCAATGGAATCACGAACTTACTCGATTTTTACTTCAGGATGGTTTTGTGCGGTCTTTAAATGACTATTCCCTCTTTACTAAAGGTGCTAGTGATCATTTCTTGGCTGTCCTCATTTATGTTGATGACATTTTGTTGACTAGTGCTAATGAGGATGATAATATCACTGTTAAGAAGCAACTTGATACAGCTTTCACCATTAAGGATTTAGGTGAAGCTAGGTTCTTTTTAGGACTTGAACTTTATCATTCTAGCAAGGGTATCTTCTTACATCAACAAAAATATATCCTTGATTTACTTGCTAATGCGGGTCTATCTGTTTGTAAACCAATTCGAATACCATGGCCTTCTGATTGTCAACTTGATAATGTTCAAGGTGAATTATTTTCTGATTCCAGCTTTTATAGGAGGCTTATCGGTCGTCTGTTGTATCTGGGAATGACTAGGCCTAACATTTCTTTCTTATTTCATCGTTTAAGCCAAATTGTAGCTTCTTCCAGATCTTCTCATCTACAAGCGTTGTTCTACTTACTTCGTTATTTGAAGCATTCCATTTCTTTGGGCCTTCATTTTCTAGTGGGTTTTGTTCTTCAACCTCTAGCTTTTTCAAATGCAGATTGGGCTTCTTGTTCTATTGATCACAAATCAGTCTCCGGATTTTGTATCCTCCTTAGTGGCACCATTGTTTCTAGGAAATCTAAAAAGCAGCCTACTGTTGCTACTTCATCAGATGAAGTCGAATATAGAAGTCTTGCTTTTGTCACTAAGGAGTTGCTATGGTTGTCATCTCTTCTTCATGATTTATAGATTGAATTTTCTTGTCCTATTCCTTTATGTTGTGATTACAAATCTACTCTCATGATTGTTGCCAATCCTTATCAACATGGGAGAACCAAACATATTGAGATAGACATTCATTATTCATGATTACATTACTAAAGGTTTTGTTCAGCCTCGATTTGTTTCTTCCCAAGATCAGCTTGCTGACATTTTTACCAAGCCTGTTCTAGAATCAGTTCTTCATGTTTTTGCTTCCAAGTTGGGTCTCCTTAGTTCTCCAACTTGAGGGGGGGATATTGAGGTATGTATATTAGTTAATATTAACTTCTTTTATTATTATTATCTAGTTTTATTTTCTTAGTTACACCTGGTTGTATAGGATTATCATTGTCTTGTATATAAGCCTTTCTTTTCTCTCTCTGTAACAAGAATAACAAATTTCCTCTTCAACCTTTCTTGCCTCTATACATTGCTCTGTTTCTTGATCTGTTCATCCACACACAAACAACACAATACAACTTACAATGGATTCTCATAAAAGGGCTTTGAGAATGTGGCGGTTTCTTATACTATAAATTTCTTGGAATCATATGTCTTGTCTTATTCTTCATCATGATAGTGATTTGTGATCTTTAATGGAAGTCGATGATTGTGTTGATTTATATCATCCATTAAAGATTTATTTCATCCATTGTTATAAAAAAAAAAAAAAAACAACAACCATATGGCAAAAAGTAATTGTATATGTATATTTGAAATAATTTGCGATTGCTATTATTTGATTTGATTTCTATATTATAGATGATTTTTTAGTCACCAAAGTAGCCAAATTAGAATGGTTGTATAGATGTCAAATCAAATAAAATTCATATATCCATATTATGTGGTGCTATTAGTAAGATGATATAATGATAATTATTTCCTTGTAGTGGGTATATTGAAGTTCTTGATTATAAAATATTTAAGGGTCACCCAAAGGTTGATTAATTATTTTATAATCATGAACATAAAAGTGGTTAATTGACATATTTGATTAGATATGTTTAGCACATCCATTGCAAGCATGTCTAATTGAAATATATTTAATTATCAATCATGTGAAATCCAAAAATAATGGCAAGGCATCAAATATGTTTGATATTATGCATTGTTTGATACCTTGTTAGATCACCCAAAGGAGAACTTCAATGCATATTTATGTTTCTGTGAATATTATTTGAATTTGTATTATGACTCAAAACATTAATGTGTGAGCACCTTATATGTTTGCAACATTTGTACCTATTTCCTTTCATTTGCATGCTTTGTCTATTATGAAGTTTAATGGGCTTAAATTAATTGAATGGTCTAAACAAGTTTAGTTTCACTTAGGTGTTCTCAATCTTGATTTGGCACTTTTGCATGATAAGCCTACTGCTATTATTGATACCAGCAATGCCGAACAAAAATCTTCCCATGATGCTTGGGATAGATCAAACAGGCTGAGCCTAATGTTTTTGCGAATGACAGTAGTAAACAACATCAAGTCAACGATTCCTAAAACTAATAGTGCTAAAAAAATGTGTCCCATTCTAACATTGTTGATAAGTCAGTTGCTAGGTTACTAATGGGCACATTAACTGCCACAAAGTTTGATGGTTCATGTATCATGCATGGACACCTTATTGAAATGATCAACATAGCAGCAAAATTGGGATCTATGGGGATAAAAGTTAAGGAAAGCTTTCTTGTAACCTTCATTATGAATTCTTTGCCTTCTCAATATGGTCCATTCCAAATGAATTATAATACAATCAAAGAGAAATGGACTGTGATAGAATTGCAAACTTTGTTAATTCAAGAGGAAGCAAGGCTGAAGAAACAAGAAACACTCTCTATTAATCTCATGGGTCAATCATGAGCTGAAAAAAGAAAAGTAATGAAGAAGAATCAAAAGGGCAATAAAGGACCATTGAAGACCAATTGGTCACCTGCCCACTGTAGAAAGCCTAGATACTATAAAAAGATTACCAAAAACGTAAGGCATGGTTCGAAAGTAAAGGTAAGCCTTGTGCTTTCATATGTGTTGAATCAAATTTGGCAGAAGTTTCTTATAATACTTTGTGGATTGATTATGGTTATACCACTCATGTTTCTAATACGATGCATGCCTTATGACCCAAACCATAAAGGCAAATGAAAAATTTGTGCTTATGGGAAATCGAGTCAAAGCTCCAGTTGAAGCCATCGGAAGTTATCAATTGATTTTAGACACTGGACATCATTTAGGTCTTTTTCAGACTTTTTATTTTCCTTATGTTTCTCGTAATTTGATTTCTTTATCTAAACTTGATACTGTTGGATATTCTTTAAAGTTTGGAGAAGTGGATGTTTTAGTTTATTTAAGCACAATTATTTGATTGGTTCTGGTGTTCTTTATGATGGTTTATATAAATTATGGATCAATGATATTGTTGCTGAGACTCTTTTGACCTTGCATCACAATGTTGGTACAAATCACGGTTTAGTGAACGAAAGTTCAGTTTACTTGTGGCATAAACATTTGTGTCACATATCTAGAGATATAATACAAAGATTAGTAAGAAGTGAAATCCTTCCTGATTGGATTTTACTGATCTTGTTATTTGTATGGATTGTATTAAAGGAATGCATATAAAACACACACTTAAGAAGAAAGGCCACAAAAAGCATAGAGCTTATTGAAATTATACACATTAACATATGCAGACCTTTTAATGCTCCATCTTTTGGTAGGAAAAAATATTTTATCACCTTCATTAATGATTTCTCACATTATGAATATGTCTATTTGCTGCATGAAAAATCTCAATAAGTAAATGCTTTAGAGATATTTATCATTGAGGTTAAGAGACAATTAAACAAAAAAGTAAAAAATATCAGATTTGATAAAGGTAGCGAATATTATAGAAGGAATGATGAGAAAAGACAACGTACTGGTCCATTTGCTAAATTACTCAAAAGGCATGGCATATGTGCTCAATACACAATGCTAGGTACACCAGAATAGAATGGAAGGCGTAATCATACATTAATGGATATGGTTAGAAGTATGTTATGTTATTCTTCTTTGCCCTTGTCATTGTGGATGTATACTTTGAAAATTGCCATGTACTTATTGAATAGGGTTCCTAGTACGGTAGTTCCAAAGACTTCTTTTGAATTGTGGACAGGAAGGAAACCTAATTTAAGGACCTATATGTTTGGGGTTGCTCGGCAGAGATCAGAATTTGTAATCCACATGAAAGGAAAACTAGATTTGAGAACAATTAGTGGGTTTTTCATTGGCTATCTAGAAAAATCAAAAGGGTTTAAATCTTAATGTCCTAATCATAGTATGAGAATCGTTGAAACTAGAAATGCATGATTCATTGAGAACGGTGAGATCAATGGGAGTGTAAAGCTACGAAAAGTGGAAATTCAAGAAGTTAGGGTGGAGATTCCTTTACCTCAAGCTTCTTCTCAACCTGTTGTTCCTATAGTTGTTGAATTTTACAACACTCAAGAACAACAAATAAATGATGAAACTCCCCATAATAAAGTTATAGCCAATGAACCCATAGTGGATGAACCACAAGAGGTGGCATGAAGAAGATTTGAAAGGCAAAGAAGATCTGCTATCTCTAATGATTACATGGTTTATCTACAAGAGTCAGAAAATTTGACTTGGGAATTGATGATGATCTAGTTTCATTTTCACAAGCTATGACAAGCAATGATTCTAACAAATGGTAAAACTCCATGAAAGAAAAGTTGAAATCAATGGACTACAATGAAGTCTAAGATCTCATTGAATTGCCTAAAGGATATAAGAGAGTTAGGTATAAATGGGTCTTCAAAACAAAACGCGACTTTAATGAAACTTGAGCTAATTGTAGTAGGACTCCCAATGGTCAGCATCCCTTATACCCCTACTCTATCTTTCTCTTTATGTCTCTTCTTTCTCTCTCTAAACAAGAGAAGGTTTAGAGTCTCTAATAGTTTAATAGTAAAATGCTATACCTAACAAAGATAAACCTAGAAAAAAATAATAATTTAGCTGACTTTATTTTAATGAACAAACCCCAAATAATTAAATAGCACTCTGGTATCATTATTTTATCCTCTATCACTGAAAAAATTATCTTGTTTACCATAGCTAGATAAGATAACTAAAGTTTAGTAGGAAATCTATGGTGAAAACAATTACAATGCCTCTGCTTCAAAGCAAAATTGTAGAGAGAAAAACAAGGAACTTTAGACAAGTTTTTAACTTAAGCCCATTTTATTGGAAAAAGGATAGAAGTAATTTAACCCTAATACAATGCCAATATCTATCCTTAAATTCTTCATCCTTCCCTGTCCAGTTATAAGAATTCTTTGTAACCTCATTAATAACATTTGCCAAATATCCAACGTTGTATGTGGTCACACTTGCTATACCAATATGTCTATTCCTAGTCATGTATATATGATATTCACTTTTCAAGCGATCAACCAATTCAGGGGTCAATCCATTATAGTAAAACAATCTAATCAAGCCATCATAAGAACTAACAAAGTATTTATAAACTCACAACATAACAATCAAAGAATACACAAATTTTAGAAACTTGAGAAACAAAAAGAAATTTCTCATAACCCTTGAACATAAGCCTTAATTAGAGTATGATATTTGAACAATAGAAGCAAATAGATATGTAGGTGCAACTAAATAAAAGTAAAAAAGCATACGGACAAACCTAGATGATGTGTCTGCATTGATGAAAGATCATTAACGACTATGTGGTTGAAGATTTCTAAGAAGTCTTCTCAACTTAACTACTCGTGAAGGAATGTGTGCAGTAGAGGCACTGATCTATCGGGGCTAGAATGGAGTTCAGTTGGAGGTGGAATGGAGAGATCAGTCACAAGTCGTTGTAGTATGAGGGAGATTAATCGAAGGTTACTATGGTAAGAGGGTTTAGTATGAGGTCATTCCTTTTTTTTTTTTCTGTCCAATGTTTTTGAAATGGCAAGATGTTTTAGAGGAATTTCATTTTTGGCCAGAACTAGTCCTGGGAAAGCTACCTCCTTTTTCCTATAGATACCCAACATTAATGAACAAAGAACAAGACCATTAGACCACCTTCTGAGTAGCCAGATTCATCCTTCATTTGCACACACAAACACAACTCCATAGAATAGCTTCAACAACAACATAATATAAGCTTAGGGAATCAATAAAGCAAGGTAAGTAAAAATTCTTGCTAAATTAGTTTAAGTATTAAACGTTAGCTTAAATTATGTTTCTATTAATATAGGTTCGTGTTAAACCAAAGGAAGGAGTATAGTATCACCGCAACAACCCAAACAAGGTAATATCTCATCATAAAACTTCATATATGTATTATGATATATAAAAGCTAAGAAATCATAGAATATGATGATTATAATGTGTTATATGTATTGATATATCACGTATGATACATGTAAAGTATGGAAAAACACTTAGAAGAAGTTTAAACACAAGTATAATATACAAATAAATTAAGAAAAGTACGTTCGAAACAGAGGAAAGACGAGAAAGAGGATAAACAGTGACAATATCGGCCCTACGCTGGCCGTGTATGTTCTTAATGCCGACGGCATAAAGGGGATAAGCTGGCAGCGTTGAGGCAACGTTCTCTAGAATAGAAGCTACGTAATTCTTGAAACACATAAAATTAAAAGAACGCTGGAATCTAGAGTTCAACACCGCCGGCGTACGTGTAAAATCTCTCTTTAAACGAATCTGTTCATTATAATAATAATAATAATAATAATAATAATAAATAATAATAATAATAATAAAATAATAATAATAATAATAATAATAATAATAATAAAAGGTAAAAATATTATACATAAATAAATATAAATAATTTTAAGACTAGTAAGCTTAAAATAATTGTTAAGTGTTATATTTTAATAACCATTTACAACTAAAAGACATTTTAGCTAATTAGACAAAATAATTAGATGATGAAAATTGTCCAATAATCATTTTATATAGATAAATATATAAGAATGGAAAATTAAAATAACTTAAAATTATGAATAATGTGATTCCTAAAAATAACAGATGATAACTTGAAATAGAATCAAGAGAAACACGATGAAACTAAAAATTACAAAATAATTATTAGCTACTGTAAAATAACCAAACTAACAAACGATATAAAAATAATAGTAATGATACTGAACTATTAAACACAAACTCTATATTTACTCCATGAAATAAAATTTAAGTTTAGTAAATACTCAATATATATATATATATTATATATATTCAAGCTTTAAGAAAACTACAAATATGTTAGAAAAATAATTAAGGAAATAAATACTAAAAGTAACTATATAAATAATAGAAGTTTCAAGACAGTTAAGGTTGACAAACGAAGAAATAATTAATAAGAATTCACTATCAATATGAACACTAACGGAATAAGAAACTTAACTAAACTTAGAATAAAGAAAACACCTTAAATAAAATATAGATGTCAATTAAAATCAAGAAAAACAAAATGAAAATAAATAATAGATAACAAATATCAATTACCTTAAGGTAACTATACTAAAAAGACCATATAAATAGAAAAAACTTAATAACAGAATTATCAATCACAACTCAAAATGTTTTATAAATTTAGGAAGATTTTTCTTACATAAATATAAATTTTACAACTTTACTAGATGAATATAATTTTCATAAAGTTGAAGATCCTAAACTAAATAATTGAAAATATATTAGAATTGATAACTAAGCCTCGAAAGAGCACCGTCAATATTGTTATATAAACAGTATAGTAATAGATATTTGTTATCTCATATCATAGGAAACCTAAATCAATTCTTAGACTTCCATAAGTCTATTACAACAAATTAGGGAGGACAACAGGTGAGCAACTTTGATCTTATCACATCGCTTATGCTTGTAATATAGCGGCATTTGTAATAATATACTCATTTGATATGCATGCAGTATTGGGTATAATGCATGATGTTTGGTGTTTGTTTGATTGCTAAATTATCATAATATAAGCGATGATTTTATTGTATAATAATTACTGTATGAAGCATGTTGATGTTTGTCTATGAAGTGTATGAACACCTTAAACTTGATTAAAAACTGTGGGTACCATAAAGGAAAATGGACATGCATTACATCAATTGCATATAATGCATTTTAAAGGAGTGATGACCCCGCTCGTATTAACATTTCAGTTCTCTAGTGACACATCTAGTTCTTCTAGATGAAATTTTCCTAGTTCTTCTAGGAGCACCTTTGTTCTGTTCTGTTCCACGAGAACTAACTGGTATCCAAGGAACACCACTCGTGATATCGACACGAAATGGTTAATACTTAATGGTGTTTCTTTATTCCAAGGATAAGAGTGAAATGTTTTAAAGTAATTTGTGAGAGTATATGGCATCCATTCTTCCTTGGTTCTCTAATGCTTCTAGGCACGGTATATCGCTCTTCATGGCTTTCTTCCAACCCCAATGGGAGGTTGTAAATCTATACCCTATTTGGATTCCAGTTATCTAACTTGTACTTGCACATATGATTGATTGCTACATGTCATACGCTTGTTAATTAAACTTGTTTGTTATTATTTGATGTGTGATTTGGTTAGATTATCTCAATAAGCCCGTGATTCGCTTACCTCCAATAGTTTTTATGTAGGAATAATACTAGCAGAGATTAGGCTAAGAATATGTGAAGTGCCTCTCCAATCGACTTTATTGATGTTATAAATAGGTTATCATGAACTTAGATTACAATTTTAAATAATTTGTACAAAGAGCAGTGACTTTACATTTTGTAGAATTGAAACCCCATTTTTACTATTTGATAGGGGATACCAATTCTCTGCGATCTTGGTAGAAAGTGGAACATCGGATTCCATAGTTGAAATCCAATAATATAATATATCTTTAGATGATGGACATTAATAAATAGATAGAGTCTTGCATACTCTGACTTACAAGACGGTTCTTATATTACGGGTGCACATGTAGTATAATAATTTTAGATTAATCCTATTAAGCCCCCTTTTTAGACATGACAGAAAGGCTTACAAATTAAATGAATGTTTCATATATAATTTTAAAATGTTCCATAAACGTGACTAATAGCATGCTTTAATTGATGATCTTAAATTATAAAAGATAGGCCACATTTGCAATTTTTGCAAACGTCACCCAATATCAAAATTCTTTTGGTGATGTTTTGGGAGTGTTTAGGGCAACATATATTGTTGAAAGTAAGAAGGAAAAGACAATGGATGTTGGAGGGGCTCCTAGGGTTTGTGAATAATAATACAATGGGGCAAGATTTTCTACTAAAAATAAAACAAAAAACTACCACAATAGATATGAGATGCCCTAATAGGTTTTTTAAGATGGATAAAAGCAACCCTACAAAAACTATATTGCAAAAAAAAAAAAAAAGGCAATATACATATTATGGCTTATAAACGCAATCTGGGAACAGTACAAAAACTTTGTATTTCATGATATACACATGATATACATAAAAAAAAAAAAAATTGTCTCATGTTTATAAATGTGATTTTGTAATAGATTTTTGTAAATTTTTTTATTTAAACTATATTTTGGTAATTTTCTTTCTTTTTAAGTAGGTAGGCATGTAGTTCACTTCAAAATTATTTATTTTCTAATAATTAAAGAATACATTATTTCTTAAGTACACCTTATGCTCCAATCTAACATCATTTCTTAAAGAGAGTATACTTTCTTTTTCTTAATCTTTTAATTTTATGATGGATTGACTGTGAAAACGAATATCATCATTTCTTTTTAGTGTCTGTGTGTGTATATATATATATATATATATAATAGAGAGAAAGGATCACACCTCTTCACGAATTAATAAGTGATGTCGTCCATCAATGCATTTCATTAGAAAAGTCATGTTTTTAATTAGACGTTAAATGATGAAGAGGAGACTAAAAAGAAAGAGAGAAAATAAATCTCTAAAATAAATCCCTATTATTGTGCTAATCAAATTTCTAACATCATGTTAATCTACAAGTGATAATTCTGTTTTAGTCTATTCCATTCATAGGAAATTAGGCTTAATCTAATACATTTTTAGGTAAATTCCTATGAATTTTATGCTTTTATTGTTTAAATGTTATTTTTCAGCTCCTAAAATCAAAAGAAGAAGAAACAAAATGTGTTGGATCAAATTTTGACCAAAAAACAACAACTATGCAAAGCAGAACTTAGTTACGGGCTGTAAAAGACCCATCGAGGGCCAAACAACAAGGCAAAACAAGGTACAATCCTCAATCGCCCTAGATCGAGCCCTCAACATGACGCTCGACTTCTCTTCGTTCTATATTGAGGTGATCATGCCTTGGACTTCATGATACAGCTTCAGTCGTGTCGCAATGTTGAGCCTTGGATTCAACCTGTGATTGAAGCTAGACAAAGATCACGCCTTTTTGCTTGGAAAAGCATAGCTTGGATCAAGGCCAAACTCAAGCCCTCAACAAACTCGATGAAATCCATGGTTGAATCTGTAAAAGAATTTGAGAGCTTCTTAGAAGAAGGCTATAGATGAGATTGAGCCCTAGCATTTGAATAGCCCCCGACCACTCGATATGACCCTACGAAAAGTGACCATATGAGCTAGTATTCAAGATGTGCGCATGAGAATAAGGGTGAATTTCGTTATAAAGAATTTGTCACGTTAGCGAATAAAATCTTCATGATTTTCTATGCTTGTAGCCTATAAATAAATGTATATAGACACCCAATAGGGGTGTAGTATGTAGAGAGTACCATATGTAACATATTTCTAATGTAGAATAGAGAAAGAATTCTTGGGAAAAAGAACTGTTTTTCTTGTTAAGAAATCTCAAAGTTTTTTGGGTAATTCATTGTAAACTCAACGTTTGTTTTTGCAAAACTCTATGCTTAATTTGTATTTCCATCCTTAATTCTATATTATTTCTTTAGAATTTGTACTTAATGTCTATATCCATGGAGAAATAATCATTTAACTTAGAGTTTGTGAATCTAAGACCTGATTCATATGGTTTCAAAATGTTTTAACGAATATCTACTGGGGATTTGTAATTAATAGCTAAAACTTAATTTTGTGGGTCTAAATCAATTGTGCAGCTTTTAGATTCATGTCTAATTTTAAATGAATAGATTGAGAGATTATTCTTTTGAATAGATCTGGGTTACCAATGAAATTGCTTATAACCACCTCAAGTGAGGGATGATGAAACTTTTTGTCACCTGTTTTTAAGATTTATCATGTTGGTTTTAAAACAATGAATTCGTAAACTTTATGCGAATCTGGTTGTTGATACCTTGAGAAGATATTCTGGTGGTTTGACCTAAATCTAGAGTTATTGACCTTGAGAGAGACTTTAACTTACCATTATGAATCCAATGGTACAAATACACCAGTGAACAACTCATTGAGTTTATTGAAAAATCACATGATAAGGATTTGATGAAGTAATCCTTAAGGCTTTTTCTTACATTAACAAACTTATCTTACAATTTGCCTTGAAAGCATAAACATGCTTAGCCTTAACCTTAGTATAGCTTTTGCTTTTATTATGGTTTGCTAAATTTTCTTTGGCTAGGTAATAGATTAAAAGTGAGTACAGTAGATACCAACGATCTCTTAGAATACGACATAATATTTTTCTATACTACTTCGGTAGATGTTCTTGCCTAATCTTGGTAGTTGTGATCAAAGTTGAACATAACTTATTAGCATATTTTATATATTGTTGAAAACTTCAACTTCTTGTTCTCTTGTGTTTATTAACCCAACTGATATTATCCAACAAATCAATCAACAAGATATGTTCCAAATTGTCTTTCCTTAAATTTGCAAGATATGTTCAATACAATTTTGAATTTCCTTAGATTTACAAGAAATGTTCAATACAATTTTGACTTTCCTTAACAATCCCTTCAACCTCAAGATGGATTAGTTGAAATCAACTTGAGTTCAATAACTAAAATGTTAAATTGTCTAAGGAGATGGGATTTGGTGAAGATGTGAACATTTTATTCTACAAAAGAAATAGCAAGAAGTTGGAGCATGTCATGCAAAAGATGTAGTAAAACAAAATGGCAATCATTTTCAATGTGTTTTATTTGCTCATGAAAGACATCATTATGAGCAATTTGAAAAGCTATATGGTGATTTTTGTTGTTCTAATCCTCAAGGCATTCAACATATTTGGTATCTGTTTTAGTATCATCTTTGACCGGTTTGAGGATACCACTTGCAACAATTCTCTACAGCTTGTGCCCAATTAAAAAACTCTTGATTTGCTAGGAGTACACAATGTAATTTGAACCATCTAAGATTGTTGCAATAGAATGAGAGACCTTAGTTTTCTTCGTGAAAAATAAATGGTGACAACAAGCTAGCATCTAGCGAGAGAGGAAAACAACCTAAGAAGGCTAGAAAACAGACTGAGCAATGCACTATGGTAGACAGGAAACAGACAGAAGTCACCGGATAGAAGCAACCTAATTTATTAGAGATTAAAGAAAGAAGAAACCTTGGAATTTCATATTCAAGTGCTCGTAAACCACATTAATTAATGCAGAGGAATTGAATTTATATATATTATTTGAATACATATAGACATCATCATGAGTCGGGCTTTTCTTATGAACGGTCGCAACCTGGCCTGGCACTGTCAATTCCTAAACTAAGAACTGACCCTTGATAGGTGGTTCAAACCTGTCCACTAAGCCGTCGATTCTGGCGAGTCATGGTAGGTTGACGCTGAAACCTGCTAGGTTAAGATTTAACTATTGACCCTTGGATCCAACGGATCTTACCCGATTGCAAATGAAAAAATTGAAAAAAAAAATGAAAAAGCTAGCCACAATTAAAAGAAAACAAGAGAAAAAAAAGTTAAGAGACTCCATTAAAATTCTTCAAAATTGAAAAATTACTGGCCAATTCAAAACCATTCTCAAAAGCAATTAACAATAGAGAAATGATATGTCTAGTTGGGCTTTCAGCAAAAGAATAAAAGAGCAAGCTTATAAATTTATGTTAAAGGTGCAGGTAGGATTAGCAATACCACAAATGAATAACCATAGCCCTACAAAAACTATGGTAATGGAATAATGCCAAAGTACAGACATAATTTTCCTATTTCCTTGATGTCCACACTAAGTATTATCCACACATGATGGCATATATTTGGTTCGCTACTATAGAAAAGTTTCATCCCTAAACTACTTGATGCTTGCAGTCAAAACTTTGATAAAAGATTCATCCAATAACATTCATCCTAGATATAATAACATTTTTTAAGATGGTAAACATTTAAAAAGGTAAAACGAGAATGCAAAATGAATCAAGAAAGAAAAGCTATGAGACCCTAACGAGGAGTTGGTGCACAGAGTTGTTCAAATTCCATGCAACATGTGGCACTAAGAGTGAAAAATTTAATGATCACCTTTTATAGTAACCAGATTAATAAGAAACCAGTCCAGTTATGAAAGGATGAATGTCCTTCCTTTTTTACATGCAAAGGAAAATATATATATTATTTTTACAAATTTGTGCATTTTGTTTTGTTTATTTTTTTTCTTTTTTTATGTATAACCATTTTTTTTAAATTATTACATGGCTCATGGTTCTGACAGAACAGGAACTAATCAATGATACACTCCGATTCCAAAAACTGGGAACTGACCTAACCTTTATGGATACGGTTACGATTATACCAAAATGGGACCCGTGAATCAACTATTCAAGTATGGCAACTTCTGACGATGTTTAAATACATACAAAGGGGGTATATATACATGATGAAGATGCTAAAAAGAAAGGATATAAATCCCTATTATTTTGTTACTCAAATTTCTAACATCATGCTAATTTACAAGATATATTCCAATCTTGTCTTTCCTTTAATTTACAATATATGTTTAACACAATCTTGACTTTGTTTAACGCTAAAAAGAAAGGAAATAAATCCCTATTATTCTGTTACTCAAATTTCTAACATCATGCTAATTTACAAGATATATTTCAATCTTGTCTTTCCTTTAATTTACAATATTTGTTTAACACAATCTTGACTTTGTTTAACGCTAAAAAGAAAGAAAATAAATCCCTATTATTGTGTTACTCGAATTTCTAACATCATGCTAATTTACAAGATATATTCCAATCTTGTCTTTCCTTTAATTTACAATATATGTTTAACACAATCTTGACTTTGCTTAAATTTACAAGATATATTAAAAAACATCTCGACTCTTCTTAAATCTACAATATATGTTCAATACAATTTTAACTTTCCTTAACATTAGAAGTCATGACACTTGTTAATAAGAGTCATATATAGGGCCAGAAATTATAATAGACTAGTCAAGTAAATTTTATAATAATGGATTTTAATGCTTCATAGTAGGAATCATTCAATTCTTATAAAATAGGATATAATGATCTTTTATGCATTCCGTAATTATCCTACAATTTATATTACTTTGCTCTTAACTGCATGTAAATGTAACAACTAGATAGAATGTATATATTTAGGATAAATAAAAGAATTATATGAATGAACTAAATGATTTGATATTAAAGTTATAACGAACTAATTTAAATCAAATGGTAGTGAGTTTGAGCTCACAAGCATAACTAAAAAGTTCAAAACTTAACTTTTGCTTAAAATCATCAAGTTTAGACTTTCTAGCTTAAGCTCATCTCAAAACTTTATCAATGGCATCAATGTCAACTTGCGTTTGAACTTCATCGATGAAAAAAAAAATATATATATATATATATATATTAGGTAAATTACATTGAAAGATTAAATCTTCTAGGAATAGATTTATTTAATATTACAACATTTAGAATAGATAAAAAGAAATCACAACGTTTAGAGAAATGGATGAATTTAGGTTTCTATAGATACGTGTCATAACTTGTTAGGTCTTTTGAGTTTTAATGAAAATATTTCTTTTGTTGACATGTGTTAATAAATACCTTAATTGATCTATTTTTCTATATATTGCAACATCTTTTTAATTACTCAAAGTATTGTAACCTTAAATAAACTTATCCGAATATTATCATATTTTACCAATTTACCCTATGTATAATAAAGCTCAAAATTGACTAGAATTTGATACGTCTTGACATTTATTCAAACGTCGAGCTTAAATATGCTCACAATAGTGGAGGTAAGTCGGCTGCAAGTTGGCTTGGCTCAAAAGCAATTAAAGTTTCACGTAGACTTGGTTTCATCTCACTGAAATCGAGTAAATACAAACTTTATGTTTTTTTCCCCTCCTTTACTTTTTCCCCCACAGATGAACGTGTCTGTCTTAAGTTCCACATTGGTAATATCTAGTGAGGAAATTTATTGAGTCACAACTTATGGTATCCTTACTTATGAAGAGGAGTGGGCTTTGGCCAAAAGGAAAAATTGGGCTGGCGGCCCACTGACAACTGATCTTCAGGTCAAAAAGGGCCAGTGGCTGGTGTTTTCCATGTGCGATCAAGTTGTTTTCGGGCCAACGAGATTGTGCTTAACTCATTATGGATATGAGGCAAGTAAGTTTTGGAAGTAGTCTACTTTGGTTCGGTTGGGTGATCTGGTTTAAAAGATTTTTCTTGATCATAGGAAATCGATTAGTTTGCAGATTAAACTAAATTAATAATCTTAAAAAGATTAAAGGTATGATATGCAATCTCGTATTAACTAGTATAAAATTAGCATTGACATAATAATATACACACACACGATTTTTAATAACTTATATTATTCATATACATATATATTCTAATGATTACAATCTTAAATTTCTTTTAAATGAATGATTATAATAAAAAATTCTTCCAGTCACAAATAAAACATTACTCCGTTTCTTGAAATTGACGTTTTATCTTTTTTTTACCAAGCAAGGATAACTTTTTATTTTGATTTGGAATTAAGAATTTTCTAAATCATTAAGGAAAAAAGAAACCCACGTTTTGCATTATGGTTTAGTTCCATTTACGGTTTAATTCACTCTGTTAGTGTTTTCACCGACACACGTCCATGCATATTTTGATCAAGATATATTAGGAGTATGTATGAATTAGTTGATTTTTATCTATATCGTATCTATATCAGATTTGTATTTATAACATTATCATATTTGTTTGATCTATTTATGAGTAAAACTGTCAGTTTTTCATTGTATCTATTTCTTAATAAATATTTGATTGAAAACGATAAAAATATGATGTAAACATGATCAGAATAGTCGGGATAGCTCAGCCGATAGAGCAGAGAACTAAAAGTCTTCATGTCACCAGTTTAAATTTGGTTCCTGGCGTATGATTAAGAGTATCCACAGCCCGTATAATCTCTAAAATGTTCTTAAAATGCTGCATCAAAATTTTAAGAACATACTCTTTTAAAAAAATCTATCATTTTTAAAATCCTTCACATAAGATTTTTTATAACTTTTTATAATTTTACGAATTCTGCATAATAATAAAAAAGTTACATACAACATACTTTAAAAATTAAAAAAAAAAAAACTTTATCAATTATAGGAACAGTCGTTATCAAAGGACTTGAGCTTTCTTGAAGGACTACAGTTTATTGCTATCTAGGAACCAACGCCAAGATCCGTGCGTTGGAGATACTTTAATTGATCTATCTATTCATACAAATTAATTGATATGACGAAACAACCAGACACGAGATTGGATAGGTGGGGGAAATGTGATTTTGCTGCATACAGGTGGTAAAGCAATAAGCAATTATCCTATGAGATTATGAAGAAAAAAAAAATGAAAATATATTATGCGCATATCTCAGGTTCCACGTGGTTAGATAAAAACGAAGATATGATTTGGACAAGGGAATGAATGTTTTAAATTAATGGGGAGACTCAAACTTCGCATGTTGTGGTGGCCATGGAAAGAGCTTTTCTTTTGAGCATTAAGCATCTTCAACTTCAATTTAGCTTAGATTATTAGAAATTACGCCAAAGGCAAGCTTCACAGCTTTAGGATAGCCGAGTAATCATGAATTTAGTTCTCTCGATTTTTATTTTCAATTTTTCATAATTTATAAATCAATAATAAAAATTATTTATATTTTTTAAATACTTATAGCATCATTATGATATTATTTATTTCTTATGGTTTTAATTTTCGAATTACACATAATAAGGTAAACTAATAAATATTGAATAAAAGTTTTCTTATAGTGTTTGATAATTTAAAATCAAGTTTGCTAAGTGTAATTTTAAGTTCTATTACAATAAAACTCAAGCCCTAAAATTTTGAATGGAAGACGGATTTCAACTGATGACCATATGTTCCGATTCTGTCCTTTTCAACTCTTAATTATTAATGGTGATTTGAGCCGCTTCAAGGATCAAGAGTAGGAGTATAAAACTTCTTTTTTGGGAAAGTCTATTTCCGTCAAGCAAATGGCGAAAAATATATTTCATATGTCATAGCTCTGTTTTTAATGCGTCGTATTTCTATTGCTTTAGTGTTTATGGCCTTGAAAAAAATAATAAAATCTGAATTTGGTACTCGAATTTTTAAGAAAAATCAAATTTGGTACTTGAACTTTTAAAAGTATAATTTTGATATCAATTAAACATTTCGTGCTCATAATCGGTATCCAAATTAACATTGCCAATTTAATATTAATTAAACTTTCGAAGGTCAGATACCAATTGTGAGCATGAAAAATTTAATTAGTATCAAAATTAAATTTTTAAAAATTCAAATATCAAATTTGGTTTTTCATGGAAGTTTAGGCATCAAATTCAGAATTTGACAAAAAAAAAAAAAAGGAAAATGTCTTAGGGTCGTAAATGCCCCCCACCCCCGAGCAACTCTACTCAGTCTCAATAGGATAGGATTCTTATTATGACGGATAAATTACTAAACTACCCTCAAATCTATGAATGTCAGTTAGAATTGGCCGTGCAGTATATCCCATTGTTACATATTTCTAACAGTTCAATCAACTCTTGACAACAAATTTTCAATCTTTTCGCCTGATTGAATGAGAACTGAAATGAAGACACAGCATATATAGTCCTGTTTAAAATTAGTAAATAAATTGCATTCAAACTATTTTATTCATTATTTTAATGATTTGAATTCTACTATGTAAGCAATAAATGTATCGTGTAATAAAAGTTTTACCTAAATTTAAAATGAGTGGATGATCATGGTGTGATGATGGATATAGGATTAGACGTGGACACGGTTTCCAAAACCGAATCGAATTGGAACTGGAATCGTCTCCATAGTTCCAATCTAATTCCGGTTTTGGAACCATGGAACTTTCTCTATTTTTCAAGTAAAAATAAATAAATGAAATTTAGTTTAGAATAAAATAAATTTAAAACTCAAAATAATTGTTGGGTCTAAAATTAAATTATTTAACTAATTTAAAAAAAAATTGTTTAGAATGCATATTTAATTATATATAAATACATTCAATATCAATTATAGTTAGTAATATGATATTATAAAATACTCTAGAGGGTAAAAAATATTACAATACAAAATAGTTTCACATTATTAAGGAAATGTATTTTACTTTTAGGAAAAATTTATATAAACTAATGGATAAATGACCTGTTTAGTATCTGAACTTTTCAAAAAAGAGTAATTAACTACTCAAACTTTAAAAAGATCAATTTTATCAACTTTTTAAGTACTTGAATCATACCTAAGCCAACACCACTAGTTTTGTCTAATGACGTGGCAAAACCATCTGTTCCAAGGACAGCACATGTCATTTAATATTTTAAAAAACAATTATTAAATTAAGAAAAAAGTAAATGAAAATTGGATTTTCATACTCATGAGCTAACACCACTATCCATTATTATGGTTTCTGTTACTTCACCTATTTTGAGTTTGATGATGTCCTATTCTTATAATCTAATCTAATCTACTCTCTCTCAACACTTCCATCACATAGATTGGATCTGTAAAAAACCCCAAGACCTATTCCCCAAATTTTTCTTTTCACAAAAATTCATCCTAAAATCCTTCGAATATGATGAAGCGAGATCTCTACCATCACTCCAATGTCGAAGGAGGAGGAGGAGAGGTCATCAAAGATAAGAATGATAAAGCCAAGCAGCCCTATAATAACATTTGAGAAGAAGAACAACAACCAAACCATAACTAAGGCAATTGCAATGGTATTGGAGGTAGGATAGATGAGCTACTAGAGGTTTTGGTCTGCCAAGTTCGCTCGTCTACCATGGCTAACGTTGCCAAGAAGATTAAGTAGGTGGAAATGGTGATGGCTAGTGGTGGTGGTAGGGTTTTAGTATTGTTGGTGAAGACAAAGCTCTCTCACATCTCGCTTACGTTACTGTACACTACAATCCCTCTTATTCATCTTCATGGCTTCAAAGCATGCTCTTTGAAGTCAACAACACCTTTTTTCCTTCTCCACCAGTTGTAGCTATTGCTTCCTCCACCACCACTACCACTGTTATCAACCTCGATTCCGCTTCTTCCTCCTCTTCTTCCTCCCTATCCATAACCCCAATATTACTAGCAGTCATACGTTGTCTACTTTCCTCTTCGATTACAACTACTATGCTATCCCGGGCGAGCTACCACCACCACTCTCGCTGCCTCTAGCTCTATCGCAACAAATAACTTCTGCTAAAGACAATGCCACCGACCACTATGAAAATCCGATTTTCATTTACTTATTTCTTATTTTAGTAATTTTTTAAATATTAAATGACACGTGTCGACTTTGATTTGATGGTCTTGGCATACGATTAAATAGAGCTAATGGTGTCAGCTCAGGTATGATTTGAGTCCTCAAAAAGTTAGTACATGTATTAAATTGAATTTTTTTTTTAAGTTTGGGTAACTAATTGCTCTTTTTTTAAAATTTTATGTAACAAACAAGTCACTAATCCTAAACTAATTATATATGATTTTAAGTTATATTTATTTGTGTTGTTAATGATGACATATTAAATATTGTGAATTGGTAATGAATTTTACTATTCATATAAAATAGTTTAAACATTAATAAATATATATTTAATATAATTTTTTTCTAATTTTCTTTTTTTTTAATACAACCAACTAAACCGGTAAAAACCAGCGTTTCCTTAGCCGGTCCAGGAATTAGCCAACCGATTCGATTTTAGTTCTAAAATCACCTATGGAGGTTTTGGTTCAGAACCAAACCGTGCCCATGTTGGTTCATGTTTATATAGGATGTAGTGGTGGACTAAGGATGATAGTTCAATAATAGAAGTAATGAAGGAACCAGAGTGGTGGTGGTACCAGTACAGTGGTGCAATATAGATAGTGATGGTGAGGTTTATTCCTTTTTTTTTTTTTTTCTTTTTTGTTTTTGGCACCATCATGGTGGCGAGGGTTTTTTAGTCCGTTTATTTACTTGTGCGATATGATGTGGAATTTTTGTTACTTAAATATATATGTGTGTGTATTGATTTTAAAAATATAGTATAATTTTAGTACTTGACTAATGATGTGCTCCAATTTGTAATGCAACAACTTATTTAAAATACAGATTGAACATGTAACAAATAATTATAATGCTCGTCCTAAAATTTTGAAAATAATTTGCTAACACCGAATTAATTTTGAGTAAGTAAAGAAAATTTAACTTTTACTGTTACTATTCCATCGATTCCACCTATATATACCTTTTATATGCTAAAACGATACAATTTTCGCTGGAGCATGTTCTCTATCCAAAATTATTGCCTTTACCTTCTCTTTATATCCCGATACTACCCACACAATGTACTAGGCAATCCATCCAATTAAATGAGATTTTGCCAGCTATTTAAATACTATAATTGAATTCGAGAACGTCCCTACAAAATTTATGAGTTGGGTGAAGGTGAATCACACATAACACCAATATCGAAACCCCTGTCTATATGAAAAAGATATGCTCCAAAAGATGAAATTTCACTCCCAAACTCTATTCTTGTCTATGCAATGATTTCTAATCTAATCCAGACCCGGTGCCGAGAAATTATTATCGGAACAAAGTTTAAAACACAAGCGATTTCAAGAGTTTTCATCTACATATTGAGGAATCTAATAGGTGCACAAAAATTTAGTACTAAGGCAACGGTACAAGGGATGCAATCATCATGAATCATGAGACATTGGATCAACAGATGGAGCTCACTAAGGATGATAAATGAGTACTTGATGATCATCCAGTCAAGTTTGATAAATTATGTTTTAAACAAAAGTATTGGCAAAGAATACAATTGTATTGTTGAAGAAATTGAAAATGTCTTATATGATTGAATCTCTTGTTAATTGATTTGTGTTAAAATGGCAACTATATTTACTTTGATTAAATGGTGAGGTATTGATAAGACAATATGAGGATTTTTTTATCGGTGATTAACAATTTGAGAAAGCAAATTCTAATATTAAAATTAAGATGATTTATTGTACTTTCAAGCATCCGTACTCTCTGCCTATTTAGATAGACCATCATATATCGCAAAACAGCTTGTTGACAAATGAGGTAAAAAGCATTGAGTTGAGCAAGGGCTGGATACAAGTGAGTTGGGATTCTTAAACAATGGGTTTATGACAATCTAAAATCTAATAAAAGCAAAATGCTATGGGAGGACGAAAAAGTCATCGGAAGCGTAATTGAATCTAGATGTTAGATGATAGAGGTAAATTTATTATTAGAGTGGAAGTTGCAAAGTTAAAAGACATATAGTTGTTACTAACATTATATGGTTAGTATAATCTATAAATTGAATTTAAAACTCTTTGAATTGGTTTTACATATATATTTTAAAGTACTAAAACTACTAACCCATTTATAGTGGTTCTATACAAATTGCTACGAGCTAGACATTGAAAGTTGTTGGGGTAGGTGGAGTCAAGTCAAATTGCACAATAGGTAAAGTTGCACAATGTTAGATGTATGCTAGAGCTATTTATGCATATCATAATCTATCATGTAAATGATTATAATATAGTGAGATTTGCAAGTATAGAAGTGTGTTGTGGATAACTAGTGGTAACATGGGGAGTTAGGTTTAGGTGAAATATATATGGCAATTTTGTAAGGGGATGTTGAACATAAAATGAAGGATCTGGTTATTATGCTATTGTGTATAATATAAAATCACATATTGATTGTGCAACAAAAATGCTAACTCTATTTTACTTATTAGGTGTTGCATGGAACTTAAATTGAATATAGGCTAATGGAAAGATAAGCTTGGATGGAGAGTGAAGATGTGTTGCATGTGCCAACAAGCTGAAAATAGTTATCAAAGTAGAGATAATGTTGGGGGTCAGATAAGGGAAGCTTTTGATCATGTGAAATGTTATTGATCATAGACACCGACGGATCACTAGATTAGTGGAATAAGGGGGAATGAAATTATAATTCAAAGGGAATATAATAAGATCGTAATGGTTATTACAATATTCACTTAGTGTAAAAAATAATATAAGTTATTGTTATAGTAAAAGGTAGAATATCTATAATGCCCTTGTATTTATTATAGAGAAAGAATAATTGCATGTATTTATGATAAAACTGAAAAATAGACCATTAAATAGCAATTCATGGGGTGAAAATATGAATTACTATTCATCATTTTATGTAATAGTAATTCATTAGGAATTGTTATTCCTTTCAAGTGAATACCGTAATATTAGCTTTACGTCAAATAAAAAAGGAATGAATGACTATTCATGTGAAGTAAACGGATTATAAATAGAATGGGTATATTTTAGTGTTGCATAGGTGTTTAAGCATCCATGTTGAATTATATGAATTGAAGCAAACATGGAAAACTATTGAATTTGTACCTTGAATTACATGAGATTAAAACTTTAGACCATTGATAGTCAAAGAAATGAGGGGAAAAAGGAAAAGAATTGCGGGAGTGAAATTAGTCCAAATCTTGGGTGGTTGACTGCTTTGAGTAGCCATTTGACCATCATCTTAGACGATTGGAGAATGGCTTCTATTTGGGAATTTGTAATTTTATATTGTAATTTCTTATCATTAAAAAATATTCCTCTTTTATGTATTAATGTTTAGGCCCATATATATATATATATTATTATTAGAGTATTGGAAACAAAATGATGAAAGACTTTGTCAAAGAAATGGAGTTCTTTTTAGATCAATGTGTAAAATTAAAAGAGAAAAGTTCAAAAGATAGCCAAAGACGAGGATTAATGTGACATTACTATTATATTATTATTGTAATTTGATTCTGGCTCTTCTGTAATTTTTCTTTTTACTTTTCCCATATGGTTTTTATGTTTCTTTCTATATACAAAGTATATCTTTCAGATGTATGTTTTCTATACAAGATTTACTTTGAAATCAACATGTTGAGAGAGAGGAAAATAGAATAGCATCTACTTAACTATTTAATCTTTAAAATAAATATAATAATTAAAATATTAATTATTTTAATATTAGGTTAAGGTTAAATATGGTACTAAGTTATTAATTAATGGCAGGTCTGGAAAAAATTTTATCTTTTGACATATTCTTTCAACATTTCTTCGAACCTTAAAAAATCAGTACGGGTTATCGCTGTCCTGTATCAGCTTCTGTCCGAAATCATAAAATTAATTTACTTTCTCAACCTTCAGAGACTACCTATATGATTTACGAAGCAAATCATTCAATTGATTGAGTTTTTTGTCAGCTATTTGAATACTTAAATAATCGAGAGTTTTTTTTTTTTTTTTATTGGAGAAAACGACCCTACAGAATTTATAAGTTCGGTGAATATTACACACACCTAATTCTAGGACCCGATACTGTCTGGAACTGAATGACATATATGGTGCATCTACCAATAAAATTTCATGCACAGATTTTATCATACAACTGTTATCGTCATCTATTTCATCCGCATTATCACACACACACAAATATTGTGTACCGTTGGTTGGTACAACATGAATTTAGCATTTATTTAAATTATTTATCAAAAATAGATATAAATAAAAAAAATATTTTTATTTATAAACATATCTTATAAATTAAGATAAATATAACATACATAAGCGGATTAGAAAACAATAAGGTATAAATATAAAACAAAACCCACAAACCCATAATATCATATGATGTCATATATATCCCATGAAAAATTTGGCATCAACTACAGCTAGAAGTACAATAATTTTGAAAGTGGGGCTTCTGTACGTAACACATTACATGCGTTGCCAGAGCCCGGCCACCATATGTGAAAATATCAAAAAGATGCTATATTCTTACCTTCGTTATCGACCACACACCACCGACGCATCTTTTCCCAGTTTCCCTCCCTTTCCTCACCCCATCCTCCCTCTCTCTCTCTAGGACTACTGTAGTTCTGTCACGTGGGCCACATGACAGTGTGTAAAATTTAAAATTACAATTTCTAAAAGGAAAAAGATGGAAAATTCCACGTGAAGCCATAAGTATGATAGATAATGTTACTGGCGGAATTTGGACTTTTTTTTTTTAAAACATAATGGTTGCCATATGTACTTGATCAATGAATGTTTGCTATTATTAAAAAAGAAAAAGTAAATTACGTTAAAAAAAATTAATATTTAAAAGTAAGTTCATTTAACGTTTAATGTTTTACAAATTGAATGAAATGATGTATCAAAATTTTATAAAATTCATTTAAAGATATAACGTTTGGATTAACTTTCAATCAAGTTCTCTTAGTTTTCCATAATAGTCAAATATTAATATCTTATTTGACTTATTTTGTAAAATGTTAATATTTTTTTTTAACCACTTAAAATGTTGACACCTTAAATGAATTAATCATTTTTAACCACTTGAAATGTTAATATCTATAATGAACTTATTTCTAAACGTTAATACCTTTCGATCCAATTTACCTCTTAAAAGAAGATAAAGTAGTATAATAAATAAGTAAATATGATTGAACATGTTTATAACATTATATTTTGGATACAAATTTGCAATCTAAAAGTTCAATAATGTGTGTTAATAGGTTTATATCATAGTGGTATTTTTTGTGGTCTCTCAATTAAGAGGTAATAAATTTGAGTTTTTTTTTTTCTGTTGTATGGAAAAAAAGTTCAATAATGTATAACATTTATCATTTTCACATTTCAAGTATAAACCATTAAAAAAAATTATAGCAAATTTTCATTATATAAGCAAGATGCAAAGTGAGAACTTGAAACTTTGCCAAATATACAAATAAGACCAAGCCAAAATGAAAGTTTAGTTATAGTTTCACTATCGACTAAGAATAGAGATTATTTTGAGACACTATTGTAATTTTTTTAACTATTTTGTTATAATTTCAAAAGATACAATGTACTATGCTATATTTTACCATAAGCACAATAAATGCTCTAGTACATTGAGGCATCAAATATAATCGAATCAAAACATGAGCGGCCGATTATCTAACAATAACAATATTTAATAGATAATACATACCAACTTTATATACAGATTGTAAATAACTAATAATTATATATTAACTCCAAAAATAATAATAAATAGTAGCTAAATTAACTAGCATCCTTCGTTTAAGAATATATTACTCATCACGTACATTGCATATGTATTATCGGGTGAAACATAATGATGAATTGTTCTGCCGCAATCTCACACAAAGGAAAGCGGGGAGGGTGGAAGGGAGAGAGACTTCACACAGAAACCACAGAAAAAAGGTTACACTCGGGTCAAGTGGCGACTGGAATAAAATACACTAATCTAAGTACATATCTAGCACAATTTTTTCTTTAAAACAAATATATCGATCTAGATATTTTATATCTAAAACAAATATACAATACACCTAAAATAAAATATACAACCTAAAATATGTCCACTTATACATAAATCGCTGTAAAAAATAAAGGGCGACTTGGCCTAATAATTTCCTCAGAAAAAAAATGAGGAAGTTTCTTATCAACATCCGACACGCACCACAAAATCCTATCCATAGGAAACACCACGCAACGTGATCTTTAGGAATGGTCAAAATTGGGCATTCATTGCTTTTGTTTATATCTCAGCTTGAAATTTGATTTTAAATTTGATTCGACTCTTTTTTTTTGTGTTTTGGCCCGTAATCACCGACACCCATTTCGCTATGTTTTATGGCTTTTTTTTTCAATAAATGGTTAAAATGTTTTTGTTTTTCGCTTAACTTTTGGACGGAGACAGCTTAACTTTTGGACGAAGACAAAGTCCTCAGGACTCAGGAGAGAGAAATTCAAAGATGGGAACGGAACATGTGTTCTCAGTGCTTTATGCTTTATCAACGTGTTTCTATTCTTAGGACATCCAAAAGGTCCATAAGAAGGTGAGGATTAATTTTCGACCTGTTTCGTCTATTACCATTTAAATCATATTAAATAGCTAGTAAATAGTAAATAAATACGCTTTTACTTTTGTTTCAATATACATTCAAATTCTATTTTTAAAATAAGTATCGATAAATCCAGATTGACCCCTTTCGCTCAACTTGATTAAATTTAACCTAGTCTTAAAAATGGTTTGATTCAACAGCAATTCAACCTGATTTTACCATTGACCATTTATCCTCTAACATATCAGGATCAAATCCTCTGATCAAGGCTTTAGAAATTAAAATGTTAGTAAAAAAAAAAAAAGAAAGTACTTTTAACTCCTGGCACCATTTTATCTAATATAAAAACATAAAACCAATACAACAAAATGTTCAAAAGTTCGAAGATACAAATTGAAATTGCATCTTTTTTTTTTTTTTTCTCTAGACTCTGAATCATTTCAACTTTAATTTGATGATATTAATTTTATTAAGTGCAAAATGGTCATATTAGATTTGAAAAATCATTTTGAAGATTCAAATCCTTGGACTTGATTTTAAAATTAAAAGACTGTGCACCTTGAAACAGACATAAAACCTTTTACTTACTATTTCACCGTAAAAATTTAATTGAACTACTTTCCATCGGAGTATTATAAGTACTCTAATTTTGGTGTGATAAAATCTATTTTATGTTGAATAATAAAACTCATAATCCAGTTGACATTATGCTGGCCGCTGTTGTTTTATATTTACATGGTATTTCAATTTTCTTTTTTTCCAATTATGATAAAAAGTAAGAGTTAATATTACTACGGCTCAAACTTCAAAGATAAAGAAGGACAATACAACTCATGATTCATGGTCTTTTTGCTTTTCCAACCAAGCTACTCCACACTGAATGAATATCCAACAATTTTTAGAAAATTAAAAGAAAAAAAAGGTATATCTAATTTCCGGTGATTATAATAGATTATAATAACACAACGATTAAAACCATTACAATGCAAAGGATTAAACTCGATACTTTAAAAAAGAGGACCAAGACCAAATATTACAAGATTATTGGCTAAGATAGTTATAATTGTTAATTACAAGAAGTTCAAATCGTGAACTGCGTAATCTTCCTACTTTACTTACCTATTTTAGCACTTGAGTATACAATATAAATTATTGGTATGTTTTATTTATTAGATTAGAATGAAATTAGAAAATAATACTAATTACTTGTAAAAGTATATATTTTTATGAACTAAATATAAAAAATCATATATTTCTTCATAATAATAAAATTACAGTGAATAAAGGGAAAATAAATATTGCCTCATAATGCAGCGAGCGTTGTTGAATCAAGTTAAGAGGTCATAAAATAGCTTTTAATTTTAATTATTATTAAATGCATTGACATTTTTGTTAAAATAAAACATCAGCATTAAGGCTTTCCTGTCAGCATTTCGGTTTGCATTGATTGATATGGACATCGAATCGTCCTAAGTCCTTTCGCATCCCCAGACACCAGTGACTAATTAATTTTTTTTTTTTTTTTGGCCGTCAGTTGTGACTAATAATTTAAAACCCATTCAACATAAAACATCAAAAGTTTAAAAACCTACACTCTATCAAGTCTATTATCACTTGACACATGTCCCTAATCACTGCAAAATTGTACGAGAAGCGTTTCCATGAAGGGTCTAGATTGAATGATTAGAAAAGGAAAAAATTTATGAAAAAATAAAACACGGAAAGAATGAACTATTAAAAATTTTGAATAATTTTATTTAAAAAATTAAGGGAAAGAAAATATATAGAATACTAACTAATAAAAAAATAAAATAATTTATAATAGTAAGTTACATACACGTCTTTAAGATATAATAAATAATTTTTAAAAATATATAAGAATAATTTAAAAACAATTCTAAAGAAAAAGAAAGATGAAACCAGGAAAAATATTACTATAATTTTTTTAAAAAAAAAAAGACAATAAAATTTAATCTTTTCTACTTTCTCTCATCCTATCCATACCTACCGAATCCCCTCATGCTAAACACGGTGTAAGAGAAATTATTGACGTGAACATTAGTTATATATAAAATTATCAGAATTTCTACAATTTCATCGTGAACTATTTTACTTGTAATATTATTATTAAATTAATTATAAAAATTAACAAAATCCAACACACTATGGGAGGATCATTAGCCCATAACCACAACAAAAACATAAAATTTTCATACGTTTTATGACTTTCCATATATTTATTTTCTCTCTTTTCCAAATGTTATTCTATTATTAAATTTCTCTTCCTTAATTGAATTTGATTAAAATAACCACTAGAAATTATTATTATAGTTTAAAAATAGAAAGCCTCTAATCTTGCAAACTCTCTTTCCCGAAAGGGCCGAAACTAAAATTATAATATTTCTTCATCACTTTGATGAATTTTTAAGACAGATAGGGGAGAAAAAACACTATAACCCTATAAAATTACAATTTGAAATCAAAGAAAAAAAATACAAATAAATAAATACTTATTAACAAACCCTGTCTTAGTCGTATTCATTATCACCACCTTCATCATCGCTGCCACCTGACGGCGGCGGAAACTCCTTATGAAAGGACGCTGTTTTCTTCGTCGAGTTTCTACAGAATTCGAAATTATCTCTCTCCATGGTCTCCACAACAAAATGCCCTAACAAGCCAACAACTTCCACCTGATTCTCTTCACAAAGGAACTCCTCACTACACTCTTTCTCCACTTCTCTCTCATAATCATGAACAAACACGTGAGTTACACTCTTTCCATTCTTCCAAACCCTAGCTCCACCACCGCCATTGCTGCTTTTTATTCCCTTACTCCTTGCCAGCACCGCCGACGTGAAAATCGCCGACATCCTCCCCGGCGCAGCTGAATTGTATCCTCTCGGACCGTCGATTAAAATCACATCCCAATCGATGTCATAGATGTGATTCGGCAGATCGTTAAGTCCTAACTCGCATTCCGAGAAAAGGAGGTTCTGTACCGGACGACAGTCGCCGCGTATCTCTTTCCTCGCCGACTTGATCAGCTTCTTCATCTGGCTTACCTTCGTCGTGTACCGTACGTCGTAAGCTTCGAGTCCTGGATACTGCTCTTCTAGTTTCGAGATGAGGAACTCGCTCTCGTCGAGGAAGACGGTACGGCCGTTGAAATTGAGAGCTCGGAAGAGGAGCGCCTCGTGAGTCAAACCGAAGATGAGGAAGTTGCAAGCGTAGGAGGTGGCACAGCGGCGGAGGACGGCGGCGATGGAGGAGAGCTCGGCGGAGGTCATGTGAGTGGAGTTTGTGGTGGTGCGTAGTGGAGGAGGGCGGACGAGATGGAAGGAGGGAGAGAGGTGGAGGAGGAGGTGAGGAAGGTGGTGGAGGTGGCGGATGGGATGGTGGTTGTGGTGAAGAGAGAGAGTGTGAAGGCAAGAGTGAAGAAAGTGATAAAGAAGAGAAGCCAGAGACGGTGGTGGGAGTGTGAAAAAGGTGTTGTTTGTGGAGTGTTGAAGGGTGGAACAGTATGAGCTTTGTGCTGGTGGTGGTGGTGTTATGTTTCATTGTGGGGTGTAGAGAGAGAAAATGAAGAGAGAGAGAGAGAGAGAGAGATTTGTGTTTGAAATTTGAAGAAGGAACAGAAACAGAAAGTAAATATCAATTATCATATCTCTTTGCTTTATTTTGGTCTATGTTTTCTTTTCTCATGGTAATAATAGTGGCCTAATTTGAGATTGGAGTTTTTCACTTTTAAGCCATTTTCTTGTTGTCAATAGCTTTTGGTGTGTGGGGAGTGGGGGCTTCCAACAGTAACACTATCTTTGGCAGCTTGTTAGCAAGGTAAAAACGGACAGTGAATGGATGGAAAGGAAATGTAAAAGAAAAGAAAGAAATCAAGTAGATAATTGGAATGAAAGTAGGAAAAGGAAAAAAAAAAAAAAAGGAATGAGAGGTAATAATCAAAAGAAATATATATATATATATATATTCTTAATTTGGTTAATATTTAAGAAATATAAATAGAGAAATGTCATGATAAATTGACTAAATTATCCAATAAGTTTGAAAGTGACCGTTTTCGTAACCTTACACATTCTCATTCATTTTCCATTAATTTCCCTTTAAATTTAGGAAAGGCAGCCAAAGTGGGAACATTCCTACCTATTTTCACTAATTTCATTATATTTCCATCTTTTATTAACTGTCCAAATACAAACTTTTCATTCATTTTCCTTAGATTTTTTTTTTTTTTGAATTTCCACCGATCCTGATGATGTGCAAGGATGACAACTAATTAGATCCATAAGTGATGGCTAAAATCAAATAAGATTTCACTATTGGCAATATTTTTTTTAATGATGCCTATTATGAGGTTATAATAATAATATTATATATTTCCAAGTATATTTATTGTCGTGAAATGTCTAAATGAATTGTATTGATTTGGAAAAAAGTATTTATTATTTATACCTAAGAGAGTTATTAAAATTAATTGAAATAATTATACATACCTTAAAGAGTTGACAAGTCATGGGTCAGCAAGTCCTGGATAGAATTAAGAGGGGTACTTATAACCTATTTTATATTGAACCTACGCAATCAATTTAAATTATTATTTCTAGCTTTCCCACATAAAAACTTAATAATTTTGAGCCTAAGAACCAATTGATTATTAAGTAAGGACTTCAATAGAAACTTGGGTATAAGACCTAGCTACTAGAGTAATGAACAATTACTATAAATTGAGAAGCATTTGCACAAGTCCATTGTTCGAACAACAACCTTATGCTGTATAGAAAATGGTTCTTCTTTCATTTGGACACCGACAGTAACTAATATCCTCACTTTAATGTTATGTATATTGTTGAATCAAAAGTTCATAATCAATTTTGATTAGGTAAAACAATAAACCAAAGCAAGTGATTTTGATAATTGCTTTAATTTTGAAAACATACTCTTTTATGTCATTTTGAATGGATGCTAAAATTTGCTTAAAGAGATTAGACATCAAGATGTTTCTTAAATAGTCTTTAAATTTTTTGTTATAAGGAATGCATAATGTAGTCTTTTAGGTGTTGTTTATATCAAGGTAAATATTTCCAAATGTATTGTAAGAGATCCAATCACATGTGACTTAGGAGTGCTCTCAACATGAAGACATTCAGATGCCTTATCCAAATGTTTTGGAGACAAAATACTCATACAAAATTTGATTTAGGGGCATTTTTTGTCAAAAATTTGCAGACCTTTAAATTTGTTTGCAAGCCTATAAATATCAGTTATCTACTAGATTTTGGAGATTAAGTAGAGTCAATTACTTACTATCCAACAAACTATGTTGACTCATTGATCATATTTGTCTCTTGTTCTTTGTTATGCAAAAGTCTACGTGAGAGGATTAAAATACTTGTGTAGCTTCTTGTGAGCATTGAATTTGTGGTAAACAAAGTGGTGTGTTAAATCTTTGGTTGTAGGCATTTGGTGTTCGTAGAAGGTAAGGGAGTGTTCCAAACTCCATGTTCAATTTAACTTAGCTTTCCTTCTCTCTCGTATAGTCTAGTATAATTTCAATTGGTATCTCTCTCTCGCATGTATAGTCTAGTATAATTTCAATTGATATTAGAGATAATTTCTAAAATATTTACGGCTCATTTACTTTACTAAATAAATAAGGCTATAAGAATTGTCGTTGTTGAGGAATGGAATAAAAGCTGTAATAGGATTTTTATTTGTTATTTTTTTTATTTACATGGGGGTATTTTTTTTTTTTTTGTAATAAGGATTTCTTATAGGGAAATTCTATGGTCTCATCATTATCCAACGACTCACATCATACACAACCGTGATCGAATCTGTAAAGACCTGCTATCACCCCTATAATTAAAATAGGTGATAACAATTCCCCAACCACATATAACCTGTAGGATTATATGTAAGGTTATCCAAAAAGAAGTGTTTGAGGAATTGTTTGTCTATTGAAAACATAGTTTTTCAAAACTTTTAGCAAAACATAACTACACCTTCAACTGAATTCACAAGAGAAATAAACCCAAGTCATACATAGCTAAGTACGTATATATATATATATATATATTATATTACAACCAAAGGCTTCTTATAAGCCTTAACAAAATTACAAATATAATCTAACTATAACTTTAAATACAACCACAAAAGCTATTATAACTAGTCTATTACAAAATATGGATTCCATTAAGTCTAAGGTCATCTCTAGTCCTCTAAATCATTAAGAAAATCCTCGAAATCGGTTCCATACCCATATTCGTATAAAACTTGTCAGATTCATCACCTGAAATGGTTAAAATACGAGCCAAAGGGCAAGTACATAAGTAACGAATACAAATGCAAAGTGATTCATACATGCTTAAGCTAAATGCAAAATGCAACAACCGATTTTTTATCATTCAATCTTTAGTTAGTCATACATCATGGAAGTATTCAAACTCATCAACGGGGATTTTTGGGGAAACCTGAGTAATGATCACGATGCTCAGAGGGTTGATATAAGTAGCTCGAATACTCATACCATCCTAGATAAATTTATCCATAACATTAAGTAATTTCATCTAGGGTTTCTAGCCGTTTCTTGCCTTTACTTGATTCGATCCATAATATCACTTAACTCAAGTGTTTCCATAAACATTAAATTAAATCATATTACATCCTTTCAAGAATAAGCAAATTTTATACCGATACCAAATTCCCCATCGATTACCCGCTGAACCACTTATGAGAGCCATATCAAAATGACAAGGGTGGTCTAAGCGCCTAAAACTACAATGCCCTTAATCTAAGCAGGGTTACCGCTCTCCGAACCATATTCAACGGTATAAAAGACACTGAACAAACAATTATTAAATTTCTTAATTTAGAGTAACTTTAAATAATGCTTATCCTAGTAAAGAAACACACAAATTACCACGTACCTGAAATAGCTCGGGAACTAATAGGGTTAGCCGAGCGAGGATCTATCACTGTACAAGATAATATTGAATTTCTCACTTAGTTCAAGCACTAATCAACTAGTTTCAAACATAATTAATCAAAGAAAATCAAATAAATTATTACAAAATCATAACATAGCATTTAAACATCATATAATATCATACAATACTCAATAAATATTCAATTGATCATATATCAAGCTTTGGAAAATATTGAATGAAGTTTTTGAAAATAAAAACTGCAGGGACACCGACCTTCAACACCAGCGACATTGAACTGATGCACTATGCATTAAAACTCAACGCTTGCCATCACTGGCAGCATTCAAAAATATACGCCGGTAGCCTTTAGTCTACGCCAGCAGCTTTGAGCCGGTGTAGACTGCAACTCCAATTTCCAAAAATTTCTGAAAGTTCCACGGGGTTGGTCTATGCCCATGGATACCCCCACACCGGCAGCGTTTCTAAGTACACCGACAGCATGGGATACTATGCCGGTGGCTTTGAGCCCGGCATTAAAAATTTTGATTCTACTCGCATTCAACACTGCCTCTATGACGACGGTGTTGGAACCCTAATGGTCAGTGTATGCTTTGAAAAATAAACACTGGCAAAATTTCCTTACAAAAGCCGGCGGCGTTTTAAGCTGCTTTAAAAAAATTGGTTCTGATCACATTCAACACCGCTTATACTTCGGCGGCGTTGAAATACCAAATGCCGGCGTACACTCAAAAACAGACCTATTCGAAAACGTTTTACTTTCCCTGTTTTCTTTACAAAATTTTGTAAACTTTTACACTTTCAAACCTTCTTTAAACTCATCATAAGTTTCCCAAAACTTGTTATATGTTCTTAACACCATTCAAGAAGTATTAACTCCTCTTAAATCCATCAATCATTCAACTACAATATTACACAAATTCACACTTCAACTACTCAACTTAACTTCACTACTCACCAACACTTCTTACAACTTCCTTAACACTTAACCAAGTTCACGCAATAACAAAACACATCCTAACATATATCAATGCATAAAAACAATCAACTCAAATGACATTAACTCATCCTACCATAGGTTTTATATCTAAAGTACAAGAAAGGAAATAAAACAAAGAGATTATACTTGCATTAAATTACATCAAGAGACTTTGGCTTGGTGAGATTGTTGAATCCAAGAGTTTGATTTTGGTCTTTTGTTTAAGGCTTATGGTTTGAAGAAATAGGAAAAGAGAAAGAAAAAAAAGAGGGAAAATCGTATGAAAATTAGGAGCTGCCAAAAGTGGCTCTAATTAATCATATTTGAGGCTTATAATTATCCAAAGTTTGACTTTAGGGGTATATTTGACTTAGGCTTAATTTGGAGTTTATTTTGGTTGAATTTGAGCTTGAAAAATAGGCTTAATTTTTGAAAAATTTTGTCAACAATTTCTTAAGCAATTCAAAAGTTTTTTTTTTTATAATTATAAACATAACACATACATATTAATTCATAAAAGACACAAACATTAATTACACTATACACACATTAATATATATAAAACAATAACATTAATTTCATTACACATACTCACATACAAAATGACACATATTCAACACATGCACTAATTATATTGTGCATACACATATATCTCATTGAAGATATACTAACTTAAACACATTTAGCCTAATACCAAATCATCTATTCCAACATTAATATTACAACACATAACTCTCATCAATTACCATGCTCATAAAGTTCAATAATTAAAACAAATAAACATATACGTGGAAATTAAATGAAGATTAAAGTTAGATCATTTCAGAATCACTAATATAATTAATATTCCGATTGCTATACTTATTTTAATGATTAGAAGGTTGACTTGATGGTCTCGTTGACAGAACCATGAAGCTCCCTTTCTTATGGATCACTATTGCAGTCAACTAAATGACGTAATGGCTCTTTATAATGTATAAGACTATCATAGAATTATAATTACAATAAAGGTCAAAAAACAGTTAGTGCTTAATAGCATTTTATAGTAAAGACCATGGTAATAAGTGCACTAAGATTTATAGAGGTCAAGTTACATATAGGTCACCGCTTTTAATTGAAAATTATTATCCTTATTAGAAATGTAGAATGATAGTTTTCTTTAAAGCACAACATAGACTCTTAGGAGATATAGTTAAAGATGGTCCCATAAAGATTGAAGGAAACCAAGAAAAAGAGTATAGTATAATGGAAGTGGAAGAATACAATTAAATGAAATAATTACGAATATTTTGCATTATTCTATAAATGAAAATGACTTTAGTAAAGTATGTACTTTTGATAATGTTAAAAAAATATGGGATGAATTACAATGTACATATGAAATAACCTGTTTGGTAAAATATACTAAAATTAGTTTGCTTTGTGATGAATTTGAAAACTTTAAAATGAAATCAGATGAGTCAATTGATGAAATGTATGATAGATTCATCGATATCATAAATTAATTGAAGGTTCTTAGCTAGAGTTCACTAATGTTGAAATTAATTCTAAAATTCTTAGGTCATTCTCAAGAGATTGGGAAACTAAGTGGATCGCTATTAAAGAAGCCCATAATTTGAGTGAGTTATCTAAACAATTACTCCTTGGCACACTTAAGATGAAGGAAATGATTCGGAGGCAAGAATATGAAATAAAGAAGAAATCAATCATATAAGAGGCCACAAGCTCTAATTATAATGACGAAGAGGGTGATAATGATGATGATGAGGAGGAGGAGGAGGAGCATGCACTAATGGCCAAGAAATTCAAGAAGTTTATAAAAAAAAAAATGAGTATAGAAACACATCAAATTATGAAAAAAAGAGAAGAATGATGTGCTAGCATACTTCAAATGTCACAAATCGGAGCATTTAACAATATTGCCCCATGCTCAAGAAGGTAGCCAAAGACCTGAGTAAGAAGCTCTCATAACCATTTAAAGCAATAATGACTCAAGAGGTTCCAATGAAGACGTTTGCGTTATTGTCTTGGATGACAAGGTAAGCTCTTCCACTTCATATGATGAACTTGCATGCATGTACATAGTATATACAAAGAAATGACAAAATTCTAAACAAGAATTATATATTAAATGAAATGACATTAAATGTTGGAAATGAATTAGATGTGTTTAAAAATGAATATAATCTAAAAGATGAGAATGAAAACTTCGGTGAAGATTATGGATATTTGAAACTCGAAAATGAAAAGTTAAAACAACAAAATGAAAAGTTGAAAATGGAAGCTGATTTGCTAGAAATAGAAAACAAAACAATCAAAGGTAATCAAAAGGCTATAGTATGTGATGGTAACAACATAAATGAGTCATGTGAAATTACACTAGACATGGATATCTTGAAATCTAGCTTAAGTGAATTAGATGAAACTATAGCTAAGTTTGTTAAAGGAGAAAAGAATCTTAATACGTTTCAAGACAACAAAGACTTGCCCTTGATAAATATAAAATTGGATACAAAGGTAAAAATAAAAATAGATCATATAAAAGTCATTTTGTTAAAGCAACAAATGTAATTATTATGGTAGATTTTGATACATAGTACACGCTTGCTCAATTAGGAGCAAAACAAATACACATGAAAAAAGAAGTTGGTTTAGGTCCCATGAGACAAGTCCATGTTATTAAAAATAATCCTGAAAGACCTAAACTCAAATGGGTATAAAATAGTAACATTTTGTTTTGTAGGGATCTTTAAAAGGAAACAATAAATTATACATGGATAACAGTTGCTTAACACACATGGTTGGTGACACATCTAGAAGGAGAATTGCCTTTGGGAACAATCTCAAATTAACCATACTGGGTGAAAGAAGCATTCGAGTCAACAGATACTCAATTATAAAAAGTGTATTTTAGGTAGATAACTTAAGGCATATTTTGCTTAGTGTTAGTCAATTGTATAATAATGGAGTCAAAGTCATATTTCAACCAACAAATGTTCTACTAAAAGAATGACAATGATTAAGTTTACTTTAAAGAATATAGATAGGGGAATATATATATATATATATATAATTATTTAATTAATCTAGATGATTTCAAATCTTAAAATGAGACTTGTATATACTCTTAAAATGATGATAGCTAGTTGTGGAACAAAAAATCAGAGGCAATGTAGGCTAAATACTTGTACTTTTAATTTTTTATGATTTAGTGCCTCATCTTTACATTTTGGTAAATTAGTGCTCGTCCTTTCAAAGTATGTGTCATTTAATGCCTTGGTTAAATAATATTCGATGGATGTTTATTTTGATGATAGGATAATGGTAAACCAAGTGCTATACTTTCAATTTATGACAATTATTTACTAATTTAGTACCACATCTTTAAATTTGATAATTTTTACCAAGTGTTGTCATTATCTTGTCATCAAAATACATATTTGTCAAATATTATTTAATAGAGGTACTAAATCATATATATTTTAAAAATATGAGTACTAATTTGTCAAAATCTAAAGATGAGGTACTTAATTACCAAAAATTAAAAGCATAAGCACTTCATTTGCTTTTATCCCCCCCAAAATTAGGAGTATCTAGTATGGGCATTATTTTAAAACTTGTCAGAAAAAGATGTTATCAAAGGTTTACCAAAATTTTATTTTTAAAAGGATAAGATTTATAAAGTATGGCAATAAGGAAAACAAACTAACAACTCATTTACTTAGAGGTAATAGAGAGGGAATAGAATTGCTATTCCCAAGAATCAACTTGTTACCTCATTTACTTACAAATGAACTGGACATAATTATTATCAATGATCCATTTATTCTCTATATAGAGAGAATAAAAAAAATTACTTACTATATGATTTTTTTTTTTTATTACCTCTCTATTTCCTTTCCCATGGGAATAGAAAACTCAGACAATAATACTATTTTATCCTTAGTAAAATTAGTCATTGACAAAAATACCCTTTACAACGACAAAGACCTAGAACTTATGTGTTGAACTTTTATGTTAAGAGGGAACATATTAGAAGAATATTGTGCAGTGATAATGATTGTTATAAAGACATGTTAAGAATGAATGCGATGGTGTATTTTAAGCTTTGTGAAATGTTGGAAACTTTAGGGGGTTAAGAGCTACTTCATCATATACTTATAAATGAACAAGTAGCAATGTTCCTTCATATTTTGACTCATCATGTAAACAATAGGGTCATAAAACATAAATTTAGAAGATCAGGTATAATGGTTAGTTAGAGTTTTCAATATGTATTGAAAGCAGTTGTTTGCTTAGAAGGTCATATTTTGAAGAAGCTAGAGGCAATCATTTCAAGCTCGTCAAATGAACGATAGAAATATTTTGAGATAATTAATAACCTAATCTTTGTTTTTTGAAACCAAACATTGGAAAAATTTAGCAAGTTTCTAATATGATATTTTGTTTTAATGATAATATTGTTTGAGTACGTAAGACAAGACATACGTAAAGATAAATGTGCCACTTATGGATAAACCTGGATATTGAACTCAAAAAGGTGAAATCGCTATAGATGTTCTTAAGGTTTGCGCTCCTAGTATGCGTTTTGTTTATGTCCTTCAATTGATAGAAGAATCCTTTGAGATGCTATTAGTAGGAGAAATGGATTAAAAGTACCTCATTGTAAGACTTTATAGAATCATAAAAAAAGTTCCACTAATCTATGTATGAACTTTTCACGCTTTTATGTAACTTGTGTCTATATGTTATCATAGTTAAATATTATTCAGTTGATATTGGTTATCTAAATTGTGAGAGTTTTTTAGCACCATTTCAGGGTTAATGCTCTCACTTAAATGAGCTACGTCAAGGTTATCAACTAAGGACTTCGAAGGACTTCTTTAACATGAAACATGTTGCTTCTTGTAATATTATTGAGAGATGTTTTAGATTTTTTAAGTTGCGTTAAAGTGTATTTAGAAGCTTATCTATCTACCATGTCAAAATTCAACTAGATTATTATAGCTTGTTGTTTAGTTCACAGTTATATAAGGACTGAAATGGCTATTGATCCTATGGAGAATGAACTTAGTGAATCTAAAGAGAACTCTACTAACATAGAAGAAAATGGTCCTATTACAATAGATCAAATTTTGATGCTTGGAATAATTAGAGACAAGATTTAGCACATCAATGTATGACAGATGGAATGTGTCTCATTCATAAGAAATTTGGTAACTATTTACATAGTGAAGTTTTGACTTTGTATTTACATTTATCAATATTTGTTAGCACTTTGGTTTTGACTTTTAAATTGGATAATGGATCTGATTTTTTTTTTTCTAATTTATTCTTTGTGCTATTTTATTTATACATTTTCCTATTATTTATGGAAGGAATACTTTTGTATAAAAGAATGGCAAAAACTATAAAAGTAAGAGTGGACTCCAACAAAAGATGTAGCACTTGTTTTGTGTATGGTTGAATAGAAAATGGTAGATTTAATGCCTAATACAGGATTTAAGGCTAGTTACTTGTTAGAGCTAGAAAAGATAATGTGAGACAAGATAGGAACCAGATTAAAGGCTAATTTGCATATTACATCGCGGATAAAAACTTTGAGAAAGGAGTGAGCTATTGTACATGACATGATTCATGGAAGCACTAGTGGATTTGGATGAATAAGAATATGTCTATAGCTGAAGATGCTGTATAGGATAACTATATACAAGTAAGCACTCATTAGTTTTAATATTGTAATATAAAGATAAATAAGTTATGAGTAAGGGTAATATTGTCAATTGATATAAAATAAGAGGTTAATATAGTAAAAAATCCAAGTATAATTGTATTTTGATCACATAACAGGCACATGACGGAAGATAAAAATTTTACATTGAAAACCGCTTTCAACGTCGCCGACGTAGGGTTCAATAAGGCTGGCGTATGTTGTTGAGGCTTTGGTAGCGTAGAGCCGGTGTTGGATTAAGAGAAATCGAGTAAAAATAAGATACACCACCAGTGTATATAGGTATGCCACCGGTGGCGTGTTGACGTACCTTTGATGAAAAATGACCCAAGACAAATTTTGAACTGATACGACACCAGTGTTTACGTTTATGTCACCAGCCTTGGATTTGCGCCGTCAGCATATAGTATAAAAACTGCCAACGTCAGAGTGCGACAAATGAAGAGTTGTACAATTTTTTTTATATCTATTTGCTTATTTTATTCTCCAAAAGCATACCTAGACCTAGAAATCCTCTTTGTGGGAATTCCTAACAACTAAGGCGATTCACGAGATCAGATCTAGGTAATTGAATCGCTATATTTTCTTTAAGATCTACCAAATCAATAGTTTCCTTAGAGATTTGCCTGTTATTTTTTAAGGGGAGATTGGAGAAAACCTTAGTTTTCTTGGAGATCTGGATATTTATTGTTTAAGAAGGATTTCAATTCAACTTTAGGTAAGTATTTTAATAATTTAATCTTTATGATTTCATAAAAGTAGTTTATGTTGATTTGTGTATTTTGCTTTGGATGAAGTTCTAGGGTTTGGAGAATTTGCGGAGGAGATTGGTTCTGTTTGACGACTTCTACATTTCAATCAAGGAAAAGGTGTAGATTTATGTTTATTTTAAAAATAGGGTTTTAGATGATAGATGAGATTAGGATTATTTGATGGTGAATATTATTGAAGTTGTTTTTGTTTGTATTATCCGATTTTGGTGAATTAAGGTTGTATTATAAAGGAGATGTGGTGATTTAGAGTCTTGTTCTTTGAAAATTGATTCAAGTATGACCTTACCTCGTTTGATGTATGTGCTTGTAGGTTTAAAATTGCTTTGTTGCATGTGATGTAGGAATAGAATATCAAATCAATCTAATTTTATCCGGCTTATTAATTTGTTTTGCTGCTTGTAATTGGCTACGGTTAGTAAAGATTATGTAGAGTGTGATATTAACACTGACAACCTAATGATCTATATGTGAGGGTGTCCAGAGTGGACTCGTGTATAGAAAGAATTCCGGTAGATTAGGTTTTTGGTAGTATGGTTGCGGGTGTACGAGAGATTCCCAATACCAATATATGTATAATTACCTATTTTTCTATATGTTTGTTTTTATGGAGTCATGAATTACTCTAGATTTGGAACTAGATATATATGGATCTGAATTGTGTTGTTTACTGGCTAATTACAAGATGATAAATGGTGTTTATTACATTAGAAATAATTGCACGTGATTATATGCTGTGTGTGCATATGCATCTATATTTGGTTTGGTGTACTAGGCTTTTTGCTCATTCTTTTCATTTTTCAGGAATTGGAGAAGTTCAAGTAATTTATGATCTATCAGGATATGATATCTTTATAGATGATGAGAAGGACGATAGTGGATTTGATTTGCCAGCTGACTCCTAAGATGTGTTGGTTTAGGGATAGTTGTGGAAGACAAAATTAACATTTTATATGTTTTATCAATTTAAGAATGTTTTAAGGCTTTGGTTCATGCCAACAAGATTTTCTTTTTAAGATGTTTGTTTTTCATGAAATATCTTAAATAGGTACTCTCTATGAAAATATTGGGGATTTATATTTTGTTTATTTGGTTTAGAGTTTTATCGCCGTTGCTTATTCTTATAAAGAGAAAGACATGTGGTGGGTTGTAATGCCTTTAGATTAGAGCGCTACAAATATTTTACAATGCTGCAAAATTTCATTGAAGGAATTTTCCCTCTTATGAGGAATAGCCACTTATTTATGAGAAAGATCAAGCTATTGGAAAAGATGTACAAGGAGCTAAAGACATACTTGAAGAACTGAAAAATGGTGAAAATGGCAACAACAATTAGATAGAAGAGCAAGGCGAAGATCATGAAGAAGATAATCCAATAGATATAGAAGATTTATCTCCAAACCTTCTTGCATTGCATGAACCTACCAAGCAAAAAAGGAAAACTCATATAGACGAAACTTCTTCCCATGGTATGGGAAGAAGTTATTAATGATCTTGGAAATTATTCTAGAGAGATCAGTAAAATGTTAAGTGTTGGTATTAGTTTAGAGCTACGTGACACATGAAAAGAAGATTATAGAAAGCTAATTGTCACTCTTTGGGGATCATCTTTTAAATAAGCTCTCCACAACCCACAACAACTATTTCTCTTTTATGAGTTACCATTCTGTTAACAACTAGAATGGGTGAGGACATGCATTAAAGATCATTGAAGGTTGTTGCTATGGAGCATTGATCAAATAATATGTTTTTTATTTATAAGTTATACAAGTAAGTAATATTTTATGAGTTAGATTTTACATATATAAGCTCTAACTTATAACTTATATATGTTTCATGTTTTATATGTTACAAGTTATATATAGAAGCTATATTTCATATATATAAGTTAAAATTAATAGTTTATATACATAAATTATAAGTAATAACTTATATAAGAATATATAAATATATATATTATAGAGATTTTAAATATAAATGACATGCATTATATATGTTATATATATAAAAAGCAAATAAGGTATTGATAAAATATGTAAGTTGTAGAGAAAATTATATTAGAAGATCCCAATGTTTGGAGAATTAGGTCAATTAAGGTCTCCATTGACACACTTCTTCAAATGTTGGAACTTCGAACCACTTGAAATGTTGGGACTTTCTGATGTAATTTACTCATAAGTTGTTTATATAAATTCTAAGTTATACATATAAGTTATATCTTATGTATATAAGTTATATATGTTTTATGTTTTATAGGTTATATATATATATATATATATAAGCTATGATTCATATATGCATAAGTTATATATATAAGTTATAAGTTATATAATATATCATTTTTATTTATAAGTTATGATTTATATACATATATATAAATATCTAAAAATATAAAAGTATCTAATCTAGAGATTATTAATATTTTATAAATGACATATAAATAGGGTACTGATAAATATGTAAGCTATATATATAAGTTATGTATATAATTTATATTTTATAAGTTATATATGCAGGTTATATATGTTGTGTGTGTGTGGTGTGTGTGTGTGAGAGAGAGAGAGAGAGAGAGAGAGAGATAGACTAACACATAAACTATTTATATTTATATATGTGTTTGTACTATATAAAACATATATTTATATATTTATATGTAATGTATTTGTTATGAATAAAGTACGTATGTGTATGTGTATGGGTATGGGTATGGGTATGGGTATGGGTATAGGTATAGGTATATAACTTCTTATTTTTTTTATAATAGCCAAATAAGGGTATAATGGTAATTTTTAATTTTATTCTCAGTTTAACACTGCACTTTATAAATTAAAATAAATGCTTAAATATGTATTCTTGGTAATCAAACTCTAGATGAAGTAAACACCGAAATACATTATTCCTACTAGTAATCATTACCAAGGCATAACTTGTCAATTTTTCCTCTATTCTCTACGTCCAAGTAAATAGGCCGTAAGACTTCTTTCAAGTCTATGGATGTTGTTTCTACTTCTAAGACACAATAACTATTACACATAAACTTATTTGGACCTACACAAACTATGAGTTTGGATATTAGAAAATATATCTTGGTCTATGTTAATAATTTCATGTAAAGATAAATTCAATCATGTCTTTTTTAGACGTTGGAAAAAAGTTTAAAATGGGAAAAGGTCCCAATCTTGTCACCATCGAAAGTGATCATGAGAGAAGGTTTGAAAATTTTGAAATGGGTGAAAATATGGAATAAAACACACTTTTTAACACTAAGAAAACCACAACAAAATGAAGTAATGAAAAGAAAAAAATAGTTATTTAATTGAAATGGTTATAGTAATGTTGTGTGAAAATAATATGTCTAAATATTTTTAGGCTAAAGTTGTTAATACTGCATGTTATATATCTAATAGGATGTTCATTAGATTAATTCTTAAGAAAACTCTCTATGAGCTTTGGAAATGTAAAAGACTTAATGTCTTATATTTTCATTCATTTGACATAAAATGTTACATCTTAAATAATGGGAAAGATCGATTTGTAAATTTTGATGCTAAGAGAGATGAATGTGTTTTTCTTGGATATTCCCTTATTAGGAAAGACTATAGAGTGTTTAACAAAAGAACATTGGTTGTTAAAGAATCAATTCATTTTATTTTTTATGATGCTTTATGTATACTTAAATGATGATGCGAATGATTTGTGTGCAAATTTAGATAAATTCACTTTTAGTAATAATGACGATGACGAAAAAACACAAAAAGAATTGGAAACAAAGAAGGAACCTAGGGAGGATACAACAAAGGGCAAATGTCAAATTTAATACCTGAATTTTGCATAAAATTCAATTTGGTAACTAAACTTTGAAATGTTCAATTTAATACCCAATCAATTTTTTTACAGCAAGTTTTACCATCTTTTTAGCACTATTTACTCTATTTGTAAACGCAAAAGAGGTAGCATATGATTGAATTTTTACTAATACTCCTAACATCATTTACCACTAGTAGGTTGCTTTTACCACGTTAATAAATAAAGTAAGGGAATTAATGAATTAATGAAAATAACCACAAAAACTTCGCTTGGGTATTAAGTTTTTGTGCAAAGTTTAGTAACTAAAATTGACACTCTCCCTCCAATAAATAAACTCACTAGACATGATCTTTTTATGGATTGAAAATATGCTAAAGGTAACCATAAGAACTTAATCATAGGTGAATCATTTAATAGAGTGCAAACTAGATCTTTCCTAAAGAATATGAGTAATCTTTTATTTATTTATTTTTTTGTTTCAAACAAAGGCTAAATGTATATATGAAACTCTAAAAAAATGAATTTTAGATACAAGCATGGCAAGAAAAACTTAATCAATTCACTAAAAATGAAGTTTGTAATCTTGTATTTAAACCTAGCGATGAACCTATAATTGGTACAAAATTGGTATGTAAAAACAAATTTGATGAAACTTGAATAGTAATTAAGAATAAAGCTAGATTAGTTGACAGAAGACATAACCAAGAAGAGGAAACCAAGCTAGATTAGCATAAATATTTTATTTTCTAATTGAATCTAAATCCAAACATTTTGCCCTTGTCCAACTTTCCACATATGTATTGGTAATAACAGTTTTGGTTCTTTTTCCCACCAACAGCATATGCTATATATCCCTAAAATTAATCAAGTCATAGGTGTCAATTTATGAGTCAAAGGCTTAAAGGTTTTCCACCACGTGAAAGTAGAAAAGTTGTCCATTAATCATATCATGAACCTTTTTGAACTGCAAAGCTAGTTAATATTGAGAGAATAGAAAAACAAGCTATCAATGGCAACTAAATCAGGCATACATGAAACGGGACCCTGTTTTAGCTGGCAGACTTGAAGCTTGAATCGGTAAAAGTAACAGGCAAAAGAACAGTTGAGAATCAAATAAACTGGCGACGCTCATTAACCTCATCGTTTAAGTGGAAATCCTATGTCCTAGGTCAATTATTGTCGTTACCAAAGAAAGACGGTATGCTTTGCTTTGTGGAATGGAAGAGGATAAAATGGAAGGAGATTGGAGAAAGAAATACTTAATTAAAATATTGGAATAAACGAATATTACTTATCTTTATGCGTCAGGTAAGATCAAGGTGGATCTCTTAAAAAATATGAAATTTATAGAATAAAATTTGAGTTTTTAAAACACTGCCCACACACACTTCATAGAAAATATTAACATGGATAAAATTTCGTCTAATATAATATTAAGTAACTTTTTTTTTTCACTAACATACACTTGTAATAGTTTTCTTTGAAGTTAATTTATTATTCGACTTGATACATGTTGACCGATAACAAATTAACTAGTTTAGAGACCTCGAAATCTGATAACTAATTGACGTAAAAAATAATTATAAGTATTTATTTATGTGAGATAATTGTTTAATATTAGAAGAAAATTTTTTTGATGTTCACATTTTTCAAGTGGAGTGGTGTAATATATTAGAATTTTGAGGTCTGTATGTAAATAATAAATATAATAGTTTCCAGCAGGTGTTTTTTGATTAACTTATAATATTATTGGAATAAAATGAAATGGGATGGTTTGCTTGGAAAAGATTTTAGACATAAGAACATAATATAATAATATAAGTGATTAACCTACAATTAAAAATTTACGACATCAATAAGTTAATAATATGCTAGGATCATTGTAATCAAATAGTATGTACATCTGCTATCAAAAGTGATTGATTGTGGGGAGGAAGAAAAAAAGATAATATGATAAATTGTTTTATGTATATAAGAGGGCAAACGATAACATTAAGATAATTAATATAACAAATTATATTTTTATGGACTTTTTTTCTCTAATTATATAATATAAAACTAAAAGTTAGGTTAAATGTTGCAATATTAACAAATAAAAAAGAAAAAAAATGTTTAAAAAGAGACCATTGACTAGTTAACATTAATTTGTAGTGCTATATATACTAGTTTGAAATTAGAATAGCAAGAATAGAAATATAACCTAACTCATGCAAAAAGCAAAACAACTCAAATATTCTAGTCATTTTGATAATATATTTTCATTGTTTTCAAACAGATATTTGTCAAAAAAACAAATACCAATAAAAAAATGACAGTTTAATTTTACTAATAAACAAACCAAACAGATATAATACAAAAATAATATAGATAAGTTATAAATACAAATCTGATATATATATACGATATAAATAAAAATCATATAATACAAACAGACCCTTAGCATATATCAAAAGGGATGGAGTTGATTTGGGGTTTCAGATTCCTGAATGCTCAATTCCACTTCCAAAAGAATACCATTCTTAATGAGAATAATGGACTCCGAAACTTAAAAACCTCTACCGAATATGGAAAATAGTTTCTATCGGATAACATTGGATATGAAAGATACTACTAGTACTTGCTACGATTTTTAAGTTTAAAATTGAGATCCCGAATGCACGTGGAAGACAAATGTTGAAATGATAAATCGAAATCTTAAGCTGGTTGAGTTGATATCTGAAAATATCTTCATTCACTGTATTTCATTTTGCATATATTTGGAGGACACTAAATTAGTACTAATTGAGTTCAATAACAGAGATATTATTGGTCTCCCAAACCAAATGAATCAGTCACCTATTTTAAAAGTTGTGTTATGTGTGCTCACCAAATATATATTTATACATCAATACTAATTGTTTCCTTGAGATTTTTTTCTTTTAGCTTTTTTTCTTACTTAGGGTTTTATTTCTTTATTCATCTATTTTTTCAGTAATTATTGCAAAATATCATTGAAAGGAAGTAAAATACAAGAAGTTCACAGCCCTGTTAGCAGAATTAGAGCTATTAGTGCTTGGGTATGTTATCCTCATGTTTGAAGTACTAAGGCGATCTTTAGTATGTACTGGAAGAACATTAAAAAAAAAAAATCAAAAGATATAGTATCAAAACATAAGAAATCCTAGCTTGTTGAAGATTTGTATAATGTCATGTGCTGTCATGTTTGGCATTCAAGACAACTGGGCCGACGGATCGTCTGGATCTATGGCTTGCATGATATGATGATAGATAATCAATGCATAAATTATGTTAGTATTTGATTTTAAGAGGCCATCATGCATATTTCCTAAATTATACAAATCCTTTTGCCTAAGTTTTAAATAACTATCCAGCATTTTATATATTTTATTTCTAAATTCATTTGCACAGTAATGGATAGAGGATGCAAACGAGTAGAGTCGAGCTTTTGAATGTTTAAGGATGACTAATTAGAAAAATTAATAAGTTCGAGCTGAGTTGGGCATATACCAAGGTTAAAAATATCGGGCTCCAGCTTGAACTGATTAAAAAATCTCAAGCTCTAACTCGGCTTGAAAGCCTAGCTTGTTTATGTTTAAACAAGCCTATAGTCAAGCTCGACTCCATCACTTATCAAACCTAGCTAAACTCAAATAAACTAAATTGATCCAAAAAAAATGTTTAATTAAAAAAAAGAGAATGTATTTACTATTTGGTACTAGGCCATGTGATTTAAAATGGTGCAATGGCTTTTATAGAGTACAAAGGTTGGGTATGGTTGTGAAATAATCCATGTGGAACAACAAACAACATTACAATCACAAAGCTTTTATACAATAATCTCTAAAATCAATTCCTCTCTTTCTCCATATGAAACAACGACAAGACACACCAATAATTAATTTTTGAAAACATGTTTATTTAATAAATGACATGTCATGGTGAAAAAATATATGATAAAAAACTAAGAAAATGGTAAAGAGATTAAAATATATTATACACTAATAAATACATAATGAATAATAAATATTGTATTTAAATATATAATAAATAGTATATCATAATATTTTATTTAAAGCTAGCGAATAGACTTGAGAGCTTAAATGAGCTTAAAGTTCGAGATCAATCTCAATTCATTTACTCATCAAGCTCGAATAACTCCGAAGGAACTCAACTTATTTACATCAATTGATGGAGATTAATGATTATGTAAAGTTCAAGAAAACAATATCTTTTTTTGTAAGAAGAAAATATATTTTCTATTTACTAGTTTCATATATTCTCCATGATTGTTAACTACCATCGTAATGATGTTTTTTGAGTAAGTGTCATCAATAGAGCTAGATATACGGGCCATGATTTGCCGGTTGGCTTGTTTATCCACTTAAAAAAGCGAGTGTGGCTAATTTTTTTTTTTCCCATTTAAAAGCGAGCCAGATTGGCTCAACTCATTTAACCTACTAGATAAAGTGGGATGGTTCATGATGGGCCAGGCCGACCCATGAGCCAACAGTAACAAAAAAAAAAAGAATAATTTAAGAATAATAATAATAACATATTAGTAATTATTTATGATATGATATGATATCAAGGATGATTGATTTATATACACATCACATGCATAATAACATTCTTTTTAAGTACATATTTATTAATTTAAACGTAACATTATATCTAAAAAATTATTTATAAAACTTTTTTATATACAAGTAATTAAAATAACAATAAAATTAATCATTAATATATAAAAAACACTAAAATACATAAAATGTTTCAATTTTCTCACAAATTAACATGGCCTATTTAACCTGCGGGTAGAAGTGGGTGAACCAGCTCGGCCGTTTAGCCCGTTTGCCCACATCTAGTCACGAATGATGCCTAAATTTTAACAAAATATACAATTAGGTACCTAATCTTTAAAATTAACCAATATCGTATGTGAAAAAAATTTTCTTGTATATTAGTCATTATTATGGAGGTATTATTGATATGCATAAACGTTCTTTTAAGTACTAATCTGATCAATTTTAAAGATCATATACTTAATTACATATTTTGTCAAAGTTTAATATTATTTATGACATTAACTCTTTTTTTATTATTGCTTATAGCAACAACTTGCTAATAAAAATTATAAATTAATACAAAGTTTTAAAACTATGTTGTATTTGGTTGATAAGAATAGAATTGATGTTTTGCCTTTATTTCTAAGGAATTGCCATTCATTGGTTTGTAAAAAGTTTTATTACAAAGAATATCTATCTTATGTAATATGAAATATATAAGAAATTCTCATTTCCTCACTTTGTAAGAGGAAATGCTACTCTTTAAGAAAGATATCTTTTTATTTTTAAATACCTTAATCATAAAATAAATGAATTGTTATTTATTTACAATCTTATTCCATTCTAATCAGGAATGAAAACAAAATCATGTGACTAAGGGGCCAAATTTATTTTGTTATAAATATAAGCATAACATTATTATAATAATAAAAAATTTTCCCAAGTAAAATGAGGTCAGGGTCCATTTCAACCGTCGCCTGGGTTGGTTCCTGATTCTAATAAGCCAAACACGATATTAGTAAGATAATATTTGATAATTGAACATAATCCGGGACAAAAACGGAAAGCCTGGAGTGTATTTCTCAAACAAACAACAAAAAAAAAAAAGAGAAAAGGATCTATAATACTAAGATGATCTGTTTAAACATGTACTTTTATATTCTCTTTTTGCTAAACTATAATTACGGATATGCGATAACGGATAAATATTTGTTATCCTAAAAATAAGATTTTTATCTTATTTTAATAAATAAATATTTATCATATGTTAAATAAATTTTAAAAATAAAATAAATAATTATTATCTTTTTATAAATACATAATAAATATTTATTTACCGTGATAGAAGAAGATAACAATCTCCTGCATTAACTTACGTCTCTGTGCAAAAGATTAACTGAACAAAAATAGCTAAATTAGTCCTTTCGACAGCGATTATTATGCGAATCTCAGATCTCTCGCGATCGCTTCGCTCGAGTTTTGCCTAGATTTCTACAAAATGGGTCTCGTCATCATAATCCACGGCCAATCCTCCTCCATTAAAGGACACAACACCACGAGCGCGAGAAAATCACGCAATGTCTACTGTCTAATAAAGTCTGACCAACCGCCAAAAATAAAAAAGTCAGACCAGCAAACAACGACAGTTTAGGTTGGGGAATTCCATTCGGTAAGAGAGAGATAGAGAAGAGACAAACCAATAGAGATAAGTACAGTATGATTCATCTAGTTTGCTCTTCAAATAGAACTGAACTTAAAATTATAATTTAGTTATTTTTACAAAATTGAATCTATTCATATGGTTCAATTCGCTAATTTTTCATTATAAAAAAACAGTTCAGTATGATTCGATATATGGTTCGAATATATTGAAGGATATTTACCTTCTTTTTTTCATTTCAATAAAAAAAAACTATAAATTATTTTCTTACATTTCAAACCTCAACAACAAATTGATAAGTTGATCTATTAATTTATCGAAATCATTAACAACACATTTGTCAATTTATGGAAATCAACATTCAATTATAGAGTCAATTTTTTTCAAATCATTAATATATGTTGTTAAAATGAGAATAACTAAGCACAAGAATATATTGATGACGTAAAAACTCAAAATTAATCAAGTGCCATTACAAATATATATATATATATATGTGCGTGTGTTTGTGTATAAGGAAGGAGTAATATTGGATTTCCTTCATTGATGAAAGAGATAACCAATGTAATGTTTCTACTTTCTAATACCCATAAAACTATAACTATTTTTAAACCATGGAAACTCTAAAAGTATTAATTATAAATATAAAAAATTAACAATTTTATCCTAAAACACAATTAACTATAAAAATAAAAATAACATTAAGAGGTTTTTTTTTTTTTTTTTTATAAAGGTGAAATGGTTAGGTTCATGACTTCGAATCAAACAGCAACCGAATTTTCACTACCAACCGAATCTCCAATTGAACCGTTTAAAAAAATAATCGAAAAGTCAGTTTGATTCCAATCAATTCGTGGGTTTGGTCTTTTTTTTTTTTGCCATCCCTACAAATTGTGGGGTGATTAAAATGGGAAAATAAAACCATTATTGCTTCAATTAGCAATCCTAATAAGAAAATAAAACATAATGTGGGAAAGACACAATTGATAAAACTGTTTCCCAAAAAATGTTACTTTTGATACTGAATTTTACAATTTTTCATATTTAAATATTTAAAATTTAAATATATTAATGAAATACCTTAAAATAAATAAATCATAAAGGGGAGGATGAGTAATAATGAAATACCCTAAACCTTCACCTAAGTTAGAAATCAAGTTTGGATAGATTAAAATGAATTGTAGGATATAATTAGATAAATTGACATAATTAGATTAATAATAATTAAGTTGAAATTTGAGGTTTTGAATTTCTAAACCCCTAAGCATATTGTTTAAATGTTTAGCAGATTTCTAAATTGCTAAATTCTAATTTAAATTTCGATCTTTAAATCCCCACAGATTTTGAATTTATTTGCTTACCTAAAAATATCTTTAATTTTATTCTTTTACTTTTCCTTTGTCCTTATCTTAAGATATCTTTAACCTCATCTATTGAATTTTCTTTTCCTTTCCTCTATCTTTCTCTTATATTGTCTTTTCACTTTTGTTCTTATCGTTTCTTTCTCTCTCTTCTCTTCCCCTTCTCTATTCTAGTCTTTTTCTTAGATTAACTCTTGAATCTCAATTTCAAAATGACTAAAAGAGAAATCGAAGTTAGAAAAAAAAGATAAGAAGTAGAAATTAAGTTAGAAGTAACTCAACAACGAGAAATAAAGATTAGAATTGCATGTGATTGCCAAAAGATAAGTAAAGCGGTTTTACTTCATTTAATTCATTGTTTATGTGTATATTGTTTGGTTTATGATTTATGTACACACATAAGATGAATTAACTTTAGAAATGAGTTAAGTTGGTGATAAAATTAGTAAATAAGGATATATGATCACAAATCTGAAAACCTAATTTGTTTATGCGTAAGTAATGTAATCATATGGTTTCTGCTGTAGCACGAGTGAGAAATTTAAAAGAATTAAAAATCTAAAACCTAATTTAATATCATGAAATAATAATACCCTGACAGTATAATAATTAATATTCTTTTGGAAATATAAATGTGTTGTTTTTCATACATAAGGTTGAGGTTTTCATTAATTAATATCTCTTGACATTATAATAATTAAGCAGTGATTTGAAAATTCACACGAAATGGGCATTGTTGTTTTTAGAAAAAAAAAATCATGATATTTTCAAAATATCTACTTTTTAAAAAATACTCTCTTTACTCGTACAAAATATGTTCTTTCAAATCCCCTCCTTCCCCAACCCACCCACCCACACCACCACCCCCCCCCCACCCCGCCCAAAAAAAAAAAAAAAAATGCATTTTAGCTTGGAAAACCCAAGATCGTGTTTTTGAGTTTATGATATGAAACGAAGTGATCCTCAAGGTATGACAGTAACTTTATTTTACTCTGTTTTCAAGAAGTTATCGAAAATTTTTTCGTTTGCTTTGTTTTTAAAGATTTCAAAAAGTATTTTTATTAAATTTACCGATGCGTGTGCAAATCTTATTTTACATGTGGAAAACTTCATTTTCAGCTAATATCATATTTTAGAAAACTAGAAAACGAGCCTTGTTTACAAAGAAATATCAAGAACCGATAAAGACTACTTCTTGAGTTTATATAAGCTTAAAAATGAACAAATTCTGTCATATGCATTTAGACCCAAGTTTATTTGGGCCTTGTTTTTCTAAAAAGCATTAAAGCTTGTTTTCTAAGTTTGTCGAGGCTTAGAATTTCAATAAATCCGTTATATGTATTGAAACAAATGTTTTCTAAGTTTTATTCAATTAAAGAATAACAGAACGTGTAATATAACAGTAAATTTTCCCTATGAGCCTTATGTTGGATCTAAGTTAGGGATTAGAAAATAGAGTTCCTATTAGATTAGTGTATTGTTGCTAATTTTGTATTTTAGATTATTCCTATGCATGTTTTGATGCTTAGATATGTTTCGGAGGAGTTAAGAAATGTTTTAGAGTTGTTTGTCTATTTTATGTCGTTGCAACCTAGTTTGCCCATGAAGTCGATTGAAGGTCAACTTAATATAAGTGTCAAGGGGAAAGTTTTTTATGAGAAGTATTTGTCGTAGCCTAAAGTCAAGCCCTCGATATACTCGTGACAGACACTAAAAAGCTGTTATACCTAAAATTTGTTAAAGTATAAAGTACAATGCAATCGCGATCTACCATTGAGCCCTCAACATACCCCGCGACTGTCACTAAGTATTTTCGAGGCTAAATTTAAATTAAAAGTTTTGAGCACAATTCTGGTTGAGGTTGAGGTCAAGCACTCGACATGCCCTTGACAATAAACGTGAACGTTTTAACAGCACTCGACCCCAATTTATTGAGGCACGACATGTTTTATTATACATGTATGTACCCCGCGGCCTTTCCTAAGTGACCTTTGACCACTGTTTGCTTAGGTTTGAATAGTGAGGTAACCCTTGACCCAACCTAAGTAGTAAACGATGATGAAGAACCTAAGTTAATTATGTTTATAATAACTAGTTTGGATTAATATGCTAGGTTGAACCATAAATAACATGGGGAATATGTTGTTTCAAATGTATATTTGTTTAGGAAATGAATTTTTTTGAATATGAATGTTTTGATGATGTTTGTATAATTAAACAACTATAAATCAAGAGAAGTGAAATACTTTGACAGACAATGGAGAATTGTTCGTATCTTGATGGGGGCAATTTTCGTAGTTATGGTGGAGTTCCTACTTAGTGTCTAATCAAATAGATTTATAAAATAAGTCTTATATAAGTGAATAATTAGTTTAAATGCTTACATGAGTTTAATTCTTGAGAACGTGAATATATGATATATCTTTTGAAAGGACTTCTAAGACTCTGCTTGGATTCCTTATATATGAAGGTACGCAATATCTTGCGTGTTGTATACTAGATTGGCATCTAAAATAGATTAAGAACTTAAAGCCGGCCTAAGTATTGAGTGTTGTTTTGTGCATGTGCTATTGAATCCAGTCCGATAAGCGACAACCTTGTCTAAGTGGACTGGTAGTTTAGGTGCTTAGGCCACCTTCATCATGATACAATGACAGTTGTTGGTGGCTTAGCAGGTAGCCGATGAAACAAACGGTATCAGTGTAACGTCTATCTTGATCGGTGAGAAGTAATATATTAGGGCTGGCATTTATGGAACTGGTTAAGCCTCTTTATATTATGGATTGAGATGAGTAGAGTATGTGTAACAACTGTAAACCCTAGATGAGGCTTCTATTCCATTTCGGTTATATCATTTAGGAGATATAGATATTCGGGCTGCCCATATCAGACCTTTGAGCGTCATGTAGTTACTCAGGGCCCCTAGATTTCTAATGGATTGTATTGGAGTGTAAGTGCTCCAATATTGATTTGTTTACTCTAATTAAGGATAATAACTCGATGTTGCTGCATGGCATTTTGCTAAGAACGTGCGTCATCTTGCTTGTGATTGTATTACTGTGTACTAGGCTTCGACTCATTTTTGTTGTTGTTATTGTTTTCTTTCCATGTATTGTTGATGTTGATGACAATGAAGGTTATCTTGGACATGGGCAATCCTGGAGACATGAGAGACCAGTGAAGTGGGTTGGGACTGAATGATGTCTTTGTTTGTTATATTTTAAAGAATTGAATTTATCTTGTAAAGTTATATTTTCTATAAAGGGCTTGTTAGGAAGCCTAAATATTTTATAATAAGTTTTTGTAAGTTTCATTTAAGTGAAAGCTATTCCATTTGTTATGAGTGGAAGCTTGAAATATTTCTATAAGGTTGTTTTTTAGATTTTTTTACCCTTGCTAAATTCGGTTATCTGTAAAATCTAATTAAAAGGTTCCAGAATTTAAAACATGGTTAGCAATGTTCAATATAAGCACATTCTTTTTAGACAACCTTACGTGTAATACTCAAGTATCATATGTGGTTGAAGACTAGACATACTTGATTATTAGATTAGGCATGTCGGGTCTTTACAAATAATCACGTTTATAGTAGAGACAATTTCGCCCTAATATAAAATATTGGTTAAAACCTATCTAACCATTAGAAATAATTGTTTCTCACTCTTTTCTTCTATATACCATAGTTTCACCCCCTTACCTCTAACCATCCTTTGCAAATTTTGAAGATTTTTATATAGTAACTCAACAATATGTGAGATTCTTCTCGTTTTTTTTTTATCGTTTTCGACGGTATTGACTATAGGATGGTGGAGTATTGATGTTTAGTGTGAGTTATGATACTTTACTGAGGAAATGATGGATTTTAAAGAAATTTCCCAAGGAATAGGGAACAAGGTTTTAGGAACTTAGGGGAAAAAAAGAAATGAAAGAAATTTTAAGAAGCTAATATGATTTGATATACATTTTGATTTCTTGAACATTAGTTTTATTAAGATTGGGAAAATCCATACAACATGGAGTTAAGAGTGATAAAAATAGGTGATGAAGGGTTAGAACTATATTGGGTTGCAAAAAGAAAATGAAAAATGAATGAAATAGACGAATTTTAAAAGTATGTAGCCCATTCATGAGCCTATGGTACATGTTGTATATCTCTTTGAGGGTTAACATGAAAATTTTGAAAAGTTTATGAGCTTTTTTCTATTAGCTCATGTATCTCTTTATGGTATGATAAAATAAGCATCCTGGAAGTGCATAATTTTCTTGAAAGTACACTTCTAAGTGCATTAGCCTGTGCACTATTTTGTGATTTGTTTAGTTTGATTATAAGTTACACAACTCCTTATATGGTTGTGCACTTTCCCTTGTATACTATAACCTCTTCGAAATCACCTTTCTCCCTTGCTATAACAATTACAACATATTTTAAACCTTCTTGTAAAAATTTTATTTATATTACAAGATCTTAAAGCCTAAATATGAGTAAAGTAAAGACGAAAGTCATAAGAGTGTAGACCATGGATGATTTAGAAGTGTAAATGTTTCTGGACGACTTGATTATCATGTAGTTTAGGTGAGAGGATTTTAGAATTTGGGTTGACTCGATTTTTAGGCATGTGCACACGTTGTCTGTTACTTTTGTTTGCATAGAATAGAATCATGAATTGGTTAATTGAATATCTAGCTATAAAATTCCGTGTGTTTCTTATATATTATATGGCTACTAGTAGTAGATGGAGAATATCCACAATGTTGTCTCACCAACTTGAAGATTTAAGTGTGACGTTGTCCAATTAAAGTTATATCAAGAATGGACCTAGGTAGATCTAGGTGTTTGCTTGTGAGTATGTGCTTGTACTTGCTAATGCGCTTGTATTTGTGGTATATACATAATGGGCTTTGGCACACTACTTATCTATTTTTCAAGTATAGGATATTAAAGAATTATGTTTTGGTGGTCATGGACCAAAGGATAGGATTGGGTTTTCTGCTAGAACTTTTGTAGATTATAAACAAATTAATGTAATTGTTTTGGATAGTTTAGGTTATGAATTACTTCAAAATTTGTATTTATTTTGTAATATGGATTAGTGAATTGCACCATGAGATATCAAAGATTGTGATAATTATTTATTATGGTTAATAAGAGATTCTCAGCTTTGTGTGTATATTTAATATGGACAAATGGGTTATAAATGTCCTAATTTTAAGATATTATAATGAATTTTGTACACAAAAACTTTTTGACATGATTCGTGGTATTTAAATTAATTCCATTTAGGTTACAAACTTAACAGAGTGGACAACATTCCATGAATTATAAACTGGATTAGCTCTTTTGCGGAAAGTGTGGATGACCGGAAAATCGCCTCAAACGTTATTGACATTCGTCATATGCGATCTACATCGTCCCCCGTTGAATAAATCAAGTACGGAGTTTAGGAGCATGGTGGTTACAAAAGTAATCAGACAGGGACTCTGGCTCCGCATTCACCGGACCTTTTTTCGGTTTTGAACTGTTACGGTCCTTGGCAACCTTAACCTGTCAACTCAATTAGTGATTAGTAGACAATACGGAATTCATTAAAGTAAGAAAACAAAACAGAGATCGGCATGGATACTTTGATGGATCCTCCCTTAATTCTTCATCGAAAGGCGTAACGAACAGACTTGTCATTTACATAGCTTTTGGTACGTTACGTTTTAAGGAATTAGAACAGGAAATTTTTTTTTTATTATATTAGATTTGATTTATATAATAAAGTTAGCATGGGCTGTTGACGCACTGGGTGGATCCCTACTACTAGGATTTTTGAAACATGAACTTATACCTTTACTATTTTACCCAATCCATTTCTAAAGGATACCGAGTCAATTCGCCCCACCCCATTTAATCCAACTAAGAATAATTTATGCATAAAACAAAAAGTTAGTTTAACAAAAAACAAATCGAAATCAAGCTATTAAAATAAAGAATAATATGTCCAAATAATATGAAAAAAACTCTCATTTTCCAAACAAAAAATATGTGAAAATTCAATTTTTATACATAACATAACAAAAAAAAATATAATGTACTATATACATGAATATTAGCTTAACTAAAATATAAAATTATGAGTGTAGTTGCAAAGACCATATCATAATTAATATAACTTGGGAGAAAGACTGATTTTGAATTTAATTCAATTTTATTGTCCTTTAGCAGGTTGGTTTCCCATTGAGCCATAACTATGACCTGTGACCCATCCCTATAGGGTTGTTAAAAAAAATTCTTAAACCGAATTAATCTCCTATTGGATTTTTAGTAGGTCGAATGGATTGGGTGCCTTATAATAACCTGCACGTTTGCTTCCTTACTCATTCGTCTTTGTTCAGACCCTGCCTATGGGGATATTTAACTATCACAGCTATTATCATACTCATATCATGTCTCATTTTCACCGCTTTAACCTAATTACCATCTCTACCACTACTATAGCACCATCAACAATACTCCTTTTTTTTTAAATAATTTATTTTGCTTGTATAATGTGAGATCAATTTAACATCATATGTATTTATTATACATACATTTAAGAATATCTATCGTAAATTATTTATTTAATTAATTAAAAAAAACTAGCCCAAGATTCTTTGAAAGGGGCAAGGTCCCTTTAGACCCCTAAAGTTGTTCTTGCTGAGAATATGGTGTTAAATTATTTTAACATTAATGGCCCATGACTTATGGTATGACTCTAATATGAAAGGTTCAATATGATGGTCATTTGGGCATAATTGTAATTTTGAGTCATAGGGTTTCAAATCCCTCCACTCTCCTTATTTATATATGACAGTTAAAAAAAAAATATTGTGACTTTTCATTATAGAATAATTTTTCATTCTCCACCATTAAAAGAGAAACAGAAAAGAGAAAGGTAGAGTGGGAGAAAATCACCAAGACAAAATCGAAACAGATTTTCTTCTCTTGATTGGAATTCAAAATCATGGACAACGGTATGTATCAAAACCATTATAATTTTGATTGTTTCTATCATGTTTAGAAGATCTTGATTTGGAAATTAGTTTTACATGAAGATTTGTTTTTGTAAAATCTAAGAATTTCTAACAATTGGTATCAGAGCGGGTATGGAAAACTATTCAATTTAATTTTCCGAAATGTTCCTACATTTGCATTAACGAATTATTGCTTTTCATGTTTTCCGTTTGGAATTTACAGGATATCATGTAATGTTCATGTTTTCCGTTTCGGAAAACAATAATATTTCATAAAACATGAATGAAGGAACATATGTTTCCGTAATATAAATGTTCCATGAAATATTCCTGATTTCCGAAAATGAAATATAGACAATGGGATTTAGCATGACGTGATTTTGAATCCTGGAATTGGATTTGACGGAATTGGAAGTGTACGAGTACGAACATTTAACGGAACGTGGAATTATGTGTTCCTATTTCCAAACATAGTTTGGTCTGTGTATGCTTCACGAACATGGAAAATAAAAAACAAATATCTGCAAATATATATATGTGCTATATTTCTGATATTTTCCGCATTAACGATAGTTTATTGATATTTGTTAATTTGAATGATCTTAATGATTGAAAAGTTTGATGTTTGTTGAGATTATGTTAGTGTAAATGAAATAACAAAAGCTTGTTAGTCACCAAAGTGGCCTAGCTTGGAAGGATTTAAATATTTAATTGTGAAATGAACAATTGTAATCATTAATCATAAGGCTAGGAGATCATCCAAAGATGGATCATTGCTTATAATTAATGATACTAAAAGAGATTCATTGATATACTGGGTGAATATGGCTGTATATCCAAAGATAACATACATATTGACTTAAGTATGATTGATTGATCTATCAAAGTATATTTATCTAAGCATCATTATTGATTAAAGTTATGCATTAAGGTATCACCCAAAGGTGACCTTAAATACATAGTTAAAGTTTATCATTTGTTTGAATCCATTTAAGTTTACTCAAAGCATTAATATGTATATTTGGATTACATTTACAGCTTCTAGTAATTTGTTCGCTTTGGGCAATGGAATGATCAAGTTCAATGGGCTAAACTATGCGGAATGGTGAACAGATCCAATTTCAACTGGGCATTTTGGATTTGGACCTAGCAATTATTTCTGATGAAAAGCCTGCAGCCATTACTGAGACTAGTACTGAGTCAGACAAGTCTCTTTATGAGACTTGGGAACGGTCTAATAGGCTGAGTTTGAACTTGATGCGAATGACGATAGCTGAAAATGTCAAGCCATCGATGCCTAAGACGGAAAATGCAAGGGAATTTATAATGAGAATTAAGGAATACTCTCAATCAGATATAGCTGACAAATCTATTGTAGGGAGCCTAATGAGTGAGCTAACGACCAAGAAATTTGATTGGTCACAGCCCATTCATGATCATGTGACATGCATGGCTAATCTAGCAGCAAAACTGAAGTTAATGGGTATGGATGTGAGTGAATCTTTTTTGGTTCAATTCATCATCAATTCGCTTCCTCCTGAGTTTGGTCAGTTCCAGGTGAATTACAACACCATTAAGGAAAAATGGAACCTTCAGGAAATAAAGGCCATGTTGGTTCAGGAAGAAGGGAGATTAAAGAAGATGAAGGATCACTCTGTTCATCTCACTGTTCATAATGATGCTGGTAGCAGTAAGTCTAAACCAGGCAAGAAGGGTAAGAAGAAAGGACAAAGCCTCTATGAAAGTTGGTGGAGGTCAAATCCATAAGGATCAGAAGTGTTTTTTCTGCAAGAAAACGGGTCACTTCAAGAAAGATTGTCTAAAAAGAAAGGCTTGGTTCGAAAAGAAAGGTATGTACTGTATATCAGTATGTTTTGAATCAAATGTAATTGAAGTGCCTAATAATACTTGGTGGTTAGACTCTGGGGCTACTATTCATGTGTCACATATTATGCAGGGATTCCTTTCAATCCAGCCCATAAGAGGAACTGAACAGTTTCTTTATATGGGAAACAGAATGAAGGCACGAATAGAAGGAATTGGGACGTACAGATTGATTTTGGATACTGGGTGTCGCCTGGATCTAGAAAAGTGTCTCTATGTTCCTGAATGTGCTAGAAATTTAGTTTCTGTTGCAAAGTTGGATGAAGTAGGTTTTAACTTTAAGATTGGAAACGGTGTATTTTCATTGTATAGACATTCGTACTATTATGGATCTGGTACTTTAGTTGATAATTTATATCGTTTTAATCTTGATGTTATGTATGCTGAATCTCTGTTTCTTGTTGAGCATAGTATAGGTAACAAACGTAATGCACACAATGATTGTTCTGCTTTCTTATGGCATCAAAGATTAGGTCATATATCCAAAGAAAGGGTAATGAGGTTGGTGAAAGGTGAAATCTTGCCTCAATTGGATTTTACTGACTGGGATATATGTGTTGATTGCATAAAAGGTAAGCAAACTAGACATATATCAAAGAATCCAGCCACAAGAAGTAATGAACTCCTTGAATTGATACACACTGATATTTGTGGTCCTTTTGACATTCCAACATGGGGTGGTGAAAAGTATTTCATCACATTTATTGATGACTACTCACGATATTGTTACTTATATCTACTGCATGAAAAGTCACAATCAGTTGACATCCTAGAGGTGTTTGTTAATGAAGTTGAAAGGCAGTTAGATAGAAAGGTGAAAGTAGTGAGATCAGACAGAGGTGGTGAATATTATGGTAAATTCAATGAAAGTGGACAATGTCCTGGTCCATTTGCAAAATTCCTTGAAAGTCGAGGCATATGTGCACAGTATACAATGCCTGGTACACCACAACAAAATGGTGTGGCTGAAAGGCGGAATCGTACACTTATGGATATGGTTAGGAGTATGTTAAGTTACAGCACTGTACCTTTATCCTTATGGATGCATGCATTAAAAACTGCTGCATATCTGCTGAACAGGGTTCCTAGTAAGGCAGTCTCTAAGACTCCTTATGAATTATGGACAGGTAGGAAACCCAGTTTAAGGCACCTTCATGTTTGGGGCTGTCCAGCGGAAATAAGGATATATAATCCACATGAAAGAAAGCTTGATGCAAGAACCATTAGTGGTTATTTCATTGGCTATCCTGAAAAAATCAAAAGGGTACAGATTTTATTGTCCTAACCACAGTACAAGAATAGTTGAGTCTGGTATTGCTCGGTTCATTGAAAATGGTCAATTTAGTGGGAGTGGGGAATCACGAAAGGTGGATATTAGAGAATTTCAAGAAGAGACCCCTACACCCAGTGTTTCTACTCAGGTTGTTGTTCCTTTTGTTGCATCACAGTCAAGCAACAAGCTGAAACGACAAGTTGATGTTCAAAACACACAAAGTGAACATATTAGAGGTGAACCAAGCAACAATGTGCAAGTCACAAATGAGCAAGGAAGGACACCACAAGAAATGGCATTACGGAGGTCTATGAGACAGAAAAGACCAACTATATCGAATGACTATGTGGTTTACTCACTTGAACACGAATCTGACTTAAGCATTGATAAAGATCCAGTCTCATTTAGACAAGCCATGGAATGTAGTGATTCTGAAAAGTGGTTCAATGCCATGAAGGAAGAGATGAAATCAATGGATGTAAATAAAGTCTGGGAGCTAGTAGAGTTGCCTGAAGGATCAAAACGAGTTGGCTGTAAATGGGTCTTTAAGACTAAGCGAGACTCAAACGGCAACATCGAAAGATACAAGGCCAGACTTGTTGCTAAAGGTTACACTCAGAAAGATGGCATTGACTATAAAGAGACCTTCTCTCCAGTTTCTAAGAAGGACTCCTTAAGAATTATTATGGCTTTGGTGGCTCATTATGATTTAGAGCTTCACCAAATGGATGTAAAAACCGCCTTTTTGAATGGTGACTTAGAAGAGAAGTTTATATGGACCAACCTGAAGGTTTCATAACCACAGGACAAGAAAATTTGGTGTGTAAGTTAAAGAAGTCGATATATGGATTAAAACAAGCTTCCCGACAATGGTATATTAAGTTCAATAATACCATTACATCATAGGTTTTGTAGAGAACACCGTTGATCGGTGTATCTATATGAAGGTCAGTGGGAGCAAGTTTATTATATTGGTCTTATATGTCGATGATATCCTTTTGGCTACTAATGACATGGGTTTGTTACATGATGTAAAGAAATTTCTCTCTGAAACTTTTGAAATGAAAGATATGGGCGAGGCATCCTATGTGATAGGAATAGAGATATTTCGCAATAGATCACAAGGATTGTTAGGATTGTCTCAGAAAAGCTATATCAATAAAGTATTAGAGAGATTTAGAATGGAAAATTGCTCTGCAGGAATAGTTCCAATTCAGAAAGGGGACAAGTTCAGTGAATTGCAATGTCCAAAGAATGATTTGGAACAAAAATCAATGGAATCCATTCCCTATGCATCACTGGTTGGAAGCTTGATGTATGCTCAGACATGCACTCGGCCAGATATTAGTTTCGCTGTAGGAATGTTAGGCCGATATCAAAGTAATCCTGGAATAGATCATTGGAAAGCTGCAAAGAAAGTACTTAGGTACTTACAAGGCACCAAGGATTATATGCTTACTTATAAAAGGTCAAGTCATCTTGAAGTAGTGGGCTATTCGGATTCAGATTATGCTGGATGTGTAGACTCGAGGAAATCTACATTTGGTTACATGTTTCTGTTGGCTGGAGGAGCAGTTTCATGGAAGAGTGGGAAGCAGTCTGTCATTGCTACTTCCACTATGGAGGCTGAATTTGTGGCATGCTTTGAGGCCACTATTCATGCATTGTGGTTGCGAATTTTATCTTAAGGCTTGATTTAGTCGACATATAGATAAGCCGTTAAGAATTTATTGTGATAATTTTAGCTTTTCTTCTCTAAGAATGATAGGTATTCTAAGGTGCGAAACACATGGATTTGAAATACTTATCTGTTAAGGAAGAAGTGCAAAACCAAAGAGTGTCAATTGAGCATATTAGTACTGAACTGATGATAGCGGACCCGTTAACTAAAGGTTTGCCACGAAAACGTTTACTGACATGTTGAACGGATGGGCATTTTAGACAGGTCCTCACAGATTTGATGGTTAATGTATAAATATATATACATATGGTTATACTGCTCGTATTATTATGACACTTATGAATTCAGTTAAAGTTATGGTTTTGCTTGCTCTTTGTTATCTACATCAGTTGTATACAGTTATTGTTTATGAGATAACTAGTAGCATATTTGGAAATGACAATTTAAAGTTTTAATGTTCCTCGGTTAAGTTATTATGAATTATAATGATCATGTGATACATCGAAAGAATCATGGAATGACATGTGTGACCGCCATGATCCAACCATTTTAATTCAATTGAGAATTCTGATTTGATGAACTCTAAATATGGTGCACTCTTATTGGTTATTGATTCACCATGTCATAACATGGGCCAAGTGGGAGATTGTTAAATTATTTTAACATTAATGGCCCATGTGACTTATGGTATGACTCTAATATGAAAGGTTCAATATGATGGTCATTTGGGCATAATGGTAATTTTGAGTCATAGGGTTTTAAATCCCTCCACTCTCTTATTTATATATGACAGTTAAAAGAAAAGTATTGTGACTTTTCATTACAGAATAATTTTTCATTCTCCACCATCAAAAGAGAAACAGAAAAGAGAAAGGTAGAGTGGGAGAAAATCACCAAGACAAAATCGAAACAGATTTTCTTCTCTTGATTGGAATTCAAAATCATGGACAATGTTATGTATCAAAACTATTATAGTTTTGATTGTTTCTATCATGTTTAGAAGATCTGATTTGAAAATTAGTTTTACATGAAAATTTATTTTTATAAAATCTAAGAATTTCTAACATATGGAAGCAGAAGAGTAACTGGTATTATTCGATTTGGTAAAGCTTAACCAGTAAAAAATTTATCAGAGTTGAATTTCTGTGGGTATTCCTCTATGGCGGATAACCTCCGTATCCATAATCTAGCCATATCTATATTTCTTTCGAGTAACATCATGATTCATTTGGTGGATTATATGCCTATATGGTAAAAAATTATATATTAAAAGTTTGATATCGAAATTCCGACTTTAGATGGGATAATAAACTTTTATTAAGGGGAAGCACTTGAGGTGCTCTAAATTTCGATCTTTGTGTAAATGAATAATGAAATGTTATAAATAGATACTAAAACATTGATAAATGAACAAATAAATCCTAAATTTTGAAAATAATCTCTATAAATTTTAATTTATACGTGAAAATATCTCATCAAACCTACTAAAATATATTTTAGCAACCTTTCAACTTTGACCTGTGTTTATATTTTGAAGTATATATCGAATGTCCTTTATATTTTCAGTTTATCAAATTTAATAAAGATATTTATAACATTTGGAAATTGAAAGGGTTATTCACAATCTTTTCCTTTCCTTAAATCTTAATCTACAAGTAATCATTATACTTGTACATGTCATTTAGCTTCTAGTTAATCGTTTCTCCACTATTTCACTTAATAATGCGATGCCAATATTATTATATTTCCTGTTGTGACTATGATGACTGATGAGAATTGGAAGTTGCCTATAAAGTTACATTGTTCCTTGTGATAGATTGAAACTAATCTTAGTGGCGTGCCATCACCGATAGAATTGGAGGCAACTTTAAGTAAAGTTTGTCCTTGCCAACAATTCAATACCCATCTTTTCGGTTAATTAAGACAAACTTTTCCCAGACACTATGTGCTTTATCCCGCTAAAGATATACATAAAGTGCCTATTTTGAAAACCAAAAAGCATCGCATTTGCCATGAAAAATCCTTGTATAGATAAAAGTTTATAAACACTTGATTACAAGATGGCCAGCATAACTAATATAGGTAGCTTTTTTTTTTTAATATGTCATTATATGCCACGTGTTAGACCATTCATAGTTACAAAGTCATGGATAAATGTATCGATTAATTTTCTAATTAACCATTTCTTATTGCTTGAATTACACAATCATTCCATAATTGCAAGTTAGCCCCACCGTATAATAGGGTTTTTGTATTAAGAGAGACCAAATGGTACGTGTGTTATTTTCCTTTGTTTTAATCATAATGGTGGAGTTGAAAACAAACAAAAGAAGATCATCATATCAAGGAGCGCACTGTCTTCTTCTTTCTATGTTTTTTTTTTAATCTGACGTAATATAAAATTAGAAGGGACTTGTCTTATTACATTAAAACAAATAAGGATAAATATTTCTTTTTTGTAAAGTACAAAAAAAAAAAAAAGAAAAGAAATAACAAATAGAGAGGACCAGAAAAAGATATCTTTTGGGTCTAAAATAATTTTTCCCTAGTTGGGATCCATTCTTCAAGTTGAGATACATATGTACAATGCAATAGTAGGCTTCACACTCTAAATGAGAATGTTTTATTAAAATCTAATATTACCAAGTTATCTTCTTTTTTTTTTTTTTTTTTTCCTTTTAAGCTATAAATAAAGTTAATTTAAGTGAATTATGATGTTGAGAGACACTTTGAACTTAAAATGGTTCACTTATATAGATACTAAGTTGGTACTTACATTAGGGAAATTCTATGGTCTCATCATTAATTTTGATGGGACTAATTTTGTTATTATTCAACGGCTCACACTTTATCTAACCGTAATCGAATCACTAAAATAGTTAATATTTTAATTACTATATTTATTTTAAAGGTAGATAATTGGTTGGACAGTTCATCGATTACATTATTCCTATTTCCCATCCTTAGAAAGACTATAAGGATACTAAAAAATAAGTTTCTTTATATATACTTTTACTCTTAAATATATTATATAAAAATATACGAGACACTTAAATATATTATATAAAAATCTACGAGACACGTAAAATTTAAAAACATATAAAAGAATTAATGTAAATAATCTAAAAATAAAATGATTAGGACTTTAAGAAAAAACGACCCTTAAAATAGTGTTATTCCACATTAAAGATTTTGTAAAAAGTTTTTGGAGATATCACGCTATAATAAACTTGAAATTTCATTAAATAGACTTCAATTTGAAATTCTCTTTTTGCATGCGACAGCATAGTGGGTTTTTCGAGATTCGGATGGTCTGGGCTCACCTTTGGTCCAAATACCATCGATGGGTTAAAATCGGCTTATGTTGTTTGGACTGCTAAAATAAGGTTTGATATCAATAATTGGATGAGGAAGCTATCCGCTTTACAGTGGTGAGGCCACGGAGGCTACGTGGAAGGCTCAGGCCTTACAGCACGCGTGGCATTCGTATTGGGGATCCGCTTGTCGTCTTCTTTCCTTGACCAAACAATATGGATATGCTTGCTTCAAATCTAATTTGATTTCACTTGAATTTTTGTTGAATCTTGGTATATTTTCATCCAAATCGATTTAAATGATCTAAAAGATTCAAATTAACCAAAAAATTCAAATCAAACTCATTAAGTAAGTATTGAATTGTAGATTGTAACAAGAAAAACTCTTAATTATAATTTAATTCAATCCGATGTTGCTCAGAGCTGTAGTTTAAATCTAACTATGTGATTATAAGTTACGATACTTATGGAAAAGAAAAAATGTATCAGTTTACTCTATATTAGATTAAATTCAAATTTTCACTATCTAAACTTGTCATAACCCATCCTCAAACATCTCTTTGTAAATTATCACTATGCCAGAAAGATCTAAGAACAGAGTTAGTTGCAATAGATTCCAAGGTTAGAGTTGTGTGTGTATATATATGTATATATAAACTAAACCTATGTCTTGAATCACTCAAGATCACCATCCACAAGTGAAAACTAGATTGTTGCATTGGAGGCTCACAAATGGCCGCCTTCACTGCCGTTTAGGACTAAAAACACCAACATAATTATGGGTCTGTTTGTATAATCTGTTTTCATCTGTATCTGTATCAAAATTATAAATGTAAATATATCTGATTTTTATTTATATTTTATCTTTTTATAAGAACTGCTAATTTTGTTTTATTTATATCTATTTTTTAATAAATAATTTATTAAAAAAATTAAAAATGCCTATACCTATCAAAAAGATAAACAAACAGACCCTATTGCACGGCCACACGCTCACCGCTAACATTGCTGGTTTGATGACCCTAAGAGGTTCAACGGACAATTATGTGCGTTGACTGAGCGAAAATTCAATCCCTCTGCTTCCACAAGTGTTGACACGATTATGATTTGACTCGTCCGTACTTCAATTCGCAAGTCTAATCCAAACTTGCGTTTAAGTGGATTCTTGAACCAGTTTGCTATTTGTTAATTTACCTTTTTTTTTTCTTTTCTTTTTCAGTTTATTTATTTTATTTTATCTATTCAAATTAAAAATTACGAAACAGAAAAAATAAAGTTATTTATTTGCATAATTGAGAGTTTGCATGATTCGTTAATTACATATTTGTATGATTAGTTGAATGATTGCATGCTTATATGATATTTTGTATGTTTAAATTGAAACTTTGTATTGGGGGAAAAACCTTGAAACTTTGCATGATTGATATATGTGAACACAGATGTTCTTTGTGATTATCACGTGCATACTATGTGCATCCATGCACTTTACATGAATAAGAAAGGAGTTAGTATTGCAATAAAACAATTATTAAACGAAGAAAATGATGGTTTGGAGAGAGATAAGAGTAGTGGAATAGGCAATCTCAGCAAACCTAGTATTCATGTGACATATTATCTTATTAGGGTTTTCTTTTGGTTCTCAAGAACACTCTCACATGAAGGTACGTATGTATTAATAATAAGACACAAGTCATTCTTGTTAAATCACATGAATTGGTAAAAAAAAGTTAATGGGCTAAATAGGGTGAATAAAGACTAAACTACATAATGAAACTATGTGACACTTTAACATGTTGAGAAGGATTAAAACTGTGCAAAACAAAATTAAAGAATGCTATTTCGAGCCCACTAATAAAAAACTCTTTAAATCATCTCAACAAAATAGTATATATATTTTTAATTTTTTCATCCTGCCACTAATCCAAAATATTAATCTTTAATATGTTCATATAGTTTTAATTTATAAATTATATTTTTGAAATTGATCCCTCTAAAAATATATTTAATTAAATGTTAATATGTTTAATATGATTAACTGCATATTTGCCTTTTTAGTGCAGCGTTTGCAAAATTAGTACAAGTTGTCAATTATATATACATGTTAAGTATGGTTGATTATCTATTTGGTTCATCGTTTTCAAGTCTTGTTGACATCTTATGTTTATTGTTTTCAAATAAACTATTTGTTAAAAATAAATACAAATGGAAAATAGATATTTTTACTCATTAGTAAATTAAGCAAACTAGATATAGATAAAAATATAGACACAAATCAGATATATATAAAAATTAGACAATCCATATAAACACTAATAAATTAAAATATAATTTTCATAGTGATATGTATCATAGTCAAAAGTTTACATGTTACATGTTGAATTGCATTAAAAATAAAAGATGAAAACAGCTTATTTTCCAAGAATTTAGGTTTTTCATAACTACCATCCTTCTTGTGGACAAATGTTTCTCTTGAAATTAACCTTTTCTTAATTTTCAAAATTTCCTCACTTGTAGATTTAATTATGAAAATATACAAAAAAAAAAAAAATTATAAATCAGTATGTTCCAAAATTTAGGTTATTGTATGGTTTTCATAATAAATCGTAGCAATATAACATCTTAGCTATTTAGTATTTTGCTAGAAATTTTCAGAAAAATGAGAAAAAGGGGTAAATATCATTTTTAAAAGAGATAATGTCACTTTTACTACTTGAACTTTAATTTAGTCAATTTATTACCTATCAAAACTTTTTGCGATAATAGTAACTACCTCACTTAACACCGTTATGTCTGTCTGTCTAGCTGGTACATGGGTCGAATTGTTGAGTGCCACGTGGACATGACCCACCATAACAATATGCCATGTGGATATGTCATATGAAAAAGAAAAAAAAAGAGAAGAAAGAAATTAAAAAGGAACGGTAAAATGAAAAAATCCAACCATGGGCTAATGAAGCATGGGGATCATATTGGAATTGGGACCCAAAGGAAACTTGAGCATTTATTACTCGAACTATATTTGCGATTTATTTACATACGCGAACAAATCAAAATTTGGAAAGTGTAAATTGCGCAATTGTGGCTTCTCTAGGCTTTCTTATAATTTGGATATGCTATTTTGGAGTCAAATATGAGGGGCACATGTGTGGATTGTGGTTCAGAATTATGATATGGAACAGACATTAAGGGTTGGATTGTTTGTTGGTATATCATAGGTATAATATTTTTTTTTTATTTTTGTTTATTAAATTATTCATCGTAGTTTTTATGAGTTTAATATATGTCTACGGTTTTTATATAAAATAATTACTAATATATCGTTTGAATAAAATTAATTACTAATTTTCAGTTATAAAATCGCATTTAAGAAACAGGATATGTAATTTTATGAATGAATCTCGGCCATTAAACAGACAAAGTGAAAACCCCAAATTGAAAAAAAATAGAAACCCTAACTCCCTTACTTGCAAACCCTAAGTGGGAGAATGTAACTCCCAAATATTAGTAAAGCTCTCCAAAATAAAAAACCCAACACGTGATGTTTGAAGAATTTTTCAGAAAGAAGCCTGCTGAAAGTGGTACCCACTCCACCATGCGATAAGATTTGGCAGTGGTTGCGAACTTTGTCCGTAGAATCTTTATGGTTGTGGGTACATGCAAATAGTGCCTTGGGGGACCGAAATGGACACACGACAACCATCTCATCATGGAAGGTACTACAAAAAACTTATTTTTTGGTTGTTTTGACATCAGTGTGGTTAGGCTTTCGTAGTGGGCGATTGTACTCCTTGAATCTACTGCATACAAGAATTTTGTTTTTATGACATTCGATGTGGTTAGGGTTTCGTAGTGGGCGATTTTACTCCTTGAATCTACTGTATATAAGAATTTTTGTTGGTTGTTTTGACATTCGGTATGGTTAGGGTTTCGTAGTAGGCGATCGTACTCCTTGAAACTACTGTATACAATACCCATGTGCTAAAATGCCATCACTTGGTCATGGGATTGCGTACGAGTATAAGTTGTTTGGTCATGGAATGGAACTACTATGTCTTGTTTAATGGGTGTCCATGTTTATATTTGAATATAATTTCGTTCTTACGTTTGCATAGCCCATCATGTTTGCGTTTAAATGTATCCCATTAACATGCTCTAGCAAGATAGTGTGTATGTAGTTCTATCGTTTTATAAAGGATGGCTTATAATGTGTTGAAGTGTGGTATTATTCTTCTCTTAATTGCATGGGTAAGCTTCCAATCACGAGGGTGTCTTATGTTGTAGGGTCAACTTGATGGTACATGTTGGAGGAAGGTTTCAATTAAATGGGGATTCAAAGTAATATGTAGGTGTTAAAAAAAAAATATGTTAGGCATTGGAGGTAGAATCGATCAATGAAACTGCTTTGTTGTGCTTCCTAGGAGACTTTGGTTTTGTCAACATTGAGAAGATATCCTTCTTTGTACCTGAGAAGACCCTATTGAATGGATTGTTACAGCTCACCTTACGGGATGATGCACCATACAATGCAATGATAGCTATTGTTGATGGCATAGGATCTGGGCATATAAATGTTGAACATGCAAAGGGTGAGATTACTCATGCGAGGTTGGTGCACCTAACCATTGGTGAACCTATGTCCAACTATGAAGAGGAAGATGAGGTTGTTGAGGTGGATTGCTTATCTGAGGACAACGATGATAAAGTGCTTATTGCGACAGCAAAGAAAAAATCATTTATTGCAAACAAGGCAACATATCGAATCGAGGGATTCAATGTTAATGTTGACACTGTGTTTGAAGGTTTACGAGAAGAAAACAATGGGTCGGAGACGGTGGATGGTCGCAGTAAGGTTGGTATGCATAGTGAGAATGAATTTTCATCAGATAAGGGTAGCTTCTATATGGATTCTAATGAGGAAGAATCCAGTCAAGTTAGATCGAATCGTAGGAAGAGGACAACAGATCAATATGATCGCAGCATAACTACCCCATACATTTGCATCGGAATGGTCTTCAACAATCGAGAACAATTCAAGGAAGCAATGTGTAAGTACTTAGTTTCTAATCGATGTGAACTGAAGATGACATTGAATGATAAAAGGTGGGTCCAATATAAGTGTAAGAGTGACGGATGCAGTTTTGCCATATTTGCCTTTATCGATCCAAAGACTAGTGAGTTTGTGATCCAAACTTTCAAATATGTGCATGGGCAGTTTTATAGACCTTCATTCTCCAATAGTCAGGTCACATACAAAGTGCTTGGGAAGCACTTTCTCTCAAGACTGCGCATTATGCCAAAAATGTTAGCTATTGATATTAGACGCTTAGCTAAAGAGGAGTTATTTGTTGATGTGACATATAGTCAATCAAGGAGAGTGAAGGAGTGGGCACTAAAGTAGATCAATGGTTGGTTCAAATGGAAGTTGAGAAGCTGTGGAACTACATCCGTGCCTTAAGGAATGCATCGAAGTTGTTGAATAACACTATTGAGGTTCTTGCAGAGAAACCTAGTCCTTCATACCCCCTTTATTTCAAGCGTTTGTCTGTTTTCTTGGATGCATGTCGAGTTGGCTTCATGGATGGATGTCGCCTAATCCTAGGACTTGATGGATATTTTCTAAAGGGTGAACTGAAGGGGGAGTTGCTTAGTACTATCGCTCGTGATGCAAATGACCAAATGTACCCTTTGGCTTAAGCATACATAGAGGGGGAAACCATAGAAACTTGGTCATGGTTTTTGGCAAAGTTGAACCTACTTGTCTGCTTGAGCTCATCCCCAGGATTCGCCATTATCAGTGATGTGCAGAAGGTGCATGCCTTGCTTTATACTCCTAAAATATTATGTTTCTGTACTATATGTCTTGCTATAACTCCTTAGAACTTCTGACATTTGTTTTTTAGGGGCTTGAAAGAGTAATTTCTACCAAATATCCTCAGGTCAAGCATCGCTTTTGTGCCCGACAATTCTTTGCAAATTGGCGAAAGAATCACAAGGGAGGTGTTTTGCAGGGGTTGTTTTTGAAGGCTTGCAAATCAACTACTAGAGGGGAATTAGACTACGTAATTGAAGAGATTAGACAGATAAAGCCATCAACAATCGATGATTTGCTACGACATAATTCAAAGCATTGGTGCAAGGCATTTTTTAGACATGAAATAATTGTGATGTGGTTGATAACAACATGTCTAAATGCTTTAACTCAACTGTGAGGGAAGCAAGACATATGTCCATAATCTCCACGATGGAATGCATTCGCAAGCAGGTAAAACTTGCACGAAAAAACCTTCTTTCTCCATCTTACTACACGTTGGTACAACTTGTCAACACTCACCACCTATGGCATTAATTGACAGGTGATGAGCAAAATTGTTGCAAAATTAATGGAATGCAAGAAGTGGCGGGTCCGTGTAACACCAAGGATACGAGCGAAAATTGAACGAAGGAAAAATGATGGTGTAAGCTACATCCTCTATTGAATGAACATCTACAATTTGATGTCATTCACTCGAGTGACAGTTATGCAGTAGATATGGAAAACAAGACATGTAGTTGTAATTCTTGGAGTTTGACAAGCATCACATGTGTACACGCATGTGTGTGTATATTGTACCTGAGGTATAGAGTGGAGGACCATGTCAGTCAATGGTATTTTGTTGATAAGTTCAAACAGACATATGAGAATCTGATAATGCCAGTTTCTAGCACAAAGTTATGGGAAAAAACCAACCAAGAGAAGATGCAAGCTTCGGTGCCTAAATGATAACCTGGAAGACCAAAGAAAAGGTTGTAAAGACCCGACATGCTCAATTTTCAAATTAAGCACATCAAGTCTCCAACCACGTATAACTCTTACGAATTATACGTAAGGTTGTCTTAAAAGAAGGTGTTTATGTTGAACATTGCTATTCAATTTTAGATTGTGAAATCGTTTAATTAGATTTTCAGATAACTGGATTTAGCAGCGGAAAATCAAATTTTATAAAACAACTTATAAACTTCTACTCCCTACAGAGCAAACCAGTTTTCTAAGAAACTAACTTTATAAAAACACTTTATGATCTACTCTTAGGGGTAGATAACCATTTACAATCAATTGGGCATTAACAAGCCCTTAAAAGAAAATACAATGTATAAAAATATCCAGTCCTCTTACAAAACAAAACAAAAGAAGAAACAAAATACAAGAAATGTCTCGATCCTATCACATTTCACTCATCTCCCAAATCTTCAGAATCGCCCAAAACCCGGGACAAACATCATCATCAATCATCATCACCATCACCATCCTCATCAACAACAATAAGAAGAACAACAACATCAACAACCTCCACACCATCATCAATTTCATCAACATCGTCTTTATCAACAACAAAACCTGTAAAAAGAATAACAACAACAAGAATGAGCCGAAGCCCAGTACACAGCAACACAATCACACACGGAGTGACACACGAGCTTAACTAAATGCAAATGCAACAATCACAAGTTATTATCTTTCTTTAAGGTAAACAAATCAACACGGGAGTATTCAAACTCCGGGCAACAAGGATAGTGGGGGATCCTGAGTAACAACCTTGACGCTCAGGGGGTTGATATAAGCAGTTCGGATACTTATATCTCCTAGATAATTTTACAGAAAACACAATCTGAGCAGGGTGCCGCTCCCCGAACCGGATACCAATTCCATCCCAGGCTCACCCAATCTGTGAGGGGGCGCCCCTAGGCACTCATGCCACCCTGGGCAGGATTGGATTTAACGACGTAAAACACAAATCAACACTCACAATTAAGTTTTTCTTAATATATATAGTTTTCATAAATGCCTATCCTAACACAGAGACAAGCTAGTTACTGCGTACCTTGAATATGGAATCCAAACATAGCCTCAGAAGGAAATTTCAGAAGATAATCCAGAAGATAAATCAGATATACTTCTGTTATGGAAAGAGTTCGTATAAGAAACTAAACTAAACTAATCATCCACTTCATCAAATTCATACAAGAACTTATATCAATTATTCACTAATCTCTAACTCATTTTATTAACTCCTATTTGATCAGACACTAATGTGGAACCCCACTATGGCTGCGAATATCGCCCCGCCAAAATATGGACAGTTCTCCTTTGTCTGTCAAAGAATTTCTTTTCACTTTAATTATAGTTTCTTATCACAAAACATAGCATATATAAAGCATTCATACATAAAAGCATTTATATTCAAAGCAAATAAACATTTGAAACAACATATTCCCCATGTTATTCAAAGATCACCCTAACACATTCATTTAACTCTATTATTTGTTACTAACCCATTTTAGCTTAACCTTAGCCATTTAATTCAAAAGCCAAGCCAAGTGGATTAAGCTTAAGAAATCTAGTTCATTTTAGTTTAATTGAGTTCATTAAGTCAAACTCATTAGAATTAATCATTTAATCTAATTACTAAGCCAAAGTAATTAAACTAACTCAATCTAATTTATTTTAACTCATTCAAGTCTATTTAATCAAGTTGAACTTAAGTTTGTTAACTAAGTTCATTTTATAACTAACTTCTAGATTTAATCTAATTATTTGTTAAATCTATAAATCTACTTAACCCATGTTTAATTACATGAATTAATTCACTCAACACATCAAATATCACTTATCTATCTCATTTTATCTCAAAAAGATCCATTTCCTAAGCAAAAACACATTTAACAAACAAAAACAAGTTTTTGACTTTGTTTTGAAAAGTGTTGCAGCTGGAAAGAATCAAAATTTAAGCATCGATAAGTTTCGAATTTGTAAAAACTCAAAACATAAAATTGTAGATCTCTTTTTAAGCTTTCCAACGCAACTTGAATCACCTCAATCGGAGGTCGGATGAAAAAGTTATGGCTAAAATACAAAGAGCTGCGAAACAGGGGAAGTCTGCACGACCGGGTACACGGCCGTGTACCGAGGCCGTGTTGGGTAAAAAAAATGACCCGAGAGCAACTTTTAAGAATTTCAAGGCCTACACGGCCATGTACACGGGTTGTGTACACTGGAACAAAAAAATGACGAAATCCCCTGTTTTCAAAATGCATTTTACACTTCTTAAAATTCTTTAAACTCATTCCAAAGTTACTCTAAAGCTTGTTACATGATCATCCCATCATTCAAACAACACCAAACATCTCCAAAACTTCATCAACTCCAAATCACTATTCATCATCTTCTTCCTCCAACCAAACCCCAACTTCCATCAACCATTAAACCAACAAATACATAAATAAACAGCACTCTCAACCCAATTCAACATCAATTCATCAATTAAAGAAATAAAACAACAAAGATAACAAGGAAATAACAACTTATCTTTTTAGAACACTTGTACACTTGAGCTTCCTTTACATTTCTAACTTGTTTTCCTTCATCTAGCTTCTCTCCTAGCTTTGATTATTCTTCTAAATAGCTTTAATCTTGAGATTTGTGGAAGAAATTTGAAGAAAAGAAAAGAAAAGAAGAAGAAAGGAAGAGGGAAAGGAAGCCATCGGTTGGGAAAAGGGAAATAAAGGAAGAAAAGTGAAAGGAAGAGAGAGAGAGCAGGTGAGGAAAATAAATAAAAAGGGAAGTTTAAAGCTTAGAATTAGGATATTTTAAAATAAAGGTATCGAATTTAGAACTTTCAAATCAATATCTTTAGTTCTACAAATATTTAGGAGATGATTTCAAAACCAATAGGTTAGAAATTAAGAACTCAAAGTATCAACTTAATTTAGAAATTTATTTTGGATAAAAGATATTTAATTTGAGTTCGGGTTTAAGAACTGATATTTTTATTCAAGTAAATGAACTCAAATTTTACTGAGATTTAGGAATTAGTGTTTAGGCTAAGAATCAAGGATTTAGGAATTCTCTAAACACTTTAATGACATGTTTAGGGAATTTGAGACTCAAATCTCAAACCAACTTAATTATTAGCTAATTAAATTATATCAACTTGTCTAATTAAATCTTATAATTCATTTTATTCGTTTAATCTATTTAAACTCAATTTCTAATCTAGGTAAAGATTTGGGGTATTTCAAAGGTGCAATAGGAAGGATGGTGAAGGAAGTGAATCATACAGGTGACAAAGTTGTGTTATGTCATGCAAAATATGTGGCCTCTTGAACCATAATGCAAGGGGGGTGTCCGTCAAAGAATTCTAGTAAGGTAAGCCCCATATATAATATTATTTTTCATGTTTCTAATAAAACCTACAATTGTTGGGCTAATTAATTTTCATGGTCAGAGTGGAAGCAATAACATCTCAAGTGGTGTCACATCACATCAATTAGGAATTGATCCTCAGCCAAGTGTGGTAATTTATCTCTTTCATTGTTTGCTACTTTGAAGTTGATGGATTTGAATGTTTGTAGCCTACTATAGCATTATCATATTAGTTAGTTCGAGTCCTTATTTAGCTTCAACCTTGTGTTTTGAGTATTTTATTTTCAATTTCTAGCATCTGAAGCGAAAAAACGGTAGGATCGTGGATCCAATCAATCAGTAAAGGCTAATCCAAAACAGGCTCGTTGTCATGATGAGGTACCTTTTACTTTTGCTACTATCATGTTTTCTCTCTTTTTCATTGTTTGATACTTTTAACTTTTACTTCTATCACTTTCATGTTTTGTCTACAATGTCAATATGTTCTTATCAATAGCCATGTGCAGCAGCGACAAAATAAAATGGAGGGGTCATCTAATGTTGCTTCACTAGAACTGGGTATGGAACAAGACCGCCTAGCATGGATGTCCCTAGGCCTGACATGAAGACTTGCTGAAAGAAGTAGAAGTCCCATTGAAAGGGCAGAAACAGTTACGGCTGGGGCATGTGCCATAACAAAAGCACAAAGTTAAGTTGTTTTGAAACCCCTACTTGCTGACCCAACACCCTCACTTTCTTTAGTGCCAAAAGTTCGATTGCCTCTTGGAGATGATAGCCAACCAAACCCACAAAATCCAACAACTTCGTCACAACAACCGGGTCCGACCCCATTACGAATTGGTTTAGTAAGTTAAATGGTGTTGTCCAAATCATTCCCATATAGTCTTTATCTTTATTATTTGTATGCCTTACATTGTAGATGAACACCAATTTGCATCATGTCTCCCCTAAGGGAGGTTGTTTAAAGAAAGCATGTCTAATACACAAGCATGGGGAGTGGTTACAGTCCCAGATGGCTGCAAGGCAACAACAGTTGCAGGTTCATATGGATGAAGCAGGGCCATAGCAAAAAGATCAAAGGAGAAGTTACCACCAAAGAGAAGAAGCGATCGCATTTTGCTTGCTAACTTTTGCAAAAAGAAGTCCACAAGACCAGTGTTCGTGCAGTTGGATGAGTCTAGTGACAATGACAACATTACCGGTGCACATACTCAAGAGAGCTGGCTAAACAAGTAGTAGAAGTAGATTGATGTTGTTTTTGAAAATATAAATATGTTGGGACTATGCAGAAGTGTCTTGTATTGGCTGATCCAATGTCTTTGGTGTAGCTGAATTTTTGTTTTGATGAGGAAGTCAGCTACTTAGACACAATTCTATCTTTTGATATTCTCAAAGTTTTAGTCTAGTGTGCATGTGCTGCACACCATAGGGGATTTATCTATTGCACTTTCGAATAAGGTTTTGTATATGGGCATCATATATCAAGTACTCGGATGTTTTTATTTGTATATGGGCGTAATGTGTGAACTAATGAATGTGTTTCTTTTAATGTTAAAACGAGCATTATTGGACATAAAATCTTTTCATTTTAATGGACAATGTCTTATGGTGCTCATGGGTGCACTTTGGAAGGATAGACACAAGCTAGTATTATTATTCTGACATAGTGTTCGCTTCATAAATGGTTTGATATTGTGCATTTCCACGAACAAAGATAATTTGTCTTGTACATATAAGCATGTTCTAACTCTCACTAATGTACAAATATAGGTTCTCTTCCATATGAACTTTTGCATTGACTATATATGTTGGAAGTCCTCCATATCATGAAATAGAAGTTATAAATTGAACTTTTTTTATTAGATCGGTAATAATTATAAGATTTTGTTAATTGTATTTGTATTTGGAGACCTCAAATTATTAAGTCCATTTTGTCATGACTGTGTAAATCTTGATCCAACAACGGTACATATAAGTGGTGTGACAACGTTTTCCAATGTTTGATTCAACTTATTTTCAATCATAAACATGTCTTCACAATTGTTCTTTGGCAATCTTTGGTTCATGATCGCGTGTGGAGGGATTTTATCATGTTAGATTCAATTCTTATTAGAGCATCATGGAAGATGAAAATTTGACATTACATTCGACTTTTGGCATTGCTGAAGAAGCAAAAAAACCATACATCAAAACACAAGTACTAGTATAATGAAGAAGTTCTCATTCTTATCAATGCCTTAAACATAGCCATGGCAAAAAAATCCCAACCCAAGTCAGAACAACAACGCACTTGACCAATTTCAACCCCCTTCGTAGCTTTTGTAAACTCCGCATAGGCATTGAAGAACGCTTCATCCTCCTCTACGGCATGACGTTGGTATCCTTCTTGCCAGACTTTGCCTCTGAAATTCCAATTCATTTCCCTCCACCAAATCCTTTCCCTTTCTACATCTTCCGCAAAAGTAGCCACCTGATCTGATTCCGATGCGTCCGAGATTAACTCCTCGTTGTTCTTCACCCACTTGAAGAAATTGCAGCCATTGTCCTGTATTAAAAAAACAAACAGACATCCATCATCCACCAACAAAAGGTAAACTACCAAATATACATACCATAACACAGAGATTTTACCATGTCATATCATGGGTACCCATAGAATAATCTACCACGATTTTTCTTAGTTTTTGCAACAACAAGCCTTGCCTTAGTTCCACACCTGCATAGTACATGTCCAGAGACACCTCTCCCGACCTAATGAGCTGAACGTAATGATGAACTTCCACTTTTTGCCATCCATAACAACTTCAATAGTAAACAGAAACGAAGGTCATTCATCCCTAAACCCAATAGACAAACATCAACACAGTGTACATACTGCTAAAAATAAGATATAGACTAAAGAATAAATCATGCGATTAAGCGAATACCTTACCTTTACTGTACTACAGCTGCTATGGAGACATTTGCCATTTCGTCGTGTCATTGGTTAGGGTTTATATGTTCGGATTTTGGATTTTCAACACGAGCTTACTATTATTCGGGAGTTACATTCCCCCACTTAGGGTTTGCGAGTAAAGGAGTTAGGGTTTCTATTTTTTTTCAATTTGGGTTTTTCACTTTGCCTGTTTAATGGCTAGGGTTGGTTGGATTTTTTCATTTTACCATTCCTTTTTAATTTCTTTCTTCTCTTTTTTTTCTTTTTCATATGACATATCCACATGGAATATTGTTATGGTGGGCCATGTCCACATGGCACTCAACAATTCGTCCCATGTGCCAGCTAGACAGACGAACATATCAGTGTGAAGTGAGGTAGATACTATGATTGCGAAAAGTTTTGACAGGTAGTAAATTGACTAAATCAAGGTTCAGATAATTAATTGAATATTTACCAAAAGTATAGGTAGTAAAAATGACATTGTCCCTTTTTAAAAACATGACATTGTACAATCGTATGATTTCGATTAAAAGATACCTAATTTCCTTAATGTAATCACAAAAATAATAAATAAATAAAAGTTTCCCAAAAATTATAAAATATTCTTGTATTTTCAAATTTACTTTAAAATAAAAAAAAAAAATAAAAACTTTGACAATTCTTCTACTTTGTTTGCTGTATTAACTCATATATTCTGAGTTACAAAATTATATCTCAGATAAGCCTTAAAGAGTTTTAAAATATTGGTTCCTAGAGTAAACTAGGAAATATTTGGGTTTTCAAAAATTACTTTCTAAAGGGAAAATTTTCTTTTCTCGTGGATTAGTGAGCAGGATAAGGTTTTTCCGCTTTAACCTATTTCTTTTATATCAGTTGTGTATAGGTTATCGTTTTGATTATTTAATAAAAATGTTTTTTTAGGTCTCAAGGTAATGTATTCTTCTTCTTTAATTTCCTTCCTAATTCTCTCCATATTGGAGCCATTGTTTATCGAGGGCTCTAGGGAAATTTGTCCCCTTTTCCTTCTTTCCTTGTTTCAAACTACTTCAGACAACTCGGTGGCAGCTATGCTGTATATTCGTTAGCTAGAACTAAACTTCTTTTAGGCTTCCTTGAGAAATTTTGTATTGAAATTAAGAGTTAATTTTTTTTTCTTTTTTATTTAATAAAAATTGGGGAAGCCTTTTCCTAAGTTTAGGGCATTTGGAGCCAGGCTCCAATTTATTTATTTATATTAAATTATATCTAAAAATATCAATATTTATAAATAAATTTATTTAAAATATTAACGTTTTTTATTTAATAATAAACTTCTAACCAATGTGGGGCAATGGATATTGACTTGCTGTTTCTACCACGGACTCTCTTTTATGTTCTCACTTCTCTAACTGCTAAACATCATCTCTCTTCCCCAACGTATCTATTAATCTGAGCACAACATTTTTTTTAAGTATTCAACTTTTTGCAGGTTCTTTAAGCTTGAAGACAGAAAACGAGTGCTGATGAGAAAGTCGAAAACATGACAAAAGCGACTTCCTTTACAACATGGGCAAGCTAATTAAAAGCGTGTTTTCAATCCCTTCAATGTCTTGTTTCATCTGATTCGGACATTTATATCTATACCCATTTCCCTTTTTTTTTTTCCTCTTAATGGAATTTAATGATTGATATGAATTTGCTGCTAGTAACATCAGTTTCTAATGCTTCATGCATTGATATAAATTAAAAAAAAAAAAAACACCATGATTTGCAGTGGTATGAAGTTCAAATTTTGGATGGTTTTTAGTGAAAAAATTGAGCCATTATGTAGGATTTAAATACTTTCCTTGCTTATTTTTTTGTTTGTTTGTTTGAGAAAAAGGCTTTTTCCCCAATGTGGCGCAAAGGTTGATCGTGACTACTCCATGAAGTTTCGTCTACTAAATTTATTATCAGTATATTTATGACTAACAACATCTACTAACCAATAAAGGTAGTGTTTAACTTCTTGAAGTTAGTGCTCCGTTTCACGAATGCTAAAACAGAAATATTATAAAAGATTACTAATTACTGAAACTTCTGTGTTTTTCATTATTTATAATGATCCTCTTTATATTTGTTTTTGAACCATTGATGGTTCAAAGAATTTTAGCAATAAGTTCATATAAATGAACGAGTTCATATATCCGAACCCAAGTACATATAACATTAAATTTTCAAATAAATGAAATAAAAGTTTAAAGAAAACTAGTCATACCAATACAAAGAAAATGTTTTACTTATACTGATGTCTAACTAAAGACCATTTCATAACGAGTATTAATAATCAAGCACTTTTCAGTAATTCTTACCGCACATTGAACAAATATCCATGTCAAGGAACAGCATTGATCAAAGTGGGGAGAGAGAGAGATGAGTTAGTAAATACCGAATATGGTTTGCTTCCCGAACTTCGTTCGGTGAGGATCTCGTTGTAAGGTAGACCTAAGACTTAGTACTTGGTATACCAAAGTGCATCGGAACAACCTACTCACCAGCGCTTGTATTCTATCTTCAAGCTTAAAGAACCTGCGGAAAGTTGAATACTTAAAAAAATTTTTGTCTTCAAATAGATAGATAGAGAGGGAGAGAGAGACCTGATGTTTAGCAGTTAGAGAAATGATAGCATAAAAGAGAGTTTGTGGCATAGATAGCAAGCCAACATCCATTGTTTCACATTGGCAAAAATTCATCATTGAGTCTTGTATATAAGGATAGTAACAAGAACTTAACCCGATGCTGTAAAAGTAGAAGGCATGAGTGGGTTTCCTCCATCTGCCCTAGTTGGGCTTAGGCTCAAAATTAGTTCGTTCTCATAAACAGATAATGATTGCAATCTGGCAAGTAATAAGAAATAAAAATAATAATTACGGTGAAAGCGACACATATGTTGTTATTATTATAAGGTGGCAGGTTGCTAAAAATTTAGCCATGTGGGACAATTTCTTTGTGCTGACAAACTTTGCGTAAGTTATCTATGCAAATCAATTTAGTGAAACAAAGAATAAGCTGACTCATGAGAAGATTGACAAAGAGTATCACAATCAAATTACACGTGAAGAGTCGTTCTCCCAAAGTACATTGCTTTGGTTCCTGATTCATGCAAAAAACAAGAAACTTGGATGAATTGACACCAACATTAAATGAAGCCGTTCTCCCCTTTCTCTCTCGTTTTTTCAAACGAGTTTGATGGTCCAGAGGCTGCAATTATAAGGAGCTTCATCACGGAGTGATACGTGTAAACATGCATCGTCCTATTAATATATATTTATATAGTTACATACGCTTACCATAGATTGTTCAAGGATGTTTCTATTTTAGGTTTGGTTACTTTTGGACTAAAGAAGAAAAGGCGGTGCACATATATTGTCTGTCACCTCTTCTCCTCCTTAGAGACATAGAAATTACTCATATATCTGCATCGTGCATTTGCATAGTGTTTATAATATTAGATGCTTCTATGTGCGTGCATTTTCATAATATTTTCATTGTACTTTTGCTTAGTTGAAATTAGAAAAAATAAACATAAGAAAGGTAAAAAGGAAAAGAAAAGCATGAAAATTACATGAGGAAATTGGAGAAAGTGTTTTTACTTCTATTGTCTATTCCCTTTTGGTGTAGCTATTCAATTTCCCTATGTTCCATGTGCTGTTGCTAATATGATATTTATTTGCACTTTATGTATTGAAGAGAATTGTTGTTCAATGAAATATTAAAAGAATTTTACTTTTATTCTAATGATTACTTCAATTAATAGGACAACTCTATTGCATTTCTCTATTCTCGTTATAATAATTATTTTAATTATTTTTATACCAACTAAATAATGTAATAATATGTAAAAGTTATCACAACTTTATTCATGCAATTGCAGTTATGATGATGAAGTGAACGAGTTGTTATGCTTACCTTCAATAGGAAAGGAGGGGAAATGAAGTTAGTTTTAGATAAAACTATCCCCGTTATATTTTTACGACAAATAGTTAGAAAGTGTAATTTTGTAATTGTCTTCCTTTTTTTAAATCAATTTCCACCTTTTTCTTTTCCAATTTTAAAAAGAATTGAGTGGATCAAAAAGTAATTAAAAAACTTTTTATCCATTTCCTTCCTTTTCTATTCTTTTCCACTTTATACATAAGTCGCCTAAACAATTTCTCTCTATATCCTTTGAATTCTCTTCATTTTATTTTATTTTATTCCATCCAAATGTTGAAATGCATCGTTAGCCTCTAACGATTTATGGATCCTACTTATAACTCGTGAACTTAAAAAAAAAAAAACCTAACGACCCATGCATTCAACTTCGAAACCCCGACATACGTGTTTTCATCCCTACTTTTGATAACCTTCTAGCTTAGCATAGCACATAATATGATGGTGGCTATGTCTATGAATTTGTACATTCATTAGCCATTTATGTGGTGATTTGATATGTTTATTAGTGGTTATTTACGGTTCATTCATTTTATTGAATGAATAATACGGTAATGAAATTATTATTATAGAGGAATAAAATAGAGTTGTAATAGAAATTTTTTTATTAATTATTTATTTAAATGATGGTATTTAAAAAAATATATAGTATTAAATTAGTATTTATAAATTTGAGTAATAGTTGTTACTTTGGAATATTACTGTAATAGACTTTATTTGGGAACGAACGAGCATTACTTGCACATCATCCTTTTTGAAGGTCAACTCTGGGGCATCATCATTTTTGAAGGTCAACTCTCGGGCATCATCCTTTTTGAAGGTCAACTCTCCGGGAGATGAAAAGACCTAAAAAATAAAATATAGGATCTGAGCTTGCGTACTTAAATCAAACGGAAAAAATATGTGGTCGGCAAATGATGCTCTTAGCATAATTTGTTTATTTATTTTTATTTATTCCTCGGATATCTTATCGGTTTCCCTGTCGAATGTTTCTCGAATATGCTGGCGCAGGGATTTCATTGCTAAAACCCGCTGCCATCTTTGACGTAAGGGATGATATAATAGCATCTATATTTATTGGGTTTTTTCACAAAATTTTTAAAATATCGTTTTAGTATTTAAAAAGTTATTTTCATTGAAAGAATCTCACCATTTTATAAAGTTTTTTATATAAGTATTTTCATTTTTTTTATATTTTTATGGATTTCGTTTATTTTTATATAATATATTATTTTAACAAAATATTAATAAAATATTCTAAAAAGAACTTACATTTTAGAATCCCCCATTAAAAAAACTCTTTACATCCATAAAGACTAGGTCCTTTGTCTAAATAGCTGTGCCAAAAACTACTAATATAGATGCTCTGATAACTGATAGGTGGCCCTCTATATGGTTGACGCAGGGGATGATGGTCTATTATGAAAATATCTCGTTTCAATTGGCTGCACATAGCCGTTCCACATCAGGATTAAGAAAGCCGTTTACCAATTTTAATAGCATTTTTCCTGCTCTGTGAGTGTTAAAACTCGTCCACAGAAGTTTTACATCATGCTTGGATTGGTGGAAAACAAGAGCAAAAGCGATTGAAAGGTGCGAAAAAGAAAAAAAAAGAAAAAAGAAAAAAAAAATTATGTTTAAAAGTTTAAGTATTAAGTGGAAATATGTAAAAAGAAGATGAAAGTAGAAAGTTTTTCAAAGTTTAATTTCGTTTTTTTTTTTCCAATTTTAAAGAGAAGTGATTAAAATGGTAAGGGAAAAATACAACTATAAAATTGTCTCTCTTATTAGTAATTGAGAAAAATAAAATAGAGATGATTTTCTTAATCACTTACTTTATTTCTCTTTTTTTTTTTTAAATTACCAAATATAAAATAAAATTTTAATCTCTTTGCTATATATTTCTACTCATTTTCATTTTCACAAAATTAGCCAAACATGAAGCTAATAGCTTGCTAAATTTTGAATACATATAATAATCAAAATTGCCAGCAGTTTTTCCAAAATATAGGATTTATAATCCTAGCTGCCCACAAACAGAGGAACTACCAAGAAATAAACAGTCCCAAGTGTTCAAGTTGAGGCCATTTCAATTACCATTTATTGTAGTGGTTTTAACTGGAACGCAAAAGTTGAATATATATAACATACCATGCGCTATTATAGATTAGATTTTATTATTTAATAACAGTAGGAAAATGTTAATGGAAATCCTAAATTTTTATATTTATTTATATCAACAAACTAAAAGAAAAGAAAAATTTTCATCGGCCATACACTTATTTAATGTAGAATATATATTTTGAATAAAATAAATATAACGTAATTTTTTAAAACCATAATCAGTGTATTGGAAACGAAGGAAGATTGATATGGCCCTTACTAAAAAAGCTTTCGCATAGCATATTAATACTTTTAAATCATTTTTCGTAAAAATAGGAGTAGTTTCAGAAACAATTAACACATATTTTTTATACATACTGCATATATCAACATATTATTAATATTTACACACACTCTATACATATAAATATAATAAGTGTGATGGATAATGCGATGGATATATAATGAATCTCTTCCAGACAATACCCCCTTAATTTATAGCTGCACATTTATAAATCTGAATCTATTCAGTGATTTCCCTTATCTTTTCACCGCTTCCTTGTCTTTGAAGTACGATGCAAACAAAACAAAACAAAACAAAAGCAAAAGCTATTTTACTTTCTAATGTTTATCTGAGCTAGTTTGGCTATATATATATTTGAAGGTGCTTCCATATCATGGCCAGCAACAAAAACCTCAAACATAACCATAGATTTCAACTTGTTCATGCTTCTAAATTTCATCTTCAGTGACAGAGAACACACAACATGGTCAGTGAAACACAACAATTGCACATCTTCTTTTTCCCTTTCCTAGCTCCGGGACATATGATACCAACTGTAGACATGGCTAAACTATTTGCCATGAAAGGATGCAAATCCACCATAATCACTACTCCTTTCTATGAACCTTCATTTTCTAAATCAATAGAGAAAACCCAAAAATCAGGCTATGATATCAATGTTTCCACCATCAACTTGCCTTTGGAAGAAGTTGGTTTGCCTGAAAGTTGTCAGAATCTCCAGTCTATGGACTCCCTTGAAATGAGAAGGCAATTCGCAAAAGCTATTGAGATGCTTGATGGACCTCTTGAAAGGTTAATCAAAGAGAAAAATCCTGATTGTCTTGTTTCTGATATGTTCCTTCCCTGGACACCTGAGGTTGCAGGCCGGTGTGGCATTCCTAGACTTGTGTTTCATGGGACAGGTTTTTTCTCACTTAGCGCTTCGGATTCTATGAGGCGTTTTGAGCCTTACAAGAATGTGTCTTCTGATTCGGAGCCCTTTGTCATTCCTAATTTTCCTGGTGACATAACCATTACCAGTATGCAAGTACCCGCTTTCGTTAAGGAAGAAAATGAATTTTCCCAGTTTTTCAAGAAAGTGAAAGAATCGGAATCCAGGAGTTATGGAGTGGTTGTCAATAGCTTCTATGAGCTCGAACCGGCTTATGCAGATCATTACAAGAATGTCCTAGGAAAAAAATCCTGGCATATTGGACCTGTTTCTTTATGCAATGAGAGCATTCAAGAAAAAGCACAAAGAGGAAGTACTCGTAGTAGTAGCAACAGCAATGGCACTAGCACTGCGTCACCCATTGATCATCACTATTGTTTGAAGTGGCTTGACGAGAAAAAACCCAGTTCAGTTATCTACATATGCTTTGGAAGTATGGCCAATTTCAATGGTCCTCAGCTTCACGAGATTGCCAGAGGACTTGAGGCCTCAGGACAGCAATTCATTTGGGTAGTGAGAAAAGACCCTAATGTTGAGGAAGGCAAGGAAGAGTGGTTGCCAGAAGGATTTGAGAAGAAAATGGAAGGTAAAGGTCTTATATTAAGAGGCTGGGCGCCCCAAGTTTTGATTCTAGAACACGGAGCGACCGGAGGGTTTGTGAGCCACTGTGGGTGGAATTCAACTCTTGAAGCTATGGCATCAGGGGTGCCTATGGTCACATGGCCGGTTTCTGCTGAGCAATTCTACAATGAGAAGCTTGTGACTCAAGTACTCAAGACTGGAATAGCTGTTGGTGTTAAGAAATGGGTGAGAATACATGGTGATTTCATAAACAGAGAACTTGTGGAGAAGGCAGTGAAGAGGATCATGGTGTGGGGGAGCAGAGGAAATGAGAAGAAGAGCAAAGGTTTTGCAGATTTGGCAAGAAAGGCTGTTGAAGAAGGTGGGTCATCTTTTAATGATTTGAAGAAGCTATTGGAGGAATTAAGATCATGTAGGATTACAGGTGAAGAAACACTGGGAAAACAATTTGTGGAATCAACTGTATTGTGAATTGTGATACTCAAATTCATTTGGCTACGGAGTTGAATTTCGAATAACCATAGGCAGCCGGCAGGACACGACAACGAAGAGAGGACTGATGTTTTGGCTACAGGTTATATAGTTTAGCGCAGTCCAAGGAAGAAGTGTAGACTTTTTATAAACTTTGTTCCCCTTTTCTGTTAAGTCTTCTAGGATTCTACAATATTGTATATGTGAATTATATAAAGACATATATATGTCAAGTCTTTGGATTAAAAGTTTTCTCTCTTTATTTTTTTTTAAGCTTGGCCTTTAGTTGAAGGAAGATTAAAAAAAGAAAGAACCCCAGGAAAAGGAAGAAAAAAGAAGAAGAATTTTTTAACTTTTAATAACACTTTTGATAGTATTACTGTATTTAATTTTGGTTGCCGCCGAATTCCTTCCTAAATGCATGTGAATGTCGATATTTCCTTGTCTCGAGAGTACAGGTAAATACCACCTATTATATAATTGGAGTCTCTTTATTTATTTATTTATATTATCATTATAATGGGATGAAAAGATCTTCAGCTAAGTCACTCTAATTTAACACCCTTAATTTTATCATAGGACATTTATATAAGCTCAAAAGAAAATATGTTCGAGTAGAAGTCCAAATGTGTTGGGGTTAATGGTGTCAACGTGAATGTAATCATAACTCCCCGACTCAGGAATACGACATTATTGCTTATAATACTTATCATTAATGTTGAAAACTCAAATAAATAATTGAAATTCACAGCTTGGGAAAAAAAAATATTTCAATAAAAATTATAAAAATATCATCGAATAAAAAATAAATTTAAAAATAAAAAAAGTTAAGCTTACTATTTGAAAATACAAATTCAAATTATAATAAACTCATCGTTTAAAATATCAAATTAAATAGAATTACACTCCATCCGTCTCATATCACAATCTATTGGAGCTTCCGCTTTCCCTTTTCTCGGAGGATTGAATGAATGAAAGAAAAAATAGAATAGTTGATCTTTGATCTATTTAATTTTCACAATATCCTCCATTAATGGTATTCTAAATAAGTCTTATGTACAAAGTATGATGTCTCATAATTTTACGCGACACAAGGAGGAAGTTGTTAAAAATAGGAGGAGGGCCTACTCCGTTGTGGTCAAGTGGACCGGAGGCAAAAAAAAAAAGAAAACATTCATTAGAAGTACGCATCAACTAATATAAAAGCAAACAAAAACTAATGGTACACTGTCTTAAGTGGGTCCCACTTACTTGACTTTATTGCAGTACTCGTGTCTTTCTGGTTTCTTATTTTTTGGCCATTCTCGTGTCTTTCAAGTTGCACAGACCTTTTCGTCTTATGCAGTTATGCTAAAGGTTGGTCCTTGGAGGAGGTGCCGTATCCAATATTCGTGGAGTCAAAAGGTCAGGCGGACTAAAGTGTGGATGGTATTTACGAGTAAAAAGCGCATGATGCTCGTCTTTTTAATTTATTAGGTTTTATATTAAGAAAAATGGCATATCATATCTGAATTACATTGAAAAATCCAATTAGATATTCATATTTTTAGAAGTTTAATTTCATATTGGATTTAAACTTTTGTGTGCATAAAAACTATCTTACTAAACTCTATTATATTTATTGTCCCACATGGATTTACTCTCTTATCATTATTTGGCACGTGTCTCTTTATTAAAAATAAATAAATAAAGCTAATTTTTACACTCCATAATCTTCATGGGCATCCAAATTCTCCTCTCTCCTAAACTCTCTCTTCCTCCTCTCTTCTCACCATGACATCCCTTAATTCCGAAACTTGTCTACTCCAAAATCCTTAATCTCCTACTCGAAATTGACCTAGAACGCCCCTTCGATTTCCATAAATGAACACCCAAATCCCCTTTTCCCTTCTCATACCCTATTTCACCCAATTCCTCATCAACCCCATTAGGATCACAATCAACACCACCATCATTCTCATTATCCTCCCTTCCTCCTCCTTCTTCTCTTTATCATCATCACTATCCAAATCATCAAGCCCTAACCCTAATTTAACACTATCCTCAAACCCAAAATGAAGATCACTCTCAACGCCAACACCCCCTCCACCACTAGAAATCCCTTTCTTTCCCTTGGAATCAGATCCTACATCCCCAAACACTTCCTTGTACTTCAAGAAACTCTCGAAGTGATTCTTATCGTCATTTGATTTAAACTAGCCATTAGAGAGCCTGATCTTTTGTTTGCTCCAAGGTATTGGTGGCGCATGTTCTATACCTTGATGGATACATCCTGCCATGACCATTTGAAAGGAAAAGTAATAGGGCTCTATTGATGGTGGAGAGAGTTCATGTGCTCCGTAGTTAAAGAAGCTTTTTTGTTTTTCAGGGTTTAGCGGAGCTTCCAGTAAAGGCTCGAGAGTAATTTCTAGCGGAAGGCTTCATAATGCATATTTAAACTTTTGTTTTTATCGAATTCTCTTTAGGGTAAATATGTAGACCTCCTCTTTATCAATTAGGGTTAGATTGTACTCCTCTTTTTGGCATTGATTTTGAAAACATAATTAGGTTATTTGGTGATTCGCCTACATCCGATCCCTATGGTGCTTAAGGGAGTGATTGTTTTGCCGCGCACATCGCCTCCAAGCGATATGTGCAAGGCTTCTATTATTTGGGTGGGCAGCTATTCAATTTTTATTGTGAAATCATGATTAATTTGACAGTTTTGCAAAGATTGAGAACCTCTTATCTAAAATATGTAGAAAAGCAGTTAAGAGTGCAAAGCAAAATTTAAATTCTAAAACATTCCAAGATAGGAGCCACAAAAAGGAAGCTAAGCTCAACTCAAGTACAAAATTTAGTACTTGGCCCAAAAGTAATAAAATCATCAGTCCACATGATGATTTATGTCTCTTATATTTACAATCATCCATTAAAATATAAGAGACATAAACATTCCTAAAGTTTTCTCAAAGTCCACATGACCCCTTATCGTCTTTATTACTCTCCCAAATCATCAGTCCCATAGCCTATAGAGTCATAATGAAGGTTCATGAAGTAATCATCTTCGATACCTAAAATAGTGAAAAGTGAGCAGCGAAGCCCAATACACAGTAATTAAACACATACACGTATGTCATGCATGCCTAGCTAATGCAACAAACATTAATTAAGTTTGATTAAATTTAAGTCAACAACTAAGTATTCCCAGCATTCCAGAAATATAAACACGTACAAGAGTACTCAAGAATTCCACCAAACAAAGGGGTAGGATTCTCTCAGTAGATTGAACATCAAAGAGGAGGTTTTGAACGTCCTCAGAACTTACCAAAAAAGAAAAATAAGGAAATAATCTCGTTCGGATCATCTCCTCACAAGTTGTTACCAACGAGCATGGTCTATTGTGATGCTTTATACAAGGTCTCGTTATAATGTATAACTCATCACACTTCATACTTGCTCCTAGTTAATCGCTTGATCTTGAAAATTTGACTATCGACTAGCTACAAAGCCCCACCATGCATCCGTGGAGGCATAAGTGTCTAAACTACCGCATCATTTGAAGTTGTGATCGGACTCGCAACCTAATCCGAGGGTGCCACTTTTAGAGTAAGTGACCAAGCAGCAACCAACACTCAATTAAGCTAAGTACAAATTCTTAGTCTGATTATTAATACTATCCCACCAAGAAATACACAATTATTGTGTACCTATTGGCTGATTTGAGCTTGTTATCCTTTTCTTAGCTCAAAGTCTAACAACTGTTCATAATTGAAATTGAAATTAGTTCATGATTAATTATCTTTAATCCTCTTGTATTGTTTGTTATATCTAAGTCACTTCAACCTAGTCATTTACTTAAAGATCATATTTAGAAGGTCATTTAAGTTTAAGAAAGGAATTAAGTCAAGTTTCATGCAATTTGGCTAAGAAAAGATGAAAAAAAAAGAGGCTGGAAAGAACACGACCAATACACGAAGGTATACGACTTGTATACATGTCGTGCTTTTCCTTTGGGAAACTTGTTTCTTTGAGTTTTGAGGACAAAGAGGAGAATGGGTGGGTATACAACTTGTGTTTTGCTTTTGAGAAACTTGTTTCTTCGAGTTTTGAGGATAGAGAGAAGCACGACAGGTACACGACTTGTGCTTGTCTTCTACAGAAACTTATTTCTTGAGTTTTTGAAGATCAAAGAGAAGCATGGGTAGGTACATGACTCGTGTACATGCCACGCTTTTTTGGGTTTATGCCATATCGTGCTTAAACTTGATATTTTTGTCAAAAAACATGTTTTGGAACAACTTTTAATGACCTTAAAGGTATTAGATGGTTGTATTCATGCCTAGGTTCATCAATTTTTCATCTTTCATTTGTTAAAACATGATTTATTGTGATTGAAAGCTTAAAACACCTAGTTTTGATAGCAATTACCATCTTCATGGTTTTTTTGAAATTTTTACAATATACTCATACAAGACTTCATCGTTTCATTTTGTTAACATTAACTTACAGTAAGACCCAACTCCAAATCATACCCAAGACACCATTTATCAGTTCTATAGCAGTTACAACTTCAAAACCATCATAATCTCATGAAAATAAGTTAGTTTTGATGTCTTGCCTCATTCTAATAATAGTTTTCACTTGTGTCAGCTAGAAAGGGGATTTAAGACTTCAAAATTACTCCAAAACTTGATTTCTTGACACTTCAAACATGTATCAACTCACCCAAGTCAGTTTTCATGCTTAAAATGCTAAAACACTCACATTACAACATCCAATAATCTCATATTTACCTTGGCATGAATTTTGTTGAACCTTGAGTGGCTTCTCCATCTTCATTTGCTCGATTTTCTATTCTTAAACTACCACCTAAGAACAATATAATTACTAAGGGAGCTTATTAAGTACTAAAATAAGCTAAAACTCAAATTTACTACACTTTTGTTACCTTACTTTTGGGTGTTATGAATTTTGCATCTCTTATACTTCTTGGATGTTCATATCTTCTTCATTCTCCTAAGAGAAGTAAGGGGAAAAAAATTCTAACTTAATCTCACATTACATTAGCTTAAATATGGTCTAAAAGTGCTTAATGAATAGATTTTCAAGGCATTATACCTTATATCGGTCTTTGGGTGGTTTTAGTGAAGAAAAAATGAAGGAAATGAGAAGACGAGAGGGAGAAAAAGTGAGGTGAGGGTAGCCATCCGAATTTTGAGGATGGGAAGGGGGTTTTTGTCTTTTTATTTCATAGTACCATATGGCACCATTTATATCATTCATTTTTAGATGTGCTAGAACTTGACAATTTAGTTAGTTTAAGACTTGTTATATATCTTTGGTGTAGATTATAATTTAATTTCTCAAATAAATTTATTTTATCTATTTTAATTAAATTTCACGTTCTAATTCACCTCATAAGCCTGTTAAAAACAAAATTGCAATTTTTCAAAAAAAAAAAAAAGAAAGTCTCTAATTGTATTCTTTTTTATTTTTCTTGTAAAATTTTCATTTATAGAACTATTATTAAATTATAATTTAATTTACTTCAACATTTGAATTGTTTTTTTAATTATCAAAATTTAGGTTTTTGATTTGTGGTTAATTGAATTTTGAAAAATTTTGCAGTTTACATGAATCTGATTGGATTTCATTGACTTTATTTTATCTTGATTTCTTATGATTGGTGTTTGGATCATTTTATTCTTCCCACTTAAATAAAATTTCGACCTCAAAATTTTATTTGGTGTTTAAATGATTGATTTATGTATGCTTGGTGCCTAAGGCTCCCTCCATTTGCAGGTAATTTGGCTCTGTGTGCAAGTTAATTCATATTAATGATTGTTTCCTCTTAAGAGTTTCTACCTTAGCGTGTATGCATTGAGTCTTGAATTTTCTTCTTTTCCCTTTTATTTATCAACATTCAATTTTGTTTGGATACCATGACATAACATAGGATTTATATTTCTATCATATTGCATCTTATTGATTGTCATTTATTGTCATATGTTATTCGTACATCTAAACATTACAGTTGCCATTCTCGATTTTATAGGATTGGCGCTTCATATGACTTAGTATGTATAGCCATAAGAATGATATGGCAAATCGTGACTCTTCATTGACTCAAACTCACCCACTGCAACTAATGACTTAACTCTTAGGGCATGATTAATGACATGACTCAGAACTCAACTCAACAAATGCCAAATTGACAAGAACAAAGACCTGGCATGACTTTAAGCCGATGTGGCATAACAAACCAACTCAATATAGACATAAACCACCATAGATTTTCCATTCCATTCTATCTGTGTATGTATACTATTGAGCATATAGAATGCATTATCCCAATAATCTTTTCATTGTCAATTGTATTTGTTTATAAGTTTCTTGCTAGTCCAATATTAATTTTTATAATTTATCCATAATCGTTATTATGTGATAATCTATTATTAGTGGTGTTATAAGGTTCCTTTGCATAAAAAAAAATTCTCTATTGACTTCAATTGAGTTATGGTATATTATTTTGTTATGGTTATGTTATCATTTGCATATTAGTGATGTTTGGTTAGTTTGTATGGCTTAAAGTCATCTTCAGTGTTCAGCTTTAATATTTTAGTTTTTGTGATGCACTAAACTTTTATAAATGCATCGATCATCTTGACCGACTTATGTGTACCATAATCAACCACTAAAAATTGGATTTCATAATCTTTTATTCAATCCTAGCAATCTCTCTTAACCTAACATATGAAGGTATGTTATTTTATTATCAATTATTTGCAGTAGGGTACAATGTATTGACTAATCCATCTATAATGGTATGTTATGCCTAGTTTTCGAAACTAAACCTGCATTCTTGGTTCCTAACCATCTTTAATTTCATCATCACTATAATGAATCTTTCATGGTTCCATCCCCCTAAGTCTCCTTTTGATGTCACTTAACATCTCTCATTCTCTCTATTTATCACCTCAAATTCTTATTTATTCATGATTGGGATTCAAGCACCAATGTGAGTGTATTAATTGATTCTTAAGAATATCACTGATTTAATCCTAACAAATTGCCACACTCAGTGTTCATTTTATCTATACCAAGTTAATTTAGTTTTGATGCCTAACTAGTTAGATAGTTCATTAGTTCCATAAGAAAGTATATTTGTTCCTTAAAGACCACTTAATCTAGGTTCCTTAAATTAATTACATACCTCATGTGTCTATCTTACTATTCCACCAAAGTTAACTAAGTGTTCTAAGATGGTATATAGTGTCTTTCTTATGTATCCCCTAGTTTAAGTAATGAACTCCTTATCTTCATAAGCAGCCTCAATATTGTGCTCTTATAGTCAATCTTCACATGATACTTATCAACTAACTTAATATGACAAAGTCCTGTTTGAGCCATTCTAACCACAAACCTTATGTATACTTTGCACTCTTAAATCCATTTAGCAACCAATTAGTCATTCAAGGCTCCTAAAAACATTTTATTAGGATTTCCTAAGTGACATCATCACTTCATGTAGACAAATCAACCACATCTTCATTAACATTCTCTAAATAAAACAATTACCCATATATCCAAATTCTACTTATTCCATACTTAGAAAGTCTCTTCTAATTCACTTAAATCAATTCCTGTTGCGACAATGACAATTATGAGATCTTCATGAGTTCATTTAAACTAATCACCATAGTAGGAAAACACAATTTATCACCTCATGTATCTAAAATACATCAGTTAGACATAGGCTCGCTCACTAGATTTTACTCCTAATCACCTTGATAGCTAAATTAATCCATTTATTAGCTCCTTTAGAGTCCTAACCCATATTAATTAGAATCTAATATAAGAATCACCTTATATCACCCTTTATATATAATCATTTATGCATCATTTATACCTCCATTTCTTACTAGTTTCACTATCATGTTTCATTAATACCTAGTAGCTATTCCTAATGGGCACAATTTTCATCACATTCTTATCATTCTAACTCATAATCTCATGACCAATCATTTAATTATAATAACCACCCACCAACTAAAATCTTGTCTAAATCCATCACATAACTAACATACCAAAGTTTGAAGTTCCAAAATAATTCCAGTAGCCTCTCATAAACTTACTAATTCAACCACATTTACTCCCAGAATCTCATATGTTTACCATCTCGAACTCATTACTTTCTTATCTCCTTTGACATATTAATCACTAAGTTATCACAACACTCAAAATCACGTGGTACAAAGGGGTGAGGGAACTTCGTTAGGGGGAATTACCATGTTTAAAACATCTCATTATTATCTACATCATTTAAAGAAGTAAAAGCAACATCCAACTTAGCCTAAAGATCTCAGTTCACCTAGAAGGAGCAAGGATAACATGCACATCAAAAGGAATAAAAGGCAACAAGCATGTTAATCCAAACAAATATCAAACTAGGTTTGGATTCAGGTTCCATTTTCTATACCATAACAAAGTATAGAAAATAAAAGAATAAACATTTAGTCAAGTTTTTATTTAATTATTTCATTTCCATTTCAAGGTTTTCAATTTAGGCCAGTACATCAAGTAACATAATCAAGCCAAAGCATCCCAATCTGACGTCATTGCTCACTATTCTAAGTGTCGTACCTTAACTAATTTCAACCTATAGCTCTGATACCAATTGAAACAACTTGGCCCTCAAGGTGCTTAAAGGGGTGGTTATTTCATTGCATACATCGCCTCCAAGCAACATGTGCAAGACTTTCATTATTTAGGTAGGTAGCTATTTAATGTTTATTGTGAAATCATGATTAATTTGATGGTTTTCCAAAGATTAAGAACCTCTTATCCAAAACATGTAAAAAGCAATTAAGAGTGTAAAGTGAAATTTAAAGGCTAAACCATTTCAAGATAGTAGCTACAAAAGGAGAGCTAGACTCAACTGGATTACAAAGTTTGGCACTCAGCTCAAAAATAATAAAATAGCTTAAAGTTTACAATTATCCATAAAATATAGGGAACATCAACATTCTGATTCGATTAAAATGTGTATATAAAAATGTAAGTTTGGAAATTACCAGCAAGTATACTGGGTTAAACAAGTAATATATAAAAGTAAGTTGAGTATCGTTTCCACGAGGACCAATTTAATTACTAGATCGATATTAGTTTTACTAATATTTAGGCAATCAAATTATATCAATTTAAACTATTTAACTAATTCTATCTAATATCTAACAATGAATGCAATGAGATTGTGAGAAAGTTATATAAGATAAATGTGGGAAGGAGCAGAATCCACCCTAATCTTTGCTAATCATACTGAAGTTGTATTATATGAATAATTAGAGTTGTGGATATTTGTAAGAATTTGTCAAGACCTAAAACTATCAAGTTTTAGTAAACCACAAAATAATCTATTAGCTTCCTTTATATAAATTATCAATGGAATCTAATTTATAATTATAAACCTCTTGATTCTATAATTATCTAATATCATAAATCAACTTCTCCTAATTCCTTATGAGAAATTAAAATAAAATATTGCATGAATTACATGGGACAATTTCTAAATCAGATTAAACTCCGCCGCTTCCGCAATTGTTGTTTAATCTTAATTCATGAATTCCTATGAACTCTAATTCTTCTTCCAAATTATCAGAATTCTTATCAATTCAATTTTATAAAAACAAAATAGATAATTAGGATTCAATAAAAATATTCCATAATTCTAATAATTCTATAATATAAATTCATAAATCATTTTAGCAAGATTAGGATTTCATCATTTCCACAAGGAAAAGTTTAGCTACTCATGAATAATGATTCAATAATCAGATAAGAATATATAATTGATATCATTATGAATAAATAAATTAGATAAATGAATTGCATAAGAAAGGAGATTAGATATCACCAATTCAAATATCACAATCTTTAATTAAAATTCTTGTAAGCTTCAAATCCCTCATAAATCTCTATAAAATGCTAAAGTATTTGTATACTAAAGTGTTTTTTTTTTTTTTCTTGACTTATTGAACTAGAGGAGGGAAATCCCCTTTATATAGGAAAAATTTCGTGAGAAGCATTAATGAAAATTTTCAATTTCAATATTTATGTCGGCAGTTACAATTCCTATGCCGGCGGCTTACAGGCGGCGTAAAGTCTTTCTTTCATTGCATAGGCAATGCACTGGCAATTTTCATCTTCGGTTACAAGTGTCGGCCGCTTGTATGCCGCCACTTAGATATAGATCTAGTCGGTATATAATAAAAAATGAAAGGTTAAGCCTTTTTATAAGGAAAGCCGTTCCAAAGTCGGTGCTTTCATGTTGGCTTAGAAAATCCATCAAAGTTGACCGTTCATTTTGTAACCAGCATGTGGTATCTACTTGTGCCTCTGAACTTTGATCTACATTGCCTCAACGCCAACGGCTTATGTCCGGCGTACGTTGTAACACCTTTGCACTGCAACCCTTGAGCTCTGAGTGTCAGTCTTTAATCTAGACTGGCCTGTTCACCTTCTATGCTGGCAGCTTTCAGACGACGTATGTTCAATTGAATCAAGGCTTGACAGTGTATGCAACGCTTTAAGTAGTGCAAACATTTTGATCTTGTAAGCCGTCCCAACGTCGACGACTTTGATGCCCAGAAAGCCGGCGTTGAATGAAATATGCAGAAGCTGGCTTCTTCTTCTTCTACACTGGTGGTGTTGAGCTAGTTTGTATATCTTCTCTCAATCTATACCGCCTCAAGGCCGGCGATGTAGAAGCAGCCTTAAGGATTTTCATTTTGTTCATGATGAAGGTAGGCCGTACGTTGGCGCTTAGACATTAGAAAAACTGGCATACCCCCTAAATTTTCCCTTTTCCATTTCCAAGTTTCTTGTTTTGGTTCCTTTTCCAAATTAGACCTGAAATATGAATTTTAACCAAAACAAGTACCCATTCTAGCTATTTAAACATCAAAAAAGTTATACGTAATATGATCTTACCAATTCCCCCACACTTGAACTTTTGCTTGTCCTCAAGCAAAATAATTAAGAACAAAATTCTTGGAATCTCTCATAGATAACAATTTTTCTAATTTAAGCACAAATTCTTTAACTTGTTTTTCTTGTACCTACTACTCTAACCACACTATTTTCTTGTAATTAGAGTACTATAATTAAAATTGAGGAGTTAATCCAAACAAAATAAATTTTAATCTCAGTTTTTAACAAAAGAACATTCTATTCAAAAAGCAAATACACAATCCACTAAGGAAAAATACTCATTTAAACTTCATTGAACTTTTAGCTTATACATATATACTCTTAGTAACACCAAATGAAAGCATGTGGTATCTATTTTTTCCTTAGATTTTCTCCTTCTTTATTGCAAGTCTCCTTTTTGAATCTTTGCATTCATTCTTTTCTTTTTCTTTTTCAAGCATTTATTTTCTTTTTGGGAGGTTTTTGCCTCCATCTTTTTGCTTTTCAAGGTTCATAATTTGAACTTTTCCTTTTCTTCCTTCTTGTTATAGTGAGTTCATTGAGTTGGCTCATCTTAGGCTCATCACTAAGTGACCAGGTTTCAAAATACCCTAAGAACTCTTCCTCACTTTAACATTCAAGTTCAGATACTCATAACTCCAATTTTTAAGTCAGAGGAGTAGTGACTATGCTTGTTTCTTTCTTTTTGAATGCAATAACAAATCAAAGACTTATTTTTATAAAGGATCACTAAGTTTAAAAGTTTCTTCTACCTCTTTTACTAAATGTTATAATTCAAAGAGTATATACAAACTAAAATTTCCTAAAAGTAAACCTGTTTATTTTTCACAAAAGGATTTGATCAGCTCTTAAATTTCCAAATCCAAAGTTAAAAATAAAGTAAACTTGTTCTTAAGGATTTTGCAATTCAATTTCAACTTAGTAAACCAATCACAACAGCAGGTGAGTAAGATACTTTATCAAGTTAATTTCATTATTTCTTTGTTTAATCAAATGCTTTCAATCATTACTTTGTACTATCTCCAATTTTCAAGAGATTTTTGAAAAATTTGGTAGAATTTCCCCATAATTTGCTTTTAAACAAAAATACAAGGTGGGTGTTTACTCAGATAAATCCTGTCAAACAACAATTAAACCAAACAATTCAAACAGTAGATCATATTCACAACTCCATTCAATTCAGTTTATCTCTTCCCCCACACTTCAACTAAACAGTGTCCTCACTATTTCAGAGATATAAAACAAAAGAGAAAAGAAATAGAAACCTTTGTATTTTCCTTTTGAATCAGAGTCAGCAAAATTCAGAGCAGAGAGATTGTTTGTTCAGCCTGTAATCTCTACAAAAGAAAAACAAAAAGAAAAAAAAAGCAAAAAAAAAATAAAAACTAACTAAGTAGCACAGATCAAAGTGAGTCTACCTAGGGACTTGGGTGCTCATAATATATACAGGCCAATATGAAAAATAAAGATCAATAAAGAACAAATGAGAGCTAGCAGGATCTCTAGTTCTCTGGCCTAGACTATCTCTGCTGGTGTGCTCTGAACTAAGTCTCTGAGTATCTCCTGGGCTGGCTGTGTGAGTATGCTCTGAACTAAGTCTAGTAGTGTGCTCTGAGCTATGCCTAGACTCAGTAGAGGTCTCATAATTCATCTCAGCCCCTTTTTATGGATTCAAACAACAGATTGCAGTCTTCACTGACTCAAAAATCATCTTCCTGAACTTTTTATTCTTCTTGTTCTCCTTGATTTGTCTGTCTTTGAGCTCCTGGTTTTCTCTCTTCAAACCCTGAATATCCAACCTAAGCTGGTCCATGTCATATGTTGAAGCAGTACCTGCAGGAGGAGGAGCAGAGGAGGATGGGACGTCAGTAGGAACATCACCAGGAAAGATATCCTGGAATTCTAACTCCTCTAAAATTGAAGGTTGAACTCCTCTGGGGTTTTTAAGCAATCCCTAGCCTCTGAAAGGTTCTGATGAGATCTTCTTGCTTTCAAATATCTCATCTCCTGAGGAGCTTCAAAATTCCCATGCCCTTCAGCAATCTGGTGATATAACCACCACAGAACAAGAGTCTAGTCCTGGTATCATCAACCTACCTATAGATAAAGTTGGCTATCTCCACCCCTAAATCAATTCTATAGCCTCTAATAAGGCTATAGAGATAGAACATGTCAAATGTAGTCACCTTGCTGTGACTAGTCTTCTTGCAGCTCAGTGTATGTGCAAGAATGTGGTGGAGCAGCTTATGCGTAACAGTAGCAAATGCAGTGGCCAATGACTTTAAGGGAACAAATGGCTCATTTTCTCGCTCAGGAGGAATCAACTGATACCAATAAGCCTCCTGAGTCATCTGATTTTCTCCCTCAAGCCAGTTGTTAGGCAATTCAAATTCTCCTCCTCATCATATAATCCTAGGAGTTTGCCCATTTTCTTCAACTTTACCTCCCTAATCTCACCCAATACCTAAAACTGAAATGTAGATTCAACTCTGTCAGGTAAACTCTTCAATGTAGACAAGAACTCAATAGTCAAGTTCTTATATGCTGGCTCCTGAAATCAAACAATCTAATCCAAGCTGGATCTTGGATTATATTTCTAACCCTGTCAGTCAACCCATATTCATCTAGCAAACTCCAATCTAGGTATTAGGTGTTCAGAAATCCATCTTCAATAACCTCTTCTTTCTATCCTTTGCATACTGCTGACTGGACAGCAGATTCTTGGTTGTGAACCAAAAGTAGAGGCATCTGTAGTCTTTGCTTTTTTCTGCTTAGGAACCATTTCTGCAATAATATTGAGCTTAATTAGAGTAGGAAATCAGAATTGTATGCAAAATAAAGCCTAAGCCTAGTGAATCATGTCATTTTATTAAGGAACAAAGCTTAGCACAATTCCAATAATCCTAATGAAATTCTTGTTGAATACACTCATAATTTATGCCTAATTCATTTCACTACATGAGTTCAAACAGATCTGAGATCCTAGGCATATCAATTAATGAAGCTACTGACATGGAATTGGATTGAAAATTCACACTTGCAAAATAAGGTCAAAGCTGGTAGCTTAGATTAGCCAGCTTAGACTTGAACGTTGGAAATTCAAATTTCACAAGGAGAAGTATTCATTGTGATTTTCAAAATTTTTTTCATCAAAAGTCATTTAAACACTTCTAAACCCAATTTATTTTCAAAATTTGCACAAATTCGAATTCCCATGTTCAAACTGGAGCAATAACATCAATTGGAGCTGTAGTACAGTATAGAAATTCATTTCATGCATCCAATTTCAATCAAATCATAAAAGCCCCAAATTTTGAATTTTCAACATTACAATGCAATTCAAGAACCCTAATTCACAATGTGTTCATAATTCATGGATCAGCTAAGCAGCAAATGTAATTAATCATGCATTGATCCGAAATCCAACTCCAAAACTTCATAAAAAACATTCAATCTATCGATTCTATCAAGATCCGAACAAGATGTCCCATCCACCAATATCAACAATCCAATGAGCTAATCGACAGATTCAAAACAGATATGAATACAATGGAAGTAAAGAATAAATTAACAGCAGTAGTTGAGAGCACTTACTTGTGCAAGATGAATCCAATTGAATGGGTAAATGAAGGGGGCAGTGGGGTGCGTAAGTATGAGTGAGAGAGAGTAAAATGAGAAATGAGGAAAGAGAGAGAGAGATACTTACTAAATTTTGATTCTGCAAAATAAACGCCGACATTTTTATCGAGTACACCGGTGCTTACATGCCGGTGTATCAAAATTTAATTCATGCCGAGAGCAAATGGCTGGCGGCTTTTTCATGTACACTACCGGCGTACAGGTCTACGCCGGCCTCAAAGCTGGTGGCTTTAAAACCCACGTGCCAGCTTTGATCGGGGTTTAAAACCCTTGAAACTTTGGTTTTATGCCACCTTCAACACTGGCAGCGTAAATGTTAAGAAGTCGGTGTTCTGGTTTATTGCATACGCTGGCTTTAAGCTGGCGGCTTTGAATTTTCAAGTGCCGGCTTTTTTTTTTTTTTTTTTAAGATAAGAAAAGAAAAGCTCTAAAATTTAGTATTCTAAATAATCAGAATACCTACCTTATAATTCCTTGGAGCTTGTCCAATTTTGACAAAATTGTTCCTCATTCTATTTTTCTTGAAAAAAATGCATCTCTCTTGTCAGTTAAAAGCTCAATTTCTCCTTTTTGATTGATCTGTACATACTAAAAAAAAATTAGCAAAAACAAAACAAAAATACTACTTTTAAATTAGACATGGGTTGCCTCCCAAGAAGCGCTTAGTTTAGAGTCGCTTAGCCCGACTTTCGCAATTTTGGTCATGGTTCTTTAAGATTTATGACAGTGGTAGCATTATCATGGTTTTCCCCTTCATAATAATGTTTGAGCTGATGCCTATTCACCTTGAAAGTCCGATTCTCATCAGTTTTCAATTCTATTGCATCGTAGGGAAAAACTTTTGTAATTTCAAACGGTCCTAACCATCTTGATCTCAACTTTCTTGGAAATAACTTCAAACGAGAATTATAAAGTAAAACTTTTTGTCCAGGAAAAAACTCTCGCTTGATAATGTTTCTATCATGCCATTTCTTTGCTCGTTCTTTGTAGATACGAGCATTCTCATAAGCTTCATCCCTCCACTCAGCCAATTGATTTAATTGAAGCAATCTCTTTTCCCTGCAGCTTTTTCATCAAAATTTAAGAATGTTATGGCCCAATATGCCTTGTGCTCAAGTTCTGCAGGAAGATGACATGATTTACCAAAAACAATCATAAATGGGGACATTCCAATAGGGGTTTTAAAAGCAGTTCTATAAGCCCATAATGCATCATCTAATTTTGAAGACCAATCTTTTCTAGATGTATCAACAGTTTTTTCCAAAATTCTTTTGATCTCCCTATTGGATATGTCCACTGGTTTGTGGATGATAGGGGTAGCAATTTTGTGTGTAACTCCATATTTTGACAAAAGTTTTTCAAATTGCTTATTACAAAAATGTGATCCCCCATCACTAATGATAGCTCTAGGCACCCCAAATCTGGTAAAAATATTTTTTTCAAAAATCTTAAAACTACTCGGGTCATTTGTTTATAAAGCAATAGCTTCAACCCATTTTGAAACATAATCTACTGCCACAAGTATATATTTATTTGAAAAAGATGAAGGAATAGGACCCATGAAGTCAATTCCCTAAACGTCAAAAAGTTCAATTACCAAGATATTGTTTTGTGGTAATTCATGTTTCTTTGAAACGTTACCAGTCCTTTGACATTGAGCACAAGACAATATATATTTCCTGCAATCACGAAACAAATTAGGCCAATAAAATTCAGATGATAAGACCTTAGATGCAGTCCTTTGAAGACTAAAATGACCTCCTGCTTCTTTTGAATAATAGTGTTCAATAATACTAAGCTGTTCAGATTCAGGCACACAGCGTCTAATTACTTGATCAACACATTTCTTGAACAAATATGGTTCATCCCAAAAGTAACTTTTCACATCATGCAAAAGCTTCTTCTTTTGTTGATAAGACAAACCATATGGAATGATTTTGCTAACCAAGTAATTGACATAATCAACATACCAAAGCAAACTTAGGATCTCTACTGCATGCAATTGTTCATCAAGAAACTTTTCATTGATAGGAATATCTAAACTATCAGATTCTAGTCTAGATAAATGATCAGCAATCACATTCTCAGTTCCCTTCTTATCTTTGATCTCAAGATCAAATTCTTGCAGTAGTAATATCCATCTAATTAGCCTAGGTTTTGCATCGGCTTTAGCAAACAAATATTTCAAAGCAGCATGATCAGTATATACTATGACCTTAGATCTTATCAATAAGGTCTAAACTTGTCACAAGCAAATATAACAGCAAGAAGCTCCTTCTCAGTTGTGGCATAGTTTCTTTGAGCCTCATTCAAAGTTTGACTAGCATAGTATATAACATGAAACAACTTACCTCTTCTCTGAACCAATACTGCTCCCACAACAAAGTCGCTGGCATCACACATGAGTTCAAAAGGCAGCTCCCAATCCGGTGCAATAATTATGGTGTAGATGTGAGCTTTTCCTTCAACAAATTAAATGCCTACAAACATTTGTCATCAAAATCGAAGACAGAATCTTTTTCAAGAAGATTACACAAAGGTCTAGAAATTTTAGAGAAGTCTTTTATGAATCTTCTGTAGAAGCCAGCATGTCCTAAGAAACTTCTAACTCCTTTAGCATTTGTGGGTGGTGGCAACTTCTCTATTATTTCAACTTTGGCCTTATCAACTTCAATTCCTTTTTCTGAGATTTTGTGACTTAAAACAATTCCTTCTCTTACCATGAAATGACATTTTTCCCAATTTAAAATCATATTTGTTTCTTTACATCTTTTAAGAACATTGGCTAAGTTGACTAAACATGCTTCAAAAGACTTTCCAAAAACAGAAAAATCATCCATGAATATTTCAATAAAAATTTCAAGCATGTCAGAAAAAATAGCCATCATACACCTCTGAAACATAGCAGGTGCATTGCAAAGACCAAAGGGCATCCTCCTAAAGGCAAAAGTACCATAAGGACAAGTAAAAGTGATTTTCTCTTAGTTATCAGGTGCTATGGAAATTTGATTATAACCAGAGTAACCATCTAGAAAACAATAATATTCATGCCTTGTAAGTTTTTCCAACATCTGATCAATGACGGGAAGGGGAAAATGATCTTTTCTGGTAGCATCATTTAACTTTCTATAATCAATGCAAACCCTCCACCCAGTCACAGTACGAGTAGGAATCAATTCATTTTCCTCATTTTTCACTACAGTCATACCACCTTTCTTTGGAACAACTTGAACTGGACTAACCCATTTACTATCAGAGATAGGATAGATAATACCTGCATCAAGTAGTTTCAGAACTTCCTTTTTTACTATCTTTTTAAGTGTTGGGTTAAGTCTCCTCTGTGATTGAACTGTAGGTTTGTACTCAGCTTCCATCAAAATCTTGTGAGTGCAAATCATAGGGTTAATTCCCTTGATATCAGCAATAGTCCAACCAATTGCTTCTTTATGCTCTCTTAGAACTCCTAGTAGCTGCTGCTCTTGTTCACCTGTCAAATAAGATGAAACAATTATTGGCAAGATATTTCCAGTTCCTAGAAAAGCATATTTCAAATGAGTAGGGAGGGGTTTAAGCTCAAGATTTGGTGGTTGTATCAATGATGGTAATGGCTTGCTTTCACTAGTGCCCAGCTCCTCATAATATCTGGTTTTAATTTGAGGCACTTGCTCAACTTCTTGCTCATCATCACTCCATTCATCTAGATCTCTTAGAACAGATTCCACATTTTCTACTCCTACTTTCTCTTTAACAGACTCAGAAATAAACTCATCAATAATATCAATAGTATAACAGGAACCTTGATCAAATTTTTTCATTGCATCATAAACATTAAAGGTTACCTGATCATTTTCTACCCTTAAAGTGAGTTTACCTTGTTCTACATCAATTAATGCTTTACCGGTTGTAAGGAATGGTCTACCAAGAATCATTGGGACTTCACGATCCTCATCCATTTCCAAGACTATAAAGTCTATTGGAAATATGAACTTGTCAACTTTTACCAAAACATTTTCAACAATACCACGTGGGTATTTGATACTTCTATCTGCAAGTTGCAAAGTAACATGAGTTTCCTTGCATTCTTCAAGTCATAATTTCCTGAAAATAGATAAAGGCATAAGATTAATACTTGCACCAGAATCTATAAGAACTTTATCAAAGTTAAAGTCTCCTATAGTGCAAGGAATAGTAAAACTCCCCTGATCTCTTTGTTTTGTTGGCAGGCAAGGTATATTCTTTTGTAGTTACATTGAACACTCTCCTATTAGCATCATTGGTTCATTCCCATCAATCTTCCTCTTTTTAGTAAGTAATTCTTTGATGAATTTTGCATAGGAAGGCATTCCTTGAATTACTTCTAAGAATGGAATATTGATTTGTAACTTCTTGAAAACATCCAGGAACTTTGAAAATTGCTCATCCAATTTTTGTTGCTTCAGTCTTCTTAGAAAAGGAATTGGTGGAACATAAGGTCTTACCTCAGATGATATTTGCATTGGTTCATCCATCTTTTGTTTTCCTTTATCTTTCCTTGGAATCACTTCAGTTTCCTTAACTTTTGCCTCAACGGGTTCAACTTCCTTGCCACTTCTCAAAACTATGGCATTTACGGTTTTAAGATTTTCCTCAGTGTTGCTCGGTAAAGAACCAGATGGTCTTGCCGTTGAGGATTTTCCTCAGGATTTTCATTCATTTTATGTGTTTAAAACTTTCCTAAAAGTACTAGAAAATTTAATACTTGCCATCTACAATAAGTTTCAAAGCATGAACATATTGTCTTTTTTCTTAAATAGAGCTATATTCCTCGAATGCTGATAAAAGAACTCCCAATAAAAAATACTAATATTTCATTTACATAAAAAGAAAGCTAAGCAATGATTTGAAAGTTTATACTAACTAGGCGTTGTTGTTTTCAAAAAATCGTCATGATATTTTTCAATATATCTACCTTCCTAAAAATACTCTCTTTTACCCGCTCAAAATCTATTTTTCCCAAGCCTTTTACCTTTTAGTTTGAAAAACCTGCAAAGTCATATGTACGAGGTTTACGACCAGTGTTTTGGAAAGAAAAGGCGAAGCGATCTTTAAAAGCATGATGGGTAACTTTGTCTTATCTTATTTTCAAGAAAATACCTAGAAGAATCCTGTTTTATCCATTTTTTTTTTAGAGTGATGGGAAGTGCCTTTGTCAAATACACTAATGCATGTGCACATTTCTCTATTCATGAGTAAAATAACGATTTTACTAGATATCTTGTTTTAGAAAACTAGAAGATAAAGCTAGGTTTGTTAAGGAATATCAAAAAGAGACAAAAACCTATTTTATGAAGTGTTTAAGCCTAAAATGAACAACATCCATCATATGCGTTTATGGATAAATTGTCTTGCCTTATTTTTCTAAAAAGTGTCAAAGAAATGTTTTTTAGGCTTGTCGAGGCCTAGAGTTTTGCCAACTCTATTATACATGGTGAAACAAATGTTTTTATGAGTATTATCTAAAGCTAAAGAATAACAAAACATGCTATATAATAGCAGTTATGCCCTATGAACCCATGTGTTAGATCTAAGTTAGGGTTTATAAGATAGAGTTCCTGTTAGATTAGTGTGTTGTTGCTGATGTTGTGTTTTATGTTGCTCTTATGCGAGTTTTGATGCTTAGATTTGTTTTGGTGGAGTTAAGAAATGTTTTGGAGTTGTTCCTTATGTTTTTTATTGTCGAGGCCTAGTTTGCCTTTGAGGTGGATCGAAGGAAGACTTAGTAGAAGTGTCGAGAGGTAACTTTTTGGTGAGAAGCATATGTCGAGGCTAAAAGTTGAGCCTCAACTTGCCTTCGACAAAAACTAAATAAGTCTTGCGCCAAAAAATGTTTTAATATTGGAGTACAGTACTGTTGCAGCCTACCATCTAGCCTTCAACATACCCCGTGATAGTCACTGAAGTTTGTCGAGGCCAAGTTTTAACTAAGTGTTTTGAGCACAGTCTTGTCGAGGTCTACCATCGAGCCCTCGACGTGCCCTCAATAGTGACTACATGTTTTAATAGCACTTGACCCCTATTTTGTTAAGGCACGACATACTTTGTTACACAAATATATACCACGTGACCCTTCCTAAGTGACCCTCGACCCCAAGTTTGCTTAGGCTTGAGCTTAGTTTAGGTAGCGAAGTGACCCTCAACCCAACCTTAGTGGGGTGCGATGACTAGAGTATAAGTTAAGATGTTATAACAAGAATCTAGAATGCTTGGAACTCAAATAAGAGTTATATCTTCTCTGTTATATGTTAGCGGTCTATGTTCGTTGTTCTTTAATGGCTTTCTATCAAGACTTTGGATTTCCAAAAGACTACTACGATATATAAGGAGGACGCACAGGTGAGCGGCTTGAATCTTATCTTGCTATTGTGCTTGCTACTGTTTGTTGCTGTGATGGATGTAGTTCTTGATGATGGAACACTTGGTTGTTATGAGTGCAATCATCTGCATGATCGCTGGAATAAATGGATTATCCTGACTACTTGGCTAACTAATTATATATATTCGTCGCATGTGAACTCCAGTCACTTTTCCAATCTTGCGAAATCTTAGAGTTTCATAGAATATTTTGTGAAATGAATTGGAGACATTTCTAATTTAAGGAGAACAATGGATGTTCTATTATAGGGGTATGTGGGTTTGACAGTAATGTCAATAAAGAGAACAATGTATGTCCTATTGTAGGGGTCCGTGGGTTCAACAGTAGTGCTAATAAGGAGACCAACGGATGTCCTGCTGTAGGGATTTGTGGGTTCAGCAGTTAATGCCTTCAAGGAGAACAACGCATTGCCTCTTGTAGGGGTCCATGGGTTCATAAGGATAGATGGCTTGGTTGGGGGTCTATCCCAACAATTGAAGTGCAGACAGCATAGTTCTACACCATCTATAGCACTGGTCTACCATAGAAGTTGCTGCTATGTTCATTTGAAGTGTATGTCTATGTTTGGTTGTGCATTGCATTTGTTTGAAATTCAAAACTTGTTTGGTATGTGCTTGAAGCATGATCTAATTTGGTTATCTCATTAAGCTACGATTTGCTCACACTCCTTCATATTTTATATGTTTTTAGGATCTCTAAAGTGGATCCAAGCTTGTGTAGGTAGATGTAGTAGATCTTGATGGGATATTCCAAGGCTTGAGTGGAGTGAAGATAGCTCTGTGTATAGAATAGTTTATGTTGTTTCCTTAAGACTGTAAGCTCTACTAGGTTTGCTCCCAAAATGTTTGTAAGCATTTTGATGATGTAAAGACCTTATATATGTATGCAAAATTCCTTATTTTGATAACCTTATGATCCTGTTATAACTATCCATGCCATGGGGAACGTTAGTTGTATAGTGCTCATGTAACCTCTTAAAGGCTTCATTTGGTTGCATGACGTAGCATTGCTACTAGGATACCCTGTGGGGGTATGACATACAATCAAACTCGTAACCTAGTGAGGGGTGCTGCTTCTAGAGTAAGCAGCTAAGCAACAACTAACACTTAATTAAGCCGAGTATAAATTCTTAGTCTAATTTTTAATACTATCCTAGTAAACAATACAAAATTATTGCGTACATATTTTTAAATTTGAGCTTGTTATCCTTTTCTAAGCTTGAAGTCCAACAACTACTCATAATTGAAATTGAAATCAGTTCGTGATTAATTATCTTTAATCCTCTAGTATTGTTTATTACATCTAGGTCACTTTGACTTAGCCATTTTACTTAAAGATTGTATTTAGAAGGTCATTTAAGTTTAAGGATGGAATCAAGTCAAGTTTTATGCAACTTGGATATAAAAGATTGGGAAAAAAAAAATGAGAGGCTAGAAGAACATGACTAGTACACAACTTTTATACATGGTGTGCTTTGCTTTTGAGAAACTTGTTTCTTCGAGTTTTGAGGACAAAGAGAAGCATAGGTAGGTATACAATAGGTACGCGATATGTACACGACTCGTGCTTTTCTTCTAGGAAACTTTTTTCTTCGAGTTTTAAGGACAGAGAGAAGCACGAATAGGTACACGACTCGTGTTTTTCTTCCAAGGAAACTTGTTTCTTGAGTTTTTGAAGGTCATAGAGAAGCACAAGTAGGTACACAACTCATGTAGATGCTGTGCTTTTTTGGGTTTGTGTAATATCGTGCTTAAACTTGATGTTTTGGTCAAAATCATGTTTTGTAACAACTTTTGGTAACCTTAAAGGTATTGGATGGTTGTATTTATGCCTAGATTCATCTATTTTTCATATTTCATTTGTTGAAACATGAGTTATTGTGATTGAAATATCAAAATCCTAGTTTTGACAACAACTACCATCTTTATGGTTTTTTCTGAAATTTTTACAATATGCTCATATAAGACTTCATCATTCTACATTGCTAATTACAACGAGACTTAACTCCAAATCACACATAAGACACCATTTATCACTATTATAGTAGACTCAACTTCAAAACCATCATAATCTAATGAATAAAGTTATTTTTGATGTCTTACCTCATTCCAACAATAGTTTTCACTTGCATCAGTTGGGAAAGGGATTTAAGACTTCAAATCACTCCAAAACTTGATTTTTTGACACTCCAAAGTTGTATCAACTCACCCAAGTTAGTTTTCATGCTTAAAATGCTAAAACAATCGCATTATAACATCTTGAAATCTCATTTTTACCTTGACACGAATTTTGTTGAACCTTGAGCGACTTCTCCATCTTCATTTGCTCAATTTTCTAACCTTAAACTACCACCCAAGAACAATATAGTTGCTAAGGCCGCTTATTAAGTGCTAAAATAAGCTAAAACTCAACTTTACTAGACTTGTCTTATCCTACTCTTCGGTATTATGAATTTTTCAACCCTTTCATTTCTTGGATGTTCATGTCTTCTTCATTCCTTTGAAAGAAAGTATGGAAAAAAAATGATTCTAACTTAATCTCACATTATACTTGCTTAAATATGGCTAAAAGTGCTTGAAGAATGGATTTTAAAGGCATTCTACCTTATAGTGTCTTGGGGAGATTTTGGTAAAGAATGAATGAAGGAGAGGAGAAGATGAGAGGAAGAAAAAGGACCGTAGGGACAACCATCCAAATTTTGAGGATGGGAAGGTTTAGGGTTTTATTCTTTTTATTTCATGGTGCCATATGACACCATTTATGGTATTCATTTTTACATGTGCTAGAATTTTACAATTTAGTTAGTTTAGAACTTGTTATACATCTTTGGTGTAGATTATGATTTAATTCCTCAAATAAATTTATTTTATCAATTTTAGTTAAATTTCAAGTTCTAATTCACCCCAAAACCCAATTAAGGAAACAAGTGTGATTTTTCATAAAAAGAAAGGCTCTAATTGTATTGTTATGATTTTTCTTGCAAAATTTTCATTCAAAGAATGATTATTATATTGTAATTTAATTTACTTCGATATTTGAATTGTTTTTTAATTATCAAAATTTATGCTTTCAGTTTACGGCTAGTTTGGGAATTTCAAAAAATTTTGTAGTTTATATGAAGCCAATCGGATTTCATTGACTTTATTTGATCTTGATTTCTTATGATTGGTGTTTGGATCATTTCACTGGATGTTTTCTATCTAACCATGGTTATGTTAGTTTGATTTATTTATTTTTTTAATAAATAGACATGTGTTGAACAATAATAGGAGGGCAGATCTAAATGGGATGGCAGATATAATGGAGTTAAGCAAGGTAGTCTTTATGCACACACAAAGTTTATATTGGCTATGAAATTAAACTTTTGAAAGTTCAAGTACCTAATTGGATTTTTTAGCAAAGTTCAGATACCAAATGTGACATTGTTCCTTTATATTAAGCTCGTCTCAATAAGTTTAATAAATTAATTCTATTTGAAAGTTATATTCAACTTGTCTCTATGTAAATATTGTAATTTAAACTTGTTCTGTCAAGTTTAATTTACTTATTTTTTTGGATGATTTTTTTATCCAATGGTATTTTTATAATTTTTTCCTTAATCCTAAAATTGACAACTTTCATATAAATCTTTGATAACCTTTAAACATTTAACACCAATTAATTTAATGGAACATTAGTAATTTTTGAAAAAAAAAAATCTTATTATTAAAAGAACTTAACAAATAATGTCTACCGTAAATTAATTCCTATTTGGATTATTGAAATTTTATTTGTATATTATATGTATTAGATCTGCATATGTAACTTATCTATGTTATATCTTTATTATATCTATACCGTATCTATATCGTATCTATATCGTATCATATCATATCTATTTGGTCTATTTATGAGTAAAACTGTTAGTTTTTCATCAATATCTATTTGTTGAGAAACATCTATTTGAAAATGATAAAAATATGATGAAACAAACAAACAAATCGATTGACATATTAGTTTGATTAGATTAACCAATGTTTGTCGATTACCATAGTAAAAGACCAATCCCAAATCATCAAGTTGGCGAGGTTACAACGTTTAGAGAGAAAATCCATTTTAGATCACAACATTTCGAGTAGTTAAGAAAAGTCACAACATTTGGAGAAATGAGTCAATTGAGATCATCATTAGCACGTGTCATAACGTGCCAAATCTATTAAGTTTTAATTTTAAATATTTCTCTTGTTGATACATGTTAATGGTTACCTTAATTGACTCATTTCCCTAAATGTTGTAATCTCTTATTCACTATTCGAAACGTTGTGAATTCAAAAAAAACTTACTTTCAAGCATTGTGACATTATGATGTAATTTACCCCAAAACTTATTATCAAAAATAAAATTTCAAATAATGAGTCGTGAAATCTATTTTATAATTACAACTCATGTACACAATCATATATGTCACGTCATACAAAAATCTATGAATTACTAATATAATACACAAGTTCATTAAATTTATATTTACACACAGTATTAAAGCAACACAGCTTTTCTAATTAAAGTTTGGGACAACTTAGGTTAACCTAGGTCCATCGGTTGCATTATATGGGTTCGTTTAGTTAATAATCTTTTATCTTTTTCACATTTGGCAATTTTTGGTATCGACTTGAGCTGTTTGTCAAGAAAAAAAGTACTAGAAAAATAAAAATACAAGTACATATACCCTTTATATAAAATTAAATGTTAGAGAAATCTGTTTGTACAATTTTATAAAAATGCCAAAAAATATTTTTAATATATAGCATATATATCTTTTCAATCATTTTATCTTAAAAGTACATGAATTTTTATATCGTCCAATTACAACCATTATCATGATAATAAAATAGAAACAAATAAAAAATAGATAAAATAATTTTTCAAAGAATAGATTTTAATTATACACAAATTAAACATTGATGTGATATAGATAAAATATAATTAAAAAAATCCAAATTGCTGATCTCTAACATGATTGAGCCATAGCCACCCCTCATCCGAGAAAACACATATACATAACCAAGCCAAAACCCATGATTTATGGAAACACATATACATCAAAAGCTTTAACTGTGAAGGGAACTATTACAGTAACAGAAACTTTAGACCTTTAAAATTAGGTTGTTGGTGGATCTTTACCTAGAAGTACATATTGAAATTTACCATTTAAATTATATTATTAAAAAAGAATATTGGTACAAATGAAAATCTTGAGTGACAAATTATTATCAACTAACAACGTTTTATTATTGAAGTGAATGTTATGGAAGGGAGCTTCTATGGTCCATTAATAAAATCATCTAATCATTAAAATAAATATAATAATTTAAATATTAACTATTTTAATAGTTTGATCATAGTTGAGTATGGTGTGAATTGTTAGATCATAACGGTGTCATATAATTTCCCTATCATGAGAATTAAAATTGTTGATAAGCTTTAGTGAAAAGAGAGATAACACTCATTTTATTAATTTTGAAAAATCATAATTATTAATTGAAGGGTTTAATACAATTAGACCTCTTTATGTAGCAAAATAAAATCATAGAAAATCTAAATTGAAAAAAAAAATCTGGTAAAATTGTAAATAAAAAATAAAATTCCAAGTATTATCATAATTAATGGAAATTAAATAAAATCTTTATAACATGTCATAAAATAACTTATTTCAAATATGAACTCATATAAGAAACTTAGGAAACTAAATAACGAAATCTAAAGACATACTAATCAATGCTAATAAAAGAAAACATTAATAAAATTAGTGGAGTTGATGATTTTGATGCTTAAATTAACCCAATGTTCATCACTATAAGCTGGAGTTTTGTAAGCTTGTTGCTATACATGCGTTAGATATGCTCTTTGAGAAAACGAAATAAGACAAATATTGATTTGGAGACATCATTGCATTCTTCGTTAATCTGAAAGTTGTTCTATTTGTAATATTTTTGGGGAAGAGTAAGAAGTCTGGAGCATATGATTTCAATGCCCGCATGCATAATAAGACTTCATTACAAGCTAATGCTTGTACTCATTAGATTACATCCTAAGGGGGGAAAAAAATTTATTTGGGCATTTCTTTGAGGGAAATCATATCCCCCATGCCTTCTATCTAATGACCATATTGTGAAGTTATATAACTCATATTTATTTTCATGTGTTTTTTTTTTATTTTTTAGTCCACTCTCTCGTATTGGTCCACCTATCCTTTTAGTTAGATTCGTTTTTTAGATAGCTGTTTTTTGATTGTATATAAAACTTGTTATGTTTCTGCAATAAACACTTTTCTACATTTTTCACTGCAAATATTCCTTCGATTCAACTATGGAGGATATTCAATTGGCATAGCTTTGCTTTTCATTATTCATAGCTTCACATGATATTAGAGCTGTGTTTGAAGGGAAAAGAATCTTCACAAAACACAATATCTCAGTTAAACAAAATCTTACATGAAATCATGTCATAAACCTTGTATCCTTTTTGACCTTGCACATAACTAAGAAATATACATTTGATCCCCTTGGAATCACACTTATTTTGTGTTGATTTGACATCTGCAGCAAAGCACAAACAACCCATTATGCTTACGTGATCATAAGAGGGTTTTGATTTATATAAAATTTCATGTGGAGTCTTCCATCCCAATTTTTGCATAGGCATCAAATTTACAAGATATGTTGTTGTCAAAATACACTCTTCCCAAAATTCCTTGGGTAATAAGTTGGCATGAATTCTTAAGGCCCTTGCGGTATCAAGCAACTGTCGATGTTTGTGTTCCACTCTTCCATTTTGTTGAGGTGTGTATATTATGGAATGTTGATGAATAATGCCTAATCTATGAAACATGCTTTTGCAAGTATGTGACATAAATTCACCACCATTATCACACCTTATAATCTTTGGTTTAGCTGAGAATTGGTTTTAAATTAGTTTGAGGAAATTACTCAAACTGATTTATTATGGAGAAAATAAGTCCAAGCATAACATGTATGATCGTCGAGAATAGTAAGGAAGAACCTAGCATCAGAAATGGAAGGCATAGAAAAAGGACCCCAAACATCAATACATAACAATTGAAAAGGAACATCAGCATAGCTTGCACTTTGAATAAAAGGCAATCTATAAAATTTGGATTCATAACAGATTTCACAAAGAAAAGTGCTAGTATCAAGAGTTTTACAAGCATCTAAATGTTTCAACTTAGACAAAGAAGTATGCCAAGTCTAGCATGTAACAAATGAAGTAAGGAAGAATTATGAAGACTAGTGTTTACAGCTGAAGTAATATCAAAAGTTGGTTCCTTTAGAGAACTAAAATTCCTAATAACCTCTATTTGAGAACATACAAACCATTGTAAGCTCTAGCGTTTGCAACATGATGATTAGTTACTTGGTCTTGGAAAACAAAGGAAGTGGAATCAATATAAGCATTTAAATGCTTATCTAAAAATATTTTATGTATGGATAAAAATTGTGTTGAAAGTCCGGTACATAAAGCACATGTTGAAGCTGTAATGAAGGGTTCAAGTAAACAAAACCAGCCATTTGGACAGTTTTGATTTCCTCGTTAGGTAATTGAACCCTAATTGGATGTGGTAAAGTGTATGTGTTAGTGAGAAGGTTTTTGAATGGACTCACATGGTTAGTTGCACTTGTGTCTACAAATCCAAAAACATGTTTTGTTATTCACAACATTAGAACAACAAGAAGAGTATGAGCTACCTGCAAAATGAACCGCTCCTTGCATCTGTTCATTGTCTGACCCCTACCTTTGCTCAAACCATTTAAGCACCTCATGATAAATGAAAGTTATGATCTGTGCGTATGTATCTCTATCTTTATCCTTTATTGTATCAGACACAATGTCAAAGGATGTACTAGGAAAATTATTGTTAGACTTATCCGAACAATAACTTGCAGTGGATCTCATAGGAACTCTACCCATTCTCTTACCTTTATACCAATTAGGTAACTCGACTAATTGAAAACAATTTTCTATTGAGTGACACTTCCCTTTACAATGTTTACAAACTATCTTATTTTAATATTTTGTATCCCGTTTATCATAATTTCCTTTTATGTCTCCAGTTCGATTGGACAAAAACACAAAAACATCAGTATCACTTCCAACATCGATAGTAAATTGTTTTTGTTTTTCTACTGTTGAACTAGATAGTGCTTTATTCACAGTTGGTAATGGATCCATAGAAAGTATTTGGTTCCAAACAGACTCAAAACCTTCATTTAATCCCATAAAAACTGGATTAGTTTGGTTTCCATCTCAAAATCATGTATTCTCTCTTTCAAGTGACATGTACAATAATCAATTCTACCACAATCACAAGAAGGATAAGCACATAAAACTTGTAGTTCATCCCATACACGCTTGAGTCTATTAAAATAAGCACCAATTGATTGATTCATCTGTTTAATATTACTCAATTCATTATGCAATTGAAAAATCATTAGCGCATTACCCTGACCATACTACTCAGAAACTTCCTTCCATAAGTCAAAAGTAGATTGAGTATACAAGTAATTTTTAAGAAAAGTTACTAAGCATGGAATTTAAGATCCAACACCTAACATGTAATCACACAGAATCCAACAAACTAAATCAAAAGAATTTGAATTAGGTCTTTTAATGCTTCCATCAATGATTCCTAACTTTAATTTTGCACCTAGACCCTTCTAATCGATCTACTCCATGCAAGGTAGTTAGAACCATTGGAAAGAATATTTCTGATCACCATACTAGGATTATCTGAGCAAGATATATACAAAGGATCCGAATTAATGGATTCAATTTGCAAATTCTGATTCATCTCAAGTGTGATTTCCTTGTCAATGTATAGAAAATATCTAACAAACACAAAAGAAATATTGCAAAGATAGGTTGCATTTTCTTATTGTTGTAGCAGCTTATAATTGGCCTCTTCACTAAATCGATATCAACAATGCTTTCTTACATGATTTTTTGGATGAAGAGATATATACGCTACCTCCTTTTGCTTACTCCAAAGCAGCAACTGGACAAGTTTGTCAGCTTAAATGGTCACTTTATGGCTTAAAACAAGCCTTTCGTTAATGGAATATTGAGATATCTCAGTTTCTTATCACTAAAGGATTTACACAGTCATGCAATGATTATTCTTTGTTTATTATGCATAAATCAAAAGGTTTTTCTTGTTTCCTCCTTTATTGATGACATGTTGACCACTAGAAAATGTGGCCGAAATTGATTTACTTAAACATGACTTTGATGCATCTTTCACCATCAAAGATTTAGGGGAAGCTCGTTTTTTCTTAGGCCTAGAAATTTGTCAATCTACTGCTGGTCTTATGCTTCATTAGAGGAAATTTATTTTTGATATTCTTCGATACTGGTTTCACTTTGGTCAAGGATTTTGGATCAGGTCTTTTTGACCCTACTCTGTATTGTCGGATTGTAGGATGTCTGCTATATCTGACACTTACTAGGCCTGACATTGCTTTTGCAGTATACAAGTTGAGCCCATTTCTGACTCATCCTTGTGATTCTCATCTCGAAGCCACTTATCATGCTACGTTACATCAAAGGCTCAATTAATCTTGGGTTCTTTTATTCTGCTACAAATTCTTTGAAACTGAGTGCCTTTTCTAATGCTGACTGGGCTTCTTCCTCTTTTGATTGTAAATCCTTAAGTGGCTATTGCATTATGCTTGGGCAAAGTTTGATCTCTTGGAAATCTAGGAAGCAAGCAATCATCAGTACTTCTACAACCGAAGCGAATATTGTAGTATGGCTTTAACTGCTAAAAAACTTTTATGGACCATCTATATTTTATGGGATCTTTGTTCCATTGATTATCCCATTCCTCTCTACTGTGATAATAAGTCCGCTTTGTTAATTTTCCATAATCTTTGTTTACATGGATACACCAAACATATTGACATAGATGCACATTTTATTCGCCACCATGTCACCATAGGTTTTTTGAAGCCTATTCACATCAGTTCTAATGTTCAATTAGCTGATAATAAATTGATAAAATTGTCCTATATGAACAAAAATTAACATTGAAACTTAAATTAAGTAAACAACACTCGAAGGTGTAAAGAGGAATAGAAAATACCCTCATCAATGATATTAGGCCATCCGAGTTTGTGAGTTAAGCTACGACGTCACTTGGCTAACCACTTTTGTTAGATTGACCTAATTTCTACAATTTACTAATACAATTTACATAATGTTATTTAAATATTCCAAGGTATTAAAAGATTCCTAATCATAAGGACACTTAACTTTTTTTGTAGGAATCTTTTAATACCTTGGAATATTTAAATAATATTAAAAAAGGGATAATTACAAAAACACCCCATAAACTTTTAGCATGATGCAAATTGACCTAGTGAATTTTTTGACCCTCTAAACTTTCAAAAATTAGTACCATAAGGACACTTGACTTTTTTGGTAGGAGGTGTAAATCTACACATATATGACAATTTAGGGGGTGAGTTCGCACATCATTGAAAAGTTTAGGGTTAAATCTATACCCTTTCCCATTTGTTGTAATGAAAAATGTGACGTATCATTAACACACACAAATGAAATTTTAAGGGGTTAAAAATCTCACTTTGAAAGTTCAAGGGGCCAATTTGTACCACTCTAATTTTATATTTGGTTAACTAGAATAAAATAATGCTGGAAAAGTATAGTAATTCCTTATTTTATAGTTAAGGTATTTTCAGAATAAACATATTTTATGATCAAATAGCCATTCCTCCAGTAAAATGAAGGAATAAGAATTCGTTATTTATTTTGCATCACACAGAATAGACATTATTTTGATAGAATTTTTTGCAAACCAAATAAATGAATAGATATTCCGCAAGAATAAAGTTGAAATACTGATTCCATTCCATTTAATCAAACATAGTGTAAAAATATAGAAGGTGTTTTCACAATTTTCCCAAGAAAAAAAAATCTAGAAACAATATCTTAGAACTAATTGACTTAATTACATAACATATTACAAGAACAACAAGCAATATGTCAAGGAATACTAAAGAACAAGATATATGGCTATTTTGCTTCTTTAATTGGGTTTCGTGATTAGTACCACAAATCACCATCAAATATATTGTCATATCTATTATAATATATAATTTCAAAAGGATATTTTTTTCAATAAACCTCTTTGTATTACCTTTTACATATATATATTTTTATTGTTATAGAATATGTAGTCATACCTTTTGACTGGTGTATATATATCTTTAATTTCTTGATATATTTTTGTATTGTGTCTTTTCAATATTATCAGCACCTTTCTGCTATTAAGTTTTTCAATTTTCATTAAAAACCATATCACTTTAATTACAACAAAACAAAATTGATAAGTAATCATTTGGTCTATATATAATACAATAATGTTATGCATGATTTATTACAATAATCTACCATCTATGGTATTATATATTAAAATATACAATATATGGAAATTTATTGTTGTTTTGCATCATTTAAATTTTAATATCTTAATTACATTTTATGAAAGCGACCAAGTGCTTTCAGTTGTACCTCTATGATATTATCTTTAATTTCATGTCCTTACATATCATAAAAAGCAATATTTTTATTTTTATAAAATGAAAAATGCACCATATCAATTCCATCTTTTAATATCTCATAAGTTTATATACAACATGAATCTTAACCTTTTCTATTTTTTTTAAATTTATTTTTTCTAATAAGTTTTTATTATTTGTATCTTTTTATTAACAATAATATTTATTATTTATATTATTTATACCTTTTTCATTATATAAAAAACACATCTTTGTATATATAATACAATTTTATAAAGGTTGTAATTTTATATAACTAAATGCAAATGATGAACTTTTGGCATATAATATTAATGCTTCATTGTAAGGACACAACTATAGATCATTATTCCTTTTTATTTTCCTTTTAATAATGTCTCTTGGCTACTATCTTTGGTCTTAATCCATAGAAGCCCCCATTCATTAACAAAAAGAAGAAGAAGAAGATAATTCTAAAAGGTACACTACTAAAATTAATAAGGCAAAACATCTTTGAAAGAAAATATACATGAATAGATAATATAATTTGTTTCATTATTTAATTCTAAAACCAATTATGACTATAAAAGGGCTAGGGTTATGTTTGTTATTTGAACTTTTCTAAAATGTAAAGTTAACTACCTAAACTCTAACATAGTTAATTTAATAATTAAACAAAATTGTTGTGTTCATTACTATCTCAGCTAACATAATTAATGTTGAGCTTGCATCCTAATGAATGGAGAAATAACACGTATCAAATAACCAATAAAAAAAGTTAGAAAATTCAATAACTAAAAGGCAAATTGATACATATATGAGAATTGCTGGTAGTTAATCTGCTTACTTATTTGTTTAGTTAGACAATGTCTGAGTTAAATCCACTTGTTTAATTATCTAATTTTATAGTTTTATATTGGTTACTTAACACGTGCCACTTTTCTATTCACTAAGTATTAGCTCGGCTAGTAGTGTAAGAAATGTATTATTAATAAGTATCAAAATTTGATTGTGTACCAAATTAACTATTTTACAGTTAGGAAATGTTTAGATACCAAATGCGATATTAACCCTAAAAATAGATAACCAAAAATTAATGTTGGAGAAGAATTATTAAAAGGAAAAAGAAAGAGTAATACTGGAAACATATATTGTTAAAATTTACCACCCAGAAGGCGTTACAATTAAAATAAAAAATATATTGATAAAAAGCATCGAGAATTTTTACAATAAAAGCTATATATAGTTATGAGTAAGGTAGGTCATTATCCTCAAGCACCTACCATATCTTATCTCTTTTCACTAGAATATTGTTAACATATCAATTGACACGACCTTTTAAATGACATTAAGATTTTAGTAATAAGTATATTCTATTTTTAAAATAATAAACTGATATAACATGAGCTTGTACCTAGTTAATTATTAATATTATATGCTAGTTCATTGGAAAATTTTAATTTTTTTTTAATTTTATTGAAAATAAAAACATATATATAATATATGTATATTATGGGTGTTTTTTTTCAATTTTCCAACATGAACGTTCTCTCTCTCAACTTTTTTCTTTCATAATAACTTATATAATTGAATTCATATATCATAAAATTATATCTAACAAAATAAATTCTTATAAATAACTATTCTTTATTCATAGTACACCACAAATAAGAATCATATTATTCATATTACAAATGTTCAGATTTTATCATATAAAGTACTTTTAAATAACACATATTATTTCATATACTAAGTCTATTTTTTTAATTGATAATTATTTTTTCATGAATATACATACAAAATATTTTACCAAATGTGCTAAATACCCCTAATTATTTTTGAATAATTTTTTCATACTTATGAAGTTAAAAATATAACAACAAAATCATTAATAAAATTTTTATACATATATAAGATACAATACAATTGTAATAGCAAGCAAATATATATTGATATGAGGGAAGAAAAAAAGGCAAATACATATTTATAATTTGATGCAGCGTACAACGTGAAATCAACCTAGGGTTTATCTTAAGACGTTGATTCCCTCAAGAATAATATCCTGTGATCTTCAAATACCTATTGATTCAATAAATAACTAGGTAATTTGGCGTCAAATATGAAATCCACACAAGAATTTGAGATTTGGAATAAAGAGGAAACACTCTCAAATAATTTCATTCAATAATGTTCAAAAACTATCTAGAGCAGCCTTAGGGCTTACTACATAAAGGAGCAAAAAGGAAACTCAAAAGTTTAAATAAATAAATAAATAAAATAATTCAATAGATAAAAGCCGGACAAAAGTCAGCGGCTTTCACTCATAGGTTGGCAGCATAAATCAATCAAGCCGGCAACATTCAAACAAATATAAGAGCAATCAAGAGCAAACAAAAGCCAAACACAAGCAAGCTATGCAGCAGTCAACATTGGCGGCCTAAATCGCAAGTGTACAATTCTGAAGCTTCTTCCTCTCCATTCTTTGACACTTCTCCAAATACTTGTTTGATGTTGCGTCTGCTGCATCATTCTCCCCAAGGTAAACAAAATTCTCCCTCGAATTGTCTTCATCTGAATCATCACCACTGTATGGAATAAGATGCTTTACATAAAACATGTCAGTTGTTCGAATATAGCTAGGTAGTTGAAGCCTATAGGCGTTTAGATTAATCTACTCAATGATCTCAAATGGACCAACCATCCTAGTAGAAGTTTATTATACTCACTAACAACAAATCTATCCTTGGTGAAAACAACCCAGCAAAATCACCTTCATCAAATTCCAAATGACGTCACTTCCTATCAGGCAACTCTTTATACTTACTCTAGCTTTGTCCAGGTTGTTGCAAATGATTTGATGAATGTCCTGTAGGTTATGGACAAATTCTGCCGCTTTGCCATGGTTTCTAATGCGATTAGGAACTGTAAGAAGATCAAGAGTCCCCTGAGAACTAAGAATGATGGAATAAACAATCTGAAAGGGGCTAAAACCTGTGCTTCGATTGACTGCATGATTGTAAGCAAACTCAACTTGGCTTAACTTCTGATCCCAACTCTTGAAGTTTTCTCCCACTAAACTCCTCAAAAGATTACCCAATGATTTGTTTACCACCTCTGTTTGACCATCTTTCTATGGTTGGTAAGCAGTGCTGAAGTTTAATTGGGTGTTGACCATTTTCCATAGACTCTTCCAAAAATGGCTCAAAAACTTGGAATCCCTATCAGATATAATAGAAGAAGGTAAACCATGCAATCTATATACCTCCTGAAAATATAATTGTGCCACATACACAGCATCAGCTGTCTTCTTGCAAGGGATGAAGTGCACCATCTTGGAGAACCAATCTACCACCACATATATGGAATCATTAACCCTTTGTGTTCTAGGCAAACCTAAGACAAAATCCATGCTGATATCCACCCATAGCTGAGATGGCATGAGTAGAGGCAAATATAATCTTGTATTGGTAGCCGATACCTTAGGAACTTGGCATACCTTACACCTTTGTACAAATCGGTCCACCTCCTTTCAAATAAAAGGCCAATAATAAAATGCCTAGACTAGATATAGTGTCCTATCTCTTCCTACATGTCCCTCACTATGCAACTCTTGGATAATCTTAACCCTTAGGCTACAATCAGGAATGCAAAGTTTATTACCCTTAAATAGAAACCTCTTGTAGCAGGAAATCAGTGTTTTCCCCATCTTGAATACGGTCAAAACACGAGAAAAGAATGGATTAGATTCATATAAAGTAGAGAATGAATCAAAACCTAGTACCTCAATCTGCATCTTGTTCAGTAGAGTCCTCCACCTACTTAAAGCATCTGCAACCCTGTTTGAAGCCTCACTCTTATGTTTCACAAAAAAGGTGAAATGCTCTAAATATGCAACCTATGAAGCATCTATGGATGACACCTTATCCTGACTGTGAAGGTGCTTTAAGGCCTCATGATCAATATACAAAATGAACTCTTTATGGAATAAGTAATGCCGCCAATGCTTAACTGCCTGCGCTACAGCATAAAACTCGACATCATAAGTGCTATACCTCAATTTTGCCCCTGTCAACTTCTCACTGTAATAAGTGATGGGTTGGCTATTTTGGCTTAATACAGCTCCAATCCCCACTTTAGATGCATTTGAGTGAAGCTAAAAAGGTTGATGAAAGTCTTGAAGCACCAATATTAAGGCTGAAGTCAAACGCCTCTTAATGAGCTCAAAAGATTCTTCTACACCCTCTAACCACTCGAACTTTCCTCCTTTCATACATTCCATCAATGAAGCCATAATACTACTGAAGTAAGAAATAAACCATCTATAAAAAAATGCTAAACCATGGAAGCTCCTCACCTCTGTAATGGAAGTAGTCCTAGGCCATTGTCGAATGGCATCCACTTTTGATTGATCAACCTGTAAATCTGCATCAGAGATCACATAACCCAAGAAAAGTACCCTGATAGTCATAAAGGTACACTTCTTAGCGGCTGCATAAAATTTCTCTCTGCGTAGAATAGTTAAAACCTCCCGTAGGTGTTGTTGATGCTGATCATGGGTCGCACTATAAACTAATATGTCATCAAAATACACGACAACACACTTATTAATAAGTGGCCTTAGAATTTGGTTCATCACTCGCATAAAGGTGTTAGGGGATTAGATAGCCCAAATGGCATGACTAACCATTCATACAATCCTTCTATGGTCTTGAAAGCGGTTTTCCACTCATCACCAACCAGGATGCGGATTTGATGATAACCACTCTTCAGATTTAACTTTGAAAACACCTTAGCCCCGCTTAACTAATTAAGTAAATCATCTAATCTAGGGATAGGGAATCTGTACCTAACTGTGATTTTGTTGATGGCACGGTTGTCTACACACATGTAGCAGGAACCATCTTTCTTAGGTGTCAATAGGGCCGGAACAACATAGGGACTTAAGCTCTCCTGACTAAACCCTTTCTCAAGCAAATCCTCTACCTATCTTCTCAGCTCTTCATTCTCAAAAGGACTCATTCTATAGTGTAGTCTATTAGGAAGAGAAGCATTAGGCCCAAGGTCAATATGATGCTGAATATCCTATGGTGGTAATCTATTAAGCAACTCCTCAGGAAATACATCCTGGAATTCTCTAACAAGGTCCACTGCTATCTCAGAAACTACTGTATCCCTGACTAACTCTTTACCAACCAGAGTAAACACTACTTCTGATTCTTGCAGCTTCCCTTCAAACTTGGCTAAGGACGACATAATAGAGCTATTACTCTATTTCATAGGCTTAAGTTCACCAACTTTATTTGGCACAAGCAAGATCCTGACCCCTTTAAATGTGAAGCTGTAGGTATTAGCCCTACCATCATGGATCACACTTCTGTCAAATTGCCAGGGTCTTCCCAATAATAAGTGGCAGGCATGCATGGCTATCACATCACACTAAACAGAATCTCTATACTTAGACCCAATAGAAAATGTAATGAAGGCATATTTTGAAACACTTATCTCTCAACCTTTCTTCAACCATGCCAACTTGTAGGGCTTGGGGTATTGCTCAATTTGAACCCTCAGTTTTTGTACAGCCTCTGTAGAGATGATATTCTCACAGCTGCCTGAGTCAATCATGAATCTGCACACCTTTCCTAAAATGGTACAAGTGGACTGAAAGATATTGGTCCTCAACCAATCTTCCCTAGCAGCTTTGGGAGTCATACATGATCTCCTCACTACTAATGTTTCATGTCTATCCCATTCTAAGAGCTCCTCCTCCTCATACTCATTATCAAAAATAGGTTCACAATCCCCTTTAGCTACAAACACTTCCTCCTCTTCACCTATTTCTTCATTTTCAACAAACAGTGCCGCTTTCTTTTTAGCCTTCCGGCATTCAGATTGCCTATGACTAGGCTCCCCACACTTAAAACTCCAAACCACTACTACTAGGACCATTGAGGCCAGGCCTATTATTGCACCCAATAGTAGTGTTACCAAACACTCCACCACCATCACGGTTCATTACTCTACGACACTACTACTGCCATCACACCACCAATAGAAAACCCTCTATTGGACCGCTTCTACTGTTTCTCAAGAATCAAAGCTTGCTGATGTACAGTAGAGACACTCACTGGATCAAACAAATTCACCATATCTTGGATTTGTATTCTCAATCCACTAATATATCTGGTGACTAATTGATCTTCAGTCTCATGAATTTTGTTCCTAGCAACCAATTGGTAAAATGCAGATGTGTATTCAGTCACCGACCTGCTACCCTATTTTAGGTTTTGCAACCTCTGATACATGATTCATTGGAAGTTGTAAGGCAGAAATTTTGATCTCATATGTTTCTTCATCTTCTCCCAAGAAGTTATCTTTGATTTACCTAGTCGGAGTCGATTCAACTTCACTTGTTGCCATTAAGCTGTGGCCCTTTCACGCAATCAAGTTGCCACCAACTACACCTATTTATCTTCTAGGACAATTTTGAAATCAAGAACCTCTTCTACTGTGGCCAACCAATCCATAAACTCTTATGGTTGCAGATTTCCCAAAAACTCAAGAACTTCTGCCCTCGTATCTACCTCCCATCATCTCCTATCTTCCTCCACTACACGAACCCTACCACATTACGTGGCAATCCTCCATATGAACCCTTTTCATCCACTAATGACATATCCTCTTCGTCCTTATCAAACTCTAGAATAGGATTAGGGTTTCTATCACGCCTAGGGTTGGCATTACGCTGATCTCCTATCATTACAACAATCCTTTTTGTGATTTGTTCCACCATTCGATGCTCCATCGCACCCATTCGTTCATCAACAATTTGCCTAATTAGTTGTTCTAGGTCGTCATCAACTGTAGTGCGATGTTGATTAGCTTGTCTTTTGGAAGGCATTGTTTCCAAGAATGAACATAGCTTTGATACCAACTGTCACAGCTTACAACGTGAAATCAGCCTAGGGTTTATCTCAAGATGTTGATTCCCTCAAGAATACCATCCTGTGATCTTCAAATACCTATTGATTCAATGAATAACTAAGTAATTTGGCATCAAATATGAAATCCACACAAGAACTTGATATTTGGAATAGAGAGGAAACACTCTTGTTGAGCCTAGATTTTTCATTTTTGGTTTAATTTCTTTTAATCCGATCCATATTAAACCCAAACCCATTTAATATGAACCCTCGACTAAGAATCAAAAGAAATTTAATTTTTGAAAATAATTTGGAGTCACAACCTGATTGGAATGGGGAAAAATTTATAAGTTAGGATTAATGGGTTGGTTAATCTTAATTTAGCTACTAGTCTACGAAAAATTTGATTTACAAAACAAACATTATAAACCAGAAATTTTTGGATTCGGAAGCTAACCTATTAAAACCATATGGTTACCACTTGAAATTTAAAATTTAAAGTTTATCATTTTAATGCTCGAAAATTTACTCATGTACAGACTATGATATTTATAATTTATCATTAAATCTTACAATATTTATAATGAACAATGAATTAATTCAAAAAAGAAATAATAAATCAATTTTTTTTTCATTTTTTATATCACCCCAGAGGTGTCTACATACCCACTAATTGGGATCAGACAACACGTACTTCTTTTAAAGAAAACCTTAATTTGTTGATTATTTTTAATTTTAAACTCTTTCTTTTTAAGTTCATTAAGTTTTAGCATCTTTAATGAAAAGACAGATTTTTGGTGATATTGATCTTAAAGACTACCGAGTTATCTTTTATTTAAACAAAAATGAATTTTTCTACGTGACTAAATTTCATTTTCTTATTGTTTATATATCGTTTTTTATTATTATTAGAAAGGGCACTACAAGTCACATTTCATCATTACGTACGTATTTATTATTATTAATTTATCAACAACGCTTATTATCATTATATTATAAAGGACTAATTGAAACATTTTGTACATACAAATTCTTTTGTCATTTCATTGTTATTTATTATCTTTGCACCACATGTTTACATTAAATAAAATAAAATAAAGAAATCAAACCAACTTACCGTACAGGGGCGGATTGGAAATCTGAAAGGAAATGTGGGTCAGGGACTTGGATGCCAGGTCGATTTTGATTCAATCCGAGATTGTGGAAGCAGCCGGTCGTGATGCCATGAAATGTTCCCATATTGATTCGAGTGGGTGAAAGCATTGGACTGGCCAAGTTGACGATGCTGAACAATCCAAGAGTGTTGATTTCGATCAAAGGAGAACTGGGAAACAGCAATTCAAACTTTGGTACCGGCGACCAGCAAGTGGTAGTTGAGGATGGTGATAATTGATGGAGATCCAAATCGTGATTCCATTGATGGTTGGTGGTTCAGCTGGATCAATCGAACCCAGCAATAGTGTTCCTCCGGCAAGGTGGCTCCGATGATTTCGAGTAAATTGAAGCTTCAAGATTTGAGCTTTTTGGGTGCTTTATGTGTTTTTCATTTTTTTGGAGTTTTGCTATCTTCTTCTCCTATGGATTTTCTATCTTATGTTTTTTTTTCTTTTGGATTTTTTTTTTTACTTTTTCTCTTTTTTTTCTCTCTGTTTTTATGTTTTTCTTTTGTATCCTTATTCTTGTTACGCGCATGGTATTTATAGATGCACAAACTGTTCACCTAGCAGCATCTACCACTCACCTACCCACTCGCTAACACGTGTGCTTACCTCATCTGGCAGCTTGCTGACACGTACGCTTACCTCATCCAGCTAATGAGAGCATGTCAAAAAAATAAGGAGAGAAAAAAAGATAATTTTCCTCCTCATGGAATCGAACCTATGTCTCTTTTATGCATGCTAATGACTTATCCATACAGGCTATTGCATGTGCCTTGTCATGGTTTGCACATAAATTATATTAAAGGCTTCAAAAGTGAGCTCGATTAAATAAGCTTATTTACATGGGGTATTGAATTGAGTCTAAAATAAATCTATAATTAAAATTAGTATTATATCAAACCCAAAAATATTTTTAAAATTTATTATTATTTTTTTCTTTTTTTATACATTTGTGATGATTTTTTTTCTTTTTTTTTGTTTTCTTTCTTCTTTTGTAATTTGCGGGCTTACTATAATATTAATTTTTACTATAAATTGACGCCTTAATTGGGTAAAAATAGGGTGTCTACAGCTCTCAAATAATTTCATTCAATAATGTTTAAAAACTATCTAGAATAGCCTTAGGGCTTACTACTTAAAGGAACAAAAAAGGAAACTCAAAATTCTAAATAAATAAAATAATTCAAATAGATAGAAGCTGAACCAAAGTTGGACAAAAATCGATGACTTTTACTCCCAGACCGGCGTCGTACATCAATCAAGCCGGCAGCGTTCAAACAAATATAACAGCAATCAAGAGCAAACAAAAGCCGAACACAAGCTGACTATGCACCAGTCAACATCGACGACTTTTATGTCAAGGCTAGCGGCCTAAATCGCAAGTGTGCGATTCCATAGCTTCTTCCTCTTCATTCTTTGACACTTCTCCAAATACTTGTTTGCTGTTGCTTCTGTTGCATCATAATTCTATTGTTAACTGAATTAAAATTTGACTTCCCTAGTCATATCATCTTAAATCCATTCCTATGCTAGTCTTACATTTGGTTCTATTTAGTTAAGTGTTGAATGGACTAAACCACTATGGACCTATAAAATTGAATTGTATGGGCATTTTCGAAACAAAACGAAATATAAAAGAACCACGTTTTGTCTCGTTAAGTGCATATTGGATTAGTTTTTTACTTAGTTTAATTTTACAAACAACCCTAATGTATTTTAAGTTGTTAGTTCATGGATACGTAGGTCATGAGTAAAGTGTGTATTACCTAATGCAGGCCGTGCATTTTAGAGAGACATTGTAAAGGACCATACTAGTGACATGCGATATTATTTTGAATGTTTATTGAAATGGTGTCTAGTGGCTAATACAAGTGGTGAGAACACTATGATTCTATGTGAATCTTGAACTACAAAGACCTATGAACCTATATTTACAACTTTGGACTCTAGGGATCTAAATATTTAGCTTTTCTAGAATGTAAGCTTATTACCTCCACTTTAAATAACCTCTTCACTGCTAGAAATAATACATAAGAAATACTTAAGAGGGAGGATTGGGGGGGGGAGGTGTTGATGAATTAAGTATTACAATTTTTTTTTTTTGGTTTTATCAATCCAGATTAATTAATTAAGATAAAAGTTAACTTAAACAAACAAATCCATCGAAATAAACTAATAAAACTGATTAACAAATAAGCAGTGATAAAAAAGCACGGATAGAGAGAAAGAGAAGTAACATAAGGATTTGACGTGGAGTTCGGCCCACTATCTACTCTCCACGGTACAAATATCATAAAGAAGACTTTTACCACTATATTGGTTATTCCAAAATCAATACACCTCTTAGACGAGAAATTACAACAATGCCTATCACAATAGGACTTTTACAATTGCCTTTCACAAAGGACTTCCACTTGATAAATTAAGTGTTGTGTTGGTAACACACGACCAGACTTCAAATGCCTCCCACTGAGGACTTCCCGCCTAATCGCAATTAAGATGATGTTGGTAACTCCAGATCAGACTTCAAATGCCTCCTACTGAGGACTTCTCTTTGCCTTCCATGAAGGACTTCCCACCTAATTGCAATTAGGATGACGTTGGTAGCTCCAAACCAAACTTTAAATGCTTCCCACTGAGGACTTCTCTTTGCCTTCCACGAAGGACTTCCTTTGCCTCTACGAAGACTTTTCTTAATGCCTCACACAAGGACTTCACTTTGCCTTCACTGAGAACTTTTCTTTAAACAACTCCTATATAGGCAAATCTACAAACTAAAAAGCTCTTAATGAATATACAATTTTTCTTTACAAAGAAATGCTCCTACTTGAACAGATTTACAACAAAAAATACTTTAGGAATTTTACAAATTTCTTTTACAAATTGAGCTCCTTAAACAAGCAGATAAACAACTTTTGTAAATCTTAAACAGTGCTAAAAAACTCTCATTTAGAGTGTGTCAGCAAATTTCGAAACACATCATTAATTGTTCTCTTAAAAAAACATTTATAAATTAACGAGAATGAGAACAAAAACACAAGTAAAAAAAACTTTATAAAATGTTGTTTTCATTTTTACTGTGCGTTAAAAAATTCTAGTTTATTTTATTCTTTTTCTAAGAGAAGAGAAAATTCTATTTATAGCTCTTAATAAGAAATTTACCTGTTATAAAAAAGTTTCTGACAACCCATACTTGTGTTTAATGTACATAACCTTTTAATAACGTGTAAAAGTTCAAAAGAAGTGAAAGAGTATTAAATGTGTTGACATATGCATTAAATGCATTCAAACAGCTCTTTTCTTTTTAAAGTTGAAGGCAAACTTTCTGAAGTCTAGGTTTGAGGTCGAGGCCTAAACTTCAGCCATTGACTTATAAATTTTGCCTAAGAGAAAACTTTCTAAAGTCGAGGGCAAACTTTTTGAAGTCGAGATTTGAGGTCGTGGCCTGATAAGATCAAATTACATACGACTTTTTGATGTTTAAATGGCTAGAATGGGTACTTGTTTTGGTTAAAATTCATGTTTTAGGTCTAATTTGGACAAAGGAAGCAAAACAAGAAACTTTGAAATGGAAATAGGAAACTTTCAAGGGGTATGCCGGCTTTTCTAAAGTCTAAGTCGCCGGTGTACGACCAGCGTTCATCATCAACAGAATGAAAATCCTTAAGGCTGCCTCTACACTGTCCACCTTGCGGCGGTGTAGACTAAGGGAAGATAAACAAACTGGCTTAACACCGCCAGTGTAGAAGAAGAATAAGAAGCCATCTTCTGCAAATTCTATTCAATGCCGACTTTTTGGGAGTCAAAGCTGCTGGCGTAGAAGGTGGACAGGCCAGTGTAGTGTGAAAGTTGGCAGCTCAAATCTCAAGGGTTGTTAGTGCAGAAGGAGTTACAATGTACGCCCGACTCTAAGCCACCGGCATTGAGGCAGTGTAGATCGAAGATCAAGAGTCACAATCAAATATGCATGCTCGATTGCAAACTGAATGATCAACTTGGATGGATTGTCTAAGCCGGCATGAAAGCCGCCGGCTTTGGGATGGCTTTCCTTATAAAATGGCCTAACCTTTCATTTTTGAGTATATACACCGGTTAGATCCATATCTAAGCCGCTAGTATATAAGCGGCCGGTATAAGCGGCCTACACTTGTAACCAAAGATGAAAGCTGCTAGTGCGCTACCAGTGCACTGCCTGTGCAATGAAGCAAACTACTTTACACCGCCTATAAGTCGTCGGTGTAAGAATTGTAACTGCCGGCGTACAAATTGAAACCGTAATTTTTCATTAATGCTTCTCACAAAATTTTTCCTATATAAAGGGGATTTCCCTTCTCTAGTTCCATCAGTTAAGAAAAACAGAAAAACACTTTAGTATACATTCAGTAGATAAATAGCTTTAGCATTTCATAGAGATTTGTGAGAGATTTGAAGCTTACAAGAATTTGTAATTGAAGATTTTTATATTTGAATTAGTGATATATGATCTCTCTTTTCTTATGCAATTCATCTATCTGATTTCTTTGTTCATAATGATATCAATTGCACATTCTTATTTGATTATTGAATCATCTTCATGAGTAGCTAAACTTTTCTTGTGGGAAGTGATGAAACCCTAATCTTGCTAAAATGATTTTTGAATTTATATTATAGGATTGTTAGAATTATGGAATATTTGTATTGAATCCTGATTATCTATTTTGTTTCTATATGAAATTGAATTGATAAGAATTCTGATAATTTGGAAGAAGAATTAGGGTTCATAGGAATTCATGAATTAAGATTAAACAACAATTGCGGAAGCAGGGAGTTTAATGATTTAGAAATTATCCATGTAATTCATGCAATATTTTATTTTAATTTCTCACAAGGAATTAGAAGTTAATTTAGGATATTAGACAATTATAGAATCGGGAGGTTTATAATTGTAAATTAGATTCCATTGATAATTTATATAGCGGAAGCTAATAGATTATTTTGTGTTTACTAAAACTTGATAGTTTTAGGTTTGCAATTTCTTACAAATATCCATAATTCTAATTATTCATATAATATAACTTCAGTATGATTAATAAAGATTAGGGTGGATTCTGCTCTTCCCACATTTATCTTATATAACTTTTTCACAATCTCATTGCATTCATTGTTAGCTATTTATTAAATAGAATTAGTTAAATAGTTTAAATTGATAAATTTGCCTAAATATTAGTAAAAGCTAATATCGATCTAGTAATTAAATTTGTCCTCGTGGGAACGATACTCGACTCACTTTTCCCGTATTACTTGATCAGACCCAGTATACTTGCTGGTAGTATTGGAACTTACATTTTTATATACACATTTTATTCGGATTAAGTTTTTGGCGATGTTGCCGGAGACTCAAATTAATATTAGATCACATTTAATTTTGCTAGTAATTTTGGTGTTTTTCTAGGGATTAATTGTTTTCTTTTCTTTTTGCAAGTTACATGCACAGGAGTAGAAGTAGGGAACTTTTACCAATTGATCCCAAGATTGAAAGAACCCTGCATCAGCAAAGAAGAGAAAACAAAAGGCAAGAAGAAGTACTACAAACTGAAGAAATGGCTGAAAACGAAGCAAGAAACAATGTCGGCAATAATGATCAAAACAACAATCCAAACGATAATCAGATTCAAGTTGCACGGTTAGAGCACTTCAGGATTATATAGTACCCACTGTTCAGGGTCCTGCTATGAGGAGAGCAGTTCAGGCCATCAACTTTGAGCTTAAACCAGCATTGATTCAGATGGTTGAGTCACATCAATTTGGAGGATATCCTAATGAGACACCAGATGAACACATTGCCAAATTCCTCCAATATTGCAATACTGTCAAACTCAATGGAGTAACAGATGAGGCCATTAGAATGCAGCTTTTCCCTTTCTCTCTTAGGGATAAAGCATTGGCTTGGTTTAATTCTCAACCACCTGAGTCCATTACTTCATGGGCAGATTTGACAACTAAATTTTTGAAGAGATTTTTCCCTCCTGCCAGAACTGCCAGATTAAGAAACGAGATCACCAACTTCACAAAGTTTCCTGGAGAATCATTATATGAAGCTTGGGAGAGATTTAAAGAGGCAGTTAGGAAATGCCCACATCATGGACTTCCGGATAATCTCTTGATTGAAAATTTCTACCTTAGTCTAGATGAGACTTTGAGGTCATTGGTGGATGCTACATTGGGAGGATCACTCATGGGAAAGACATATGATGAAGCTAGTGCATTAATTGAGGAGTTAGCTTCTAGTGCTCATAACTGGAGTTGTGAACGAACAAGATCAAAGGTGGGATCTATTCAAGATAGTAAATCCATGCAACAGCTCACTGCTCAAGTTTCAGCTCTAACTACCCAAGTTAGTAAACTTATATCATCTAGTTCTTTGAATACTAATCAGGTTGCTACTTGTGAGTTGTGCTCAGGACCACATTCAGTTTATGATTGTCCTTATGGTACTACACCATCACCAAGTGGAGAGCAGCTCAACTATGTTGGAAACTTTGGAAGGGTTAATTATGGACCATATTCAAGCACTTATAATCCAGAATGGCGTAATCATCCAAATCTATCTTATAGAAATGAATCAAATGTTTACCGACCACTTGGATTTCAAAAACAAGGTCCCATAAGAAATACCTAGCCTCCATCTCAGCAAAATCAACTTTCAACTGAAGAGTTATTAAAGACTTTTATATAGACCACACTCAATAATCACCATGCGATTATTCAAGATCTTCAAGGGAAATTCCATCAACTTGCTCAGCAAATTGGTAATAGACCATCTGGTTCTTTACCGAGCAACACTGAGGAAAATCCTAAAATGAATGCATAGTTTTGAGAAGTGGCAAGGAAGTTGAACCCGTTGAGGAAAAATTGAGGAAACTGAAGTGATTCCAATGAAAGATAAAGGAAAACAAAAGATGGAGGAACTAATGCAAAAATCATCTGAGGTAAGACCTTATGTTCCATCTATTCCTTTTCCAGGAAGACTGAAGCAACAAAAATTGGATGAGCAATTTTCAAAGTTCCTGGATGTTTTCAAGAAGTTACAAATCAATATTCCATTCTTAGAAGTGATTCAAGATATGCCTTCTATGCAAAATTCATCAAAGAATTTCTTACTAAAAAGAGGAAGATTGATGGGAATGAACCAGTGATGCTAACAGGAGAATGTTCAATGATTTTGCAAAAGAATACACCTTGCCTGCCAACAAAACAAAGAGATCAAGGGAGTTTTACTATTCCTTGCACTATAGGAAACTTTTACTTTGATAAAGTTTTTATAGATTCTGGTGCAAGTATTAATCTTATGCCCTTATCTATTTTCAGGAAATTAGGACTTGAAGAATGCAAGGAGACTCATGTTACCTTGCAACTTGCAGATAGAAGTGTCAAATACCCACGTGGTATTGTTGAAAATGTCTTAGTAAAAGTTGACAAGTTCATATTTCCAGTAGACTTTATAGTATTGGAAATGGATGAGGATTGTGAAGTCCCAATGATTCTTGGCACACCATTCCTTGCAACCGGTAAAGCATTAATTGATGTGGAACAAGGTAAACTCACTTTAAGGGTAGAAAATGATCAGGTAACCTTTAATGTTTATGATGCAATGAAAAAATTTGATAAAGGTTCCTGTTATACTATTGATATTATTGATGAGTTTATTTCTAAGTCTGTTGAAGAAAAAGCAGGTGTAGAAACTGTGGAATATGTTCTAAGAGATCTAAATGAATGGAGTGATGATGAGCAAGAGGAAGAAGTTGAGCAAGTGCCTCAAACTAAAACCAGATATTATGAGGAGCTAGGCACCAGTGAAAGCAAGCCAATACCATCATTGATACGACCACCAAATCTTGAGCTTAAACCCCTTCCTACTCATTTGAAATATGCTTTTCTAGGAACAGAATACCTTGCTAATAATTGTTTCATCTTATTTGACAGGTGAACAAGAGCAGCAGCTGCTTAGAGTTCTAAGGGAGCATAAAAAGCAATTGGTTGGACTATTTCTGATATCAAGGGAATTAGCCCTATGATTTGCACTCACAAGATTTTGATGGAAGCTGAGTACAAACCTACAGTTCAACCACAGAGGAGACTTAACCCAACACTTAAAGAGGTAGTAAAAAAGGAAGTTTTGAAACTACTTGATGTAGGTATTATCTATCTTATCTCTGATAGTAAATGGGTTAGTCCAGTTCAAGTTGTTCGAAAGAAAGGTGGTATGACTGTAGTGAAAAATGAATTGATTCCTACTCATACTGTGACTGGGTGGAGAGTTTGCATTGATTATAGAAAGTTAAATGATGCCACCAGAAAAGATCATTTTCCCCTTCCCTTCATTGATCAAATGTTAGAAAAACTTGCAGGGCATGAATATTATTGTTTTCTAGATGGTTACTCTGGTTATAATCAAATTTCCATAGCACCTGATGACCAAGAGAAAACCACTTTTACTTGTCCCTATGGTACTTTTGCCTTTAGGAGGATGCCCTTTGGTCTTTGCAATGCACCTGCTACGTTTCAGAGGTGTATGATGGCTATTTTTTCTGACATGCTTGAAAATTTTATTGAAATATTCATGGATGATTTTTCTGTTTTTGGAAAGTCTTTTGAAGCATGTTTAGTAAACTTAGCTAATGTTCTTAAAAGTTGCAAAGAAACAAATTTGATTTTAAATTGGGAGAAATGTCATTTCATGGTAAGAGAAGGAATTGTTTTAGGTCACAAAATTTCAAAAAAAGGAATTGAAGTTGATAAGGCCAAAGTTGAAATAATAGAGAAGTTGCTATCACCCATAAATGTTAAGGGAGTTATAAGTTTCTTAGGACATGCTGGCTTCTACAGAAGATTTATAAAAGACTTCTCTAAAATTTCTAAACCTTTGTGTAATCTTCTTGAAAAAGATTATGTATTCAATTTTGATGACAAATGTTTGCAGGCATTTAATTTATTTAAGGAAAAGCTCACATCTACACTAGTAATTATCGCACCTGATTGGGAGCTGCCTTTTGAACTTATGTGTGATGCCAACGACTTTGTTGTGGGAGCAGTATTGGGTCAGAGAAGAGGTAAGTTGTTTCATGTTATATACTATGCTAGTCGGACTTCGAATGAGGCTCAAAGAAACTATGTCACAACTGAGAAGGAGCTTCTTGCTGTTATATTTGCTTGTGAAAAGTTTAGACCTTACTTGATAGGATCTAAAGTCATAGTATATACTGATCATGCTGCTTTGAAATATTTGTTTGCTAAAGCTGATGCAAAACCTAGGCTAATTAGATGGATATTACTACTACAAGAATTTGATCTTGAGACCAAAGATAAGAAGGGAACTGAGAATGTGATTGTTGATCATTTATCTAGACTAGAATCTGATAGTTTAGATATTCCTATCAATGAAAAGTTTCCTGATGAACAATTGCATGCAGTAGAAATCCTAAGTTTGCCTTGGTATGTTGATTATGTCAATTACTTGGTTAGCAAAATCATTCCATATGGTTTGTCTTATCAACAAAAGAAGAAGTTTTGCATGATGTGAAAAGTTACTTTTGGGATGAACCATATTTGTTCAAGAAATGTGTCAATCAAGTGATTAGACAATGTGTGCTTGAATCTGAATAGCTTAGTATTATTGAACATTGTCATTCAAAAGAAGCAGAAGGTCATTTTGGTCTTCAAAGAATTGCAGCTAAGGTCTTATCATATGGATTTTATTGGTCAAATTTGTTTCGTGATTGCAGGAAATACATAGTGTCATGTGCTCAATGCCAAAATACTAGTAACATTTCAAAGAAACATGAATTACCACCAAACAAAATCTTGGTAATTGAACTTTTTGACGTTTGGGGAATTGACTTCATGGGTCCTTTTCCCTCATCATTTTCAAATAAATATATACTTGTAGCAGTAGATTATGTTTCAAAATGGGTTGAAGCTATTGCTTTACAAACAAATGATGCCTGAGTAGTTTTAAGATTTTTGAAAAAGAATATTTTTACTAGATTTGGGGTGCCTAGAGCTATCATTAGTGATGGGGGATCACATTTTTGTAACAAGCAATTTGAAAAACTTTTGTCAAAATATGGAGTTACACACAAAATTGCTATCCCCTATCATCCACAAACCAGTGGACAAGTTGAGGTATCCAGTAGGGAGATCAAAAGAATTTTTGCAAAAACTGTTAATGCATCTAGAAAAGATTGGTCTTCAAAATTAGATAATGCATTATGGGCTTATAGAACTGCTTTTAAAACCCCTATTGGAATGTCCCCATTTATGATTGTTTTTGATAAATCACGTCATCTTCCTGTAGAACTTGAGCACAAGGCATATTGGGCCATTAAATTCTTAAATTTTGATGAAAAAGCTACAGAGGAAAAGAGATTGCTTCAATTAAATCAATTGGCTGAGTGGAGGGATGAAGCGTATGAGAATGATCATATCTACAAGGAACAAGCAAAGAAATGGCATTATAGAAACATTATCAAGCGAGAGTTTTTGCCAGGACAAAAAATTTTACTTTATAATTCTCGTTTGAAGTTGTTTCCAGGAAAGTTGAGATCAAGATGGTCAGGACCATTTGAAATTGCAAAAGTTTTTCCCTACGGTTGCAGTAGAATTAAAACTGATGATAATCGGACTTTCAAGGTGAATGGGCATCTGCTCAAACATTATTATGAAGAGAAAAACCATGATAGTGCTACCACTGTCATAAATCTTAAAGTACCATGACAAGAATTGGGAAAGTCGGGCTAAGCGACTCTAAACTAAGCATTCTTGGGAAACAACCCATGTCTCACATAAAATAGTATTTTTTTTTTTGTTTTTACTAATTTTTTTAGTATTTACAGATCAAAAAGGGAAATTGAGCTTTCAACTGATAAGGGAGATGCATTTTTTTTCAAGAAAAAGAGAATGAGGAACAATTTGATCAAAATTGGAAAAACTCCAAGGAATTACAAGGTAGGTATTCTAATTATTTAGAGTACTAATTTTTTAGTGCTGATGCAAAAAAAAAAAAAAAAAAAAAAAGAGGCCAACACTTGGAAATTCAAAGCCGCCGGCTTAAAGCTAGCGTGTGCAACAAGCCGAAATTAATTAGAACGCCGACTTCATAACATTTACGCCGCCAGTGTTGAATGGGCATCCGCTCAAACATTATTATGAAGAGAAAAACCATGATAGTGCTACCACTGTCATAAATCTTAAAGTACCATGACAAGAATTGGGAAAGTCGGGCTAAGCGACTCTAAACTAAGCGCTTCTTGGGAAACAACCATGTCTCACATAAAATAGTATTTTTTTTTTGTTTTTACTAATTTTTTAGTATTTACAGATCAAAAAGGGAAATTGAGCTTTCAACTGATAAGGGAGATGCATTTTTTTTCAAGAAAAAGAGAATGAGGAACAATTTGATCAAAATTGGAAAAACTCCAAGGAATTACAAGGTAGGTATTCTAATTATTTAGAGTACTAATTTTTTAGTGCTGATGAAAAAAAAAAAAAAAAAAAAGAGGCCAACACTTGGAAATTCAAAGCCGCCGGCTTAAAGCTAGTGTGTGCAACAAGCCGAAATTAATTAGAACGCCGGCTTCATAACATTTACGCCGCCAGTGTTGAATGGGCATCTGCTCAAACATTATTATGAAGAGAAAAACCATGATAGTGCTACCACTGTCATAAATCTTAAAGAACCATGACAAGAATTGGGAAAGTCGGGTTAAGCGACTCTAAACTAAGCGCTTCTTGGGAGGCAACCCATGTCTCACATAAAATAGTATTTTTTTTTGTTTTTACTATTTTTTTTTAGTATTTACAGATCAAAAAGGGAAATTGAGCTTTCAACTGATAAGGGAGATGCATTTTTTTTCAAGAAAAAGAGATTGAGGAACAATTTGGTCAAAATTGGAAAAACTCCAAGGAATTACAAGGTAGGTACTCTAATTATTTAGAGTACTAATTTTTTAGTGCTTATGCAAAAAAAAAAAAAAAAAAAAAAAGAGGCCGACACTTGGAAATTCAAAGCCGCCGGCTTAAAGCTAGCGTGTGCAACAAGCCGAAATTAATTAGAACGCCGGCTTCATAACATTTACGCCGCCAGTGTTGAATGGGCATCTGCTCAAACATTATTATGAAGAGAAAAACCATGATAGTGCTACCACTGTCATAAATCTTAAAGAACCATGACAAGAATTGGGAAAGTCGGGTTAAGCGACTCTAAACTAAGCGCTTCTTGGGAGGCAACCCATGTCTCACATAAAATAGTATTTTTTTTTTTGTTTTTACTATTTTTTTTAGTATTTACAGATCAAAAAGGGAAATTGAGCTTTCAACTGATAAGGGAGATGCATTTTTTTTCAAGAAAAAGAGATTGAGGAACAATTTGGTCAAAATTGGAAAACTCCAAGGAATTACAAGGTAGGTATTCTAATTATTTAGAGTACTAATTTTTTAGTGCTTATGCAAAAAAAAAAAGAGGCCGACACTTGGAAATTCAAAGCCGCCGGCTTAAAGCTAGCGTGTGCAACAAGCCGAAATTAATTAGAACGCCGGCTTCATAACATTTAGAATGGTCATCTGCTCAAACATTATTATGAAGAGAAAAACCATGATAGTGCTACCACTGTCATAAATCTTAAAGAACCATGACAAGAATTGGGAAAGTCGGGCTAAGCGACTCTAAACTAAGCGCTTCTTGGGAGGCAACCCATGTCTCACATAAAATAGTATTTTTGTTTTGTTTTTGCTAATTTTTTTTAGTATTTACATATCAAAAAGGGAAATTGAGCTTTTAACTGATAAGGGAGATGCATTTTTTTTCAAGAAAAAGAGAATAAGGAACAATTTGGTCAAAATTGGAAAAACTCCAAGGAATTACAAGGTAGGTATTCTAATTATTTAGAGTACTAATTTTTTAGTGCTTATGCAAAAAAAAAAAAAAAAAAAAAAGAGGCCGGCACTTGGAAATTCAAAGCCGCCGGCTTAAAGCTAGCGTGTGCAACAAGCCAAATTAATTAGAACGCCGGCTTCATAACATTTACGCCGCCAGTGTTGAAGGTGGCGTAAAACTAAAGTTTTAGGGGTTTTTGACCCCGATCAAAGCTGGCACCTCCGTTTGAAAGCCGCCAGCTTTGAAGCTGGTGTACATGTATGCCGGTAGTGCACATAGGAAAGCCACCAGCCATTTGCTCTCGGCAAGAATTAAATTTTGATATACCGGCATGTAAGCCACCAGCGTATTCGATAAAAATGCCGGTGTTTGTTCTACAAAATCAAAATTTAGCAGGTATCTCTCTCTCTTTTCCTCATTTCTCTCATTCTACTTTCTCTCACTCATACTTATGCACTCCTACTACCCCATTCATTCACCCACTCAATTGGATTCATCTTGCACAAGTAAGTGCACTCATCTACTGTTTTTTTTTATTTATTCTTCATTGCAATTGTACTCATAAATGTTTTGAATTTGTCAATTAGCAAATTGGATTGTTGAATTTGGTGGCTGGGTCATTTTGTTTGGATTTAGATAGAATTGATAGATGGAATGTTTTTTATGAAGTTTTGGAGTTGGATTTCGAATCAATGCATGATTAATTACATTTGCTGCTTAGTTGATCCATGAATTATGAACATTTTGTGAATTAGGGTTCTTGAACTGCAATGTAATGTTGAAATTCGAAATTTGGGGCTTTTCTGATTTGACTGAAATTAGATGATTGAAAAGGATTTCTGTACTGTACTGCAGCTCCAATTGATGTTATGTGCTCCAGTTTGAACATGGGAATTTGAATTTGTGCAAATTTTGAAGATAAAATTGGGTTTAGAAATGTTTACATGAATTCTGATGAAAAATTTTTGAAAATCACAATGGATACTTATCCTAGTGAAGTTTGAATTCCCAACGTTGAAGTCTAAGCTGGTTGATCTAAGCCGCCAGCTTAGAACTCATTTTGCAAGTGTGAATTTTCAATTCAATTCCATGTCAATTGCTTCATTGATTGATATGCCTAGGATCTCCGATCTGTTTAAACTCATGTGGTGAAATGAATTAGACATAAATTCTGAGTGTATTCAACAAAAATTTCGTTAGGATCATTGGAATTGTGCTAAGCCTTGTTCTTTAATGAAATAACATGATTAACTAGGCTTAGGCTTATTTTAAATACAATTTTGATTTCCTATTCTAATTAAGCTCAATATTATTAGGAATGGCTCCTAAGCAGAAAAAGCAGAAGACAACTTATGCATCTACTTCTGGTTCACAGACCAGGAATCTGCTGTCCATTCAGTAGTATGCAAAGGATAGGAAGAAGAGGCTATTGAAGATGGATTTCATGAACACCCAATATTTAGATTGGAGTTTGTTGGATGAATATGGTTTAACTGACAGAGTTAGAAATATAATCCAAGATCCAACTTGGATTAGATTGTTTGATTTCAGGGAGCCAGCATATAAGAACTTGACTATTGAGTTTTTATCTACACTGAAGAGTTTACCTGACAGAGCTGAATTTACATTTCAGTTGCAGGTTTTTGGTGAGATTAGGGAGGTGAAGCTGAAGAAAATGGGCAAACTCCTGGGTTTATATGATGAAGAGGAGGAGAATTTGAATTTGCCTAATAACTGGCCTGAGGGAGAAAATCAGATGACACAAGAGGCTTATTGGTATCAGTTGATTCTTCCTGAGCGAGCAAATGAGCCATTTGTTCCTTCAAAGTCATTGGCCACTATATTTGCTGCTATTGAGCACAAGCTGCTCCACCACGTTCTTGCATATACACTGAGCTGCAAGAAGACTAGTCATAGCAAGGTGACTACATTTGATATATTCTATCTCTATAACCTTATTAGAGGCTATAGAATTGATTTGGGGGTGGAGATAGCCAATTTTATCTATAGGCAGGCTGATGATACCAAGACTAGACTCCTGTTCTGTGGTGGTTATATCACCAGATTGTTGAAAGGCATGGGAATTTTTGAAGCTCCTCAGGGAGATGAGATTTTTGAAAGTAAAGAGATATCATCAGCACCCTTCAAAGGCTGGTTATTGCTTAAAAACCCCAGAGGAGTTCAGGTACCAGTTGCAGAGAAGTTAGAATTTCAAGATATCTTTCTTGGCGATATTTCTACTGACATACCATCCTCCTCTGCTCCTCCTCCTCCTACAGGTACTACTTCAGCATATGATATGGACCAGCTTAGGCTGGATATCCAGGGTTTGAAGAGAGAAAATAAAGAGCTTAGGGACAGACAAATCAAGGAGAACAAGAAGAATAAGAAGTTTAGGAAGATGATTTTTGAGGCAGTAAAGACTGCAATTTGCTACTTGAATCCAGAGAAAGGGGATGAGATGAATTATGAGACTTCTATTGAGTCTAGGCATAGCTCAAAGCATACTGCTAGACTTAGTTCAGAGCACACTCACACAGCCAGTCTAGGAGATACTCAGAGACTTAGTCCTGAGCACACCAGTAGAGCTAGTCCAGGGCTAGAGAGCTAAAGATCCTACTAGCTCTCAATTGTTCTTTATTGATCATTATTTTTTCATATTGGCCTGTATATATTATGAGCACCTAAGTCACTGTGGGTAGACTCACTTTGATCTATGCTTCTTAGTTCGTTTTTATTATTTTTTGCTTTTATTTTTCTTTTGTAGAGATTACAAAGCTGAACAAACAATCTCTCTGCTCTAAATTTTGCTAACTCTGATTCAAAAGGAAAATACAAAGGTTTCAGTTTCTTTTCTCATTTGTTCTATATCTATGAAACAGTGAGGACATTGTTTAGTTGAAGTGTGGAGGAAGGGATAAACTGAATTGAATGGAGCTGTGAATATGATCTGCTATTTGATTTGTTTTGGCTGTTTGGATTAATTGTTGTTTGATAGGATTTATCTGAGTAAACACCTACCTTGTATTTTTGGTTTCAAAGCAAATTATGGGGAAATTCTACCAAAATTTTTCAAAAATCTCTTGAAAATTGGAGATGGTACAAAGTAATGATTTAAAGCATTTAATTAAACAAAGAAAAAATGAAATTAACTTGTTAAAATATCTTACTCACCTACTGTTGTGATTGGTTTACTAAGTTGAAATTGAGTTGCAAAATCCTTAAAGAACAAGTTTACTTCATTTTTAACTTGGAATTGGAAATTTAAGAGCTGATCAAATCCATTTATGAAAAATAAACAGGTTTACTTCTAGGAAATTTTAGTTTGTATATACTCTTTGAATTAGAACATTTAGTGAAAGAGGCAAATGAAACTTTTAAACTTAGTGATCCTTTATAAAAATAAGTCTTGGATTTGTTATTGCATTCAAAAAGAAAGAAACAAGCATAGCCACTACTCCTCTAACTTAAAAATTTAAGTTATGAGTATCTGAACTTGAATGTTAAAGTGAGGAAGATTTCTTAGGGGTATTTTGAAACCTGGTCACTTAGGTGATGAGCCTGGGATGTGCTAACTCAATGAACTCACTATAACGAGAAGGGAAGAAAGGCAAAAGTTCAAATTATGAACTTTGAAAAGCAAAAAGACGGAGGCAAAAACCTCCCAAAAAGAAAATAAATGCTTGAAAAAGAAAAGGAAAATGAATGCAAAGATTCAAATAAAAGGAGACTTGTAATAAAGAAGGAGAAAATCTAAGGAAAAAAATATATACCACATGCTTTCATTTGGTTTTACTAAGAGTATATATATATAAGCTAAAAGTCCAATGAAGTTTAAATGAGTATTTTTCCTTAGTGGATTGTGTATTTGCTTTTTGAATAGAATGTTCTTTTGTTAAAAACTGAGATAAAAACTTGTTTTGTTTGGATTAACTCCTCAATTTTGATTATAGTACTCTAATTACAAGAAAATAGTGTGGTTGGAGCAATAGGTACAAGAAAAACAAGTTAAAGAATTTATGCTTAAATTGGAAAAATTTTACTATCTATGAGAGATTTTAAGAATTTTGTTCTTAATTATTTTGCTTGAGAACAAGCAAAAGTTTAAGTGTGGGGGAATTGATAAGATCAAATTACATACAACTTTTTGATGTTTAAATGGCTAGAATGGGTACTTGTTTTGGTTAAAATTCATGTTTCAGGTATAATTTGGACATTGGAAGCAAAACAAGAAACTTTGAAATGGAAATAGGAAAATTTTAGGGGGTACGCCAGCTTTTTTGAAGTCTAAGCCACTGGCGTACGGCTAACCTTCATCATCAACAGAATGAAAATCCTTAAGACTGGCTCTACACCATCGGTCTTGAGGCGGTGTAGACCAAGGGAAGATAAACAAACTGGCTCAACACCGCCAGTGTAGAAGAAGAAGAAGAAGCTAGGTTTTGCAAATTCTATTCAACGTCAGCTTTCTGGGAATCAAAGCTGCCGGCGTAGAAGGTGGACAGGCCAGTGTAGTGTGAAAGTCGGCAGCTCAGATCTCAAGGGTTGCCAGTGTAGAGGGGGTTACAATGTACGCCGGACTTTAAGCCACTGGCATTGAGGCAGTGTAGATCGAAGATCAGGAGTCACAATCAAATATACATGCTCGGTTGCAAACTGAACGATCAACTTGGATGGATTGTCTAAGTGGGCATGAAAGCAGTTGGCTTTAGGACGGCTTTCCTTATAAAATGGCCCAACCTTTCATTTTTGAGTATATGCAGGCTAGATCCATATCTAAGCCGCCGACATACAAGCGGCCTATGCTTGTACCCGAAGATGAAAGCTACCAGTGCACTACCTGTCCAATGAAGTAAACTACTTTACGCCGCCTATAAGCCACCGATGTAAGAATTGTAACTGCCGACGTACAAGTTGACACTGCAATTTTTCATTAATGCTTCTCACGAAATTTTTCCTATATAAAGGGGATTTCCCTTCTCTAGTTCCATCAGCTAAAAAAAACAGAAAAACACTTTGCTATATATTCAGTAGATAAATAGCTTTAGCATTTCATAGAGATTTGTGAGAGATTTGAAGCTTACAAGAATTTGTAATTGAAGATATTTATATTTAAATTGGTGATATTTGATCTCTCTTTTCTTATGCAATCATCTATTTGATTTCTTTGTTCGTAATGATATCAATTGCACATTTTTATTTGATTATTGAATCATCGTTCATGAGTAGCTAAACTTTTCCTTGTGGGAAGTGATGAAACCCTAATCTTGCTAAAATGATTTTTGAATTTATATTATAGGATTGTTAGAATTATGGAATATTTGTATTGAATCCTGATTATCTATTTTGTTTCTATATGAAATTGAATTGATAAGAATTCTGATAATTTGGAAGAAGAATTAGGGTTCATAGGAATTCATGAATTAAGATTAAAAAACAATTGCGGAAGCGGTGGAGTTTAATCTGATTTAGAAATTATCCCATGTAATTCATGCAATATTTTATTTTAATTTCTCAGTAATGAATTAGGAGAAGTTAATTTAGGATATTAGACAATTATAGAATCGGGAGGTTTATAATTGTAAATTAGATTCCATTGATAATTTATATAGCGGAAGCTAATAGATTATTTTGTGGTTTACTAAAACTTGATAGTTTTAGGTTTTGGCAATTTCTTACAAATATCCATAATTCTAATTATTCATATAATATAACTTCAGTATGATTAAAAAAGATTAGGGTGGATTCTGCCCTTCCTACGTTTATCTTATATAACTTTTTCACAATATCATTGCATTCATTGTTAGCTATTTGATTAAAATAGAATTAGTTAAATAGTTTAAACTGATACAAATTGATTAACTAAATATTAGTAAAAAATAATATCGATCTAGTAATTAAATTAGTCTTTGTAGGAACGGTACTTGACTCATTTTCTGTATTACTTGATCAGACCCGATATACTTGCTGGTAGTATCCGAACTTACATTTTTATATACACATTTTATTCGGATCCTGTCCTAAACTTCAGCCTTTGACTTTATAAATTTTGCCCAAAACTCTAACCCTTGACTTTATAATTTTGCCCAAAACGCCAGCTCTTGACTTCATAGTTTTGCTCAAAATTTCTACACTTGACTTTATAAGTTTTGCCAAAAACTTAGTCTTTTGTCTTTATCTGATGAATAGTGCCTCCACTTTCTTCTACTGAGCTCGATAGCTTTGTCTTGACTTTTCTTCAACTTTTGTTCTGTTAAAACTTGAACAACAACAAAACAAATACAAAGCATATAAATATATATAAATATTTTAAGTATTTAAACAATTAAGGATATTTAAATAATTAATTGTATAATGATTATTCTCATTAAAATCATTTGTGAACGTAAAATTCAACATTAACATGTATTGTATATGTAGTTGCTTCATTACTATGCATTAGTACATTCATGTTTTGTGGGTGTGTGTAGCAAATTAGTTTATTTGCCAGACCTGCACGCTCATCACCCTTTTTAGCAATTGGTTCTTCAAGTAAAATAAAATATTATAAATAAAATGAGTAGAGAGTATGGAACCCAAATATTTCGAGCTCTTACTAGATTATAAAAAACATGTGGTAGTATCATGTCAATGAGATTTGGTGCTTACAAAAGGAAAATTTTGAAATTAAGAAAAAGTATTCCTATGACTCAAAAGATCTATACATCTTTGTCCATTGATGAATTTATATGTTGCACTGGCTATTTGTTGAATCTTTTGGAATTTACCTCCATATGGATTCGATTGTCAAGTGTAGCATTCTTTGACATGAAGGATGATATGATAGGCTACCAATTTTAAGGTTGATGTTAGCGTTAAAAGGCACTAGATAATTATTTAATTTGTTTCAGTTGGTTGCATTGCACATAATAATTGTAGGCAAACTAAACAAGCTGTTCACCAATTATAATAACAGTAACTCAATAAATGTAAAATTCAACGAACGAATTTCTTAATTAATGAAAGCTAACACATATATGCTCAGTTTTGTATACATAAAATAATAAAAATGTCAAGTGTTATCCATAGTCCTATTTTTTTCAACAAACTATATAACTATCAAGAAATGGATAGTCTTAAAAGAAACTAGAAATACTAATTGTGCAATAGATTGTAGCTCCACATGCTGGACGACAGAAGTTTAATTTTTGTTTCCTATTTTTATTTGTTTTGACTTTTATGCTCCATATTTGCCTTTACCCGATTTGTGGGAATATATATGGGTCATTAACGTTATGTTAGAGGAAGTTTTGCCATCTTTGACATTTTGTTGTCCTTTGCGATCAATCGCTTATTAAGTACTATTAAGTTTTCTTCTCAAGATTATTTTTTGTTTTTTCTTTTAATCATGCGTAATATTGCTTGATTGGAATAGCTAGTTGGATTCTTTCTTTGGTGTGTCATATTCAAGGATTGATTATTCATATAGTTTATTTTCAATTTTTAATAAATCATAAAACCCCAAAACATATTACAAATCCCTCAATTACAATATAATGCTAGATCCGTAAAATACGTTAATTCTCCAATTCGTATCATCTTGGTATTATAGCTTGAGGCTGTGGATTGTGGTTGAGGGCTTTGGTAGTGATTGCTGTGAGGTAAGTTTCGTTGGTTTGATTGCTTGAGTTGGAAGTTTGATTCTTGTTGCAGATGTCGAGTAAATATAATAATAAAAACGAAGATACAAAGGCTTCTAAGGTTGAAAGCACTGTTAATATGGGTAAGTTTATAGATTTTATGAGGGAGATGGTACAAGGCATGAAAACAATGATGCATCAACAAAACAAAATCTTAAGGAATGTTAAGCAAATTGTTAGGGGGAATCCTCATACTCATGAAACACATGAACATGATCTTATTGAGGAATTAGAAAATAATCTGGGAGTCCAATTACCTCATGGTGTGCATGGAGCAGTCGATGGTAGTGGAAAAGGTGGTGATAGAGGTAGATGGAATGTGTGTCAACCAGTGTGTGGTTGTTGAGTTGGAGATTATGAAGATGATTTTGATGATCACCATAATGGATGTAGGCTTAGAGGATTGTGTGGTATTGAGATTGCAAAACTGAAAGTGTAATCTTTTGATGGTATTGGTGAAGTAGATAAATATTTTGATTGGGAGTATAAAATTGAGAAGCTCTTTAATTATCACGATTGTGATGACGTACAGTAGGTTAAGCTCATTGCTATTGAGTTTAAAGGCTATGCATCACATTAGTGGAAAAATATATTAGCTAATAAGAGGAAGAGGAGGAATGGAGAGTATGATGTTATTACATGGCTAAAATGTGTGAGCTATTGTAGCGATGTTTTGTTCCTATTTACTACAGCCAAGAATTGTTGATGAGGTTGCACACTTTGCAATAAGAGAGTAAGAGCACAACTGAATACATTCAAGAGTTTGAAATCCTTATTGTGTATAGTCAAATTATGGAAACTCTAAATCAATGTATTACTAGGTTTATTACTAGGTTAAAGTTTGAAATTGTTGGTGTTGAGTTTCAAAGGATTGATACTTTAGAGGAAGCAATGTTAATGGTGGAAAAAATTAAAAGATGGGGCAAACATTACAAATCATCAGGTAACTCTTTTGAATCTAAAAATAGTAAGAAATCTTACTGGTTTGATAATAAAAAAGAGAGTACTAGTAATCATAATGATGATAAGAATCATGAGTCTAGTCATAGGAAACCTAGTGATGAAAAGGAAAAATCATTTTCTAAATTGTTTGATTTAGTAGTGCTGAAAGAGGACTAGAGATATTAAGTTTTAAATGTTTGGATTATCAACATATGGATGCCTAATGTTTGAATCGATGTGTGGTCTCTATTCATGGAGGTTTTTTAGAGAGTGATGGTGAAGGGGAAAGAAGTAGCTATTTTAATTTTGATAAGGAAAATTAGGAGGATGTGCCAGCTCAACAAGTAGTTGGGAGCTGTTATACCTTTAAATGGTATAATGAGGAGGGGTTTGAGTGTGACAATAGTGATTGTTCATGAACGGCAAGAAAATATATCCCAGATTAATTTCTTGGTGAATGGGGTTATTTGTATGGCCATCATTGATTTAGGTAGTTGCACCAATATTATGGCAACAATACTTTTAGAGAAGTGATAACTTCTGATCACAACTCATCCACAACCGTATTGGTTACATTGGCGCAATGATAAAGGATTTGGTCATGTTATTAGACATGTATTAATTTGTACCTCTTTGCTTAACCATTATATTATGAGGTTTTTTGTGATGTAGTGTCTATGAAAGCATCTTATATCTTCTTGGAATGCCCTTAGTTATTAGATCGGAATGTGAACCACAATGGTAGAGACAATACTTATTCCATGTTATTCATTAGTAAGAGGTTTAAATTGTTTCCTATAAGTCCCGATGCTATGAGATAAACACATATGGAATTGAATCCTCTTAAGAAAGAATAATTGTTGTTGACACCAAGAGCAGTTGAGAAGAAACTTGCCAACAGCAAATGATGTACTTGTTACATGTGGGACGGGATTTGGGGATAAAGAGTGATTCTCTTATTCAAGTTAATTTCTATCAAGATTTGAGGGCAAATCTTCATGAGCCTAGGGGAGATTATAGGAATCATGGTTTGCTTAGATCAATAACTCGAGCTAAAGCTGGGAATTGATGAACTTATTTCAACAGATCTTTATAGGTGAATCAAATGATGGTAAGCTGGCGAATTTATAGAGATATTTGATACACTTTAGTGATGTGAATAATATAATGTGTTTTGCTATGGAGAAAAGACACAAGTCAAATTCCTATTTGGTATTTTCCTAAATGGTTTTAGCGTATTAACATCTTTACCGATTTGGCCAAAAGTAAAAATTAAAACAATACTTTATCAAGAATCTCTCTACATCCACCTTTTTTTACAATTGCTACGATCTCACATCGACTCACACATTATGAAATTGAGAGGCATGCTATCATATATATATATATATATATTGTAGATAACTCATTTTGACAATTTATTTTTGTCAATTTGTTAATAATTAAATGTTAATATTAGTGCAAAAATGGCTAAATTAAAGGATTTTTTTTTTTGCATTTTTGAGCATTAAGATTAGAATAAAAATTAGGAAAAATAACTCGAATTAAAGGAAATAAATATAATAGATGTAATATACATGTATATAATATAGTTATATAATCTAAAAAAAAAAATTACTGTTCATCTTCTCCTTCGTTGGGCAGCTTGACTGACCCACTTTGAGCCCGTTTTCGGCCCATTTCCGGACCTTTTTTCTACCAACCGAAAGTATTTGGAAACTAGGCATGGAATAGTTTGTTTTGGTATAAAAATCACATGTTTTCATCAATAATTACTCTTTCAAATCCGGACTTCAAATTTGGGAAAAACTCATTTTGGTACTTTCCTAAAAAATTCAAAAACGTATGAAAGTTGTTTTGTAGGCACTTTAATGAGTTGGAACGTTACAATATGGGAGGTACACGTCATTTATTGTATTTAATTGGAAAGTCACATCGGTTTTGACTCGATTATTCAAATTTTGCCCAAAACATGTTTTACAAGCCTTAGTTTTGGGATTGATTGATTAGGAAGGTTTTGGTCGAATTAAAGCTTATAAATATCTCCTCATCTTCTGTTTTTATAGGGAGGAAGGTCTAATTTCTCAAAACTCTATCCAATTTAATTTTAATTCGGATTTTCATTCTTAAGTTGTTCTTGATTTAGATTCTCAATTCTAATCGTCAAATTTCTTGTCTTGCAGGGAAAATTAGAACAATTAATTTACATTATTTTTCGGAATTGTGAGGACTTCAAAACCCTCAATCAATTATCTCTCATCCTTGCTGATCTGCCTTCATTAGTCGTCCACTGCTACGTCATCGTTCGACCCTCCGCCGTTGCTGCTGCCATCGCCAGACTACTCCTGGTCATCATCATCGTCGATCCTGGTCGTCGTGAGTCATCCTTCGTTCATTAGCTCGTCGATCCTCTACACGCTGTCGTGGTCTTCATCCCTGGTCATCTTCAACTCCTGCACGCGGAGCTATCTTCATCCAGGTAAGTTTTCCTTACCAATATATGTATATGTATATGTATATATTATATAATAATATATAATAATAGATTATATAATTAGTAATAAATATATGTTTTCACAGAAATAGATTAATAAGTGAAATTAGTTGAATTTTAATAATATTAATCATAGTAATATTTGTTTGATATTAATATATGATAATAGTGTGAAATTTGTGTTTATAAATAATTGTGATAGTTTTACATGAGTTTTTGTGATGATTGATATTATGATGATTTGTTTGTTTAAAAAAAAATTGTTTTGACACTCAGAAAAATTTGATTTTTATAAATTTGTTCAAAATTAATTTGATAGATTTAAGAATCACATAAAATTAGATAATTTTTATTAAATCATAAAACCTAATGAACTTAAAGTGATAAGATTTTAAAATACTAAAATTAACCAACAAACTAAATTTTTCTTAAAGAACTACGTGTGGTTTGATCTCAATTAACGGGTACGTAGGCACCTAAATGGCGACTCAAAATATGTAAAAAATTTATTTTTGTGATTTTGTTTGTTTCTCTTAGTTTAAGAAAATTTGTACATATTTGCAAATAGTTAGAGCCTTATAAATAGTTTAGATTTCGAAATTAAGGTTTAAAAGAAAGCAATTTAAAATTAGAAAGCTAAAGTGGTAACCATTTACGTTTTAATAGGTTAGCCCCCGGACTCAAGTTAATTTTTGGTTTTTGTTTTCAAAACGATTTTTTTTCGCGAATCAATAGCAAAACCAAAATCAACCTACCCATTGATTTTGGTTTATCTTTTTTCTCGACTTTAGTCGAGTGGTGACTCCAAAATATTTTCAAAATTCAAAATTTCATTTAGTTCTTAGTCGAGGATTCGTATTGAATGGGTTAGGGTTTAGTACGAGTCAGATTAAAGGAAATCAAAGCGGAAATCAAAATCCAGGCTCGACATATATATATATATATGTATATATTATACTATGCATAGATTAATTATATATGGTCAACTCAGTACTTTCTATGGTTTGTCTTATCTCATTATTTATATGCAGTTTTTATCTTTTATAATGAAATTAACCACATTATCATTGATAAGATATGTTTATCATATAATTGTAGTTTGCATAACTATGAAGACGAGGATGTGAATATTGATGCTTGGCCAACTTTAGATGTGCCAAGATCAGTCAATGATGTGGAAGGGTTTGAAAGTGTCGATTTCTTGCCAAGAATAACCATGTTAGATTTGTTTTGTGAAGAATCTACAAAAGAGGGTGTGAATATGCAAATCAAAATTTCCAAACAAAGATGCTATAGCAACTATTTCGTAGTTGAAGTTGAGATGTGGTACAAGTTCATCAAATTAGAGCATGTTAGGTGGACTCTTTCAAGTCATGGAGTAATTAATTATAATGGTGTGATAAATACGTCAAATGGAGATGCAGGGGTTGGATTTGTACGTTTCAATTCAAATGGGTTCTACTTGAAGCAACAACCTTCCACTTTAAAGGTTATGATGGCCTGTTATTTGATGCTCTAACGATTTGGAAGAGTTTATTTTTAGCATGATGCAATTAACAAGACATCTACTTGACATTGGAAGATTAAAGGGGTTGCTAATGGCATTTCAATAAGCTTGTTTTAGTTAACCGCAGTTTTATTCATAGAGTAGCAAATGGCAAATGCAAGTGTCAACTGGGTTGGCTCTCCACAATCAAAAATAGTTTTTAGGTTGATATATTCTCATTTGTGTTGCTTAATTTATGGTACATTAATTGGTTTTTCTATCTCCTAACAAAGTTTCTTTAAAAAGTTTGGATTCTTATGGTTAACAAGGAATGAAAAAAAAAAAAAGAAAAAAGATTTGTATATAAGGAGCTTAATGGCTTAATAATTAAGTAATGGGTTAATATCAGAAATAGTATCTAAACTTTAATAAAATGAGCAAGTAGGTACTTGAACTTAGAATGATCAATTAAGTACCTAAACAATAAAATTGATCAATTTATTACCCAAAAAAACTTTTCGTACACACTAACAGTTACTAAATTAATCAATTTCAAAGTTTATGTATTTAATTATATATTTTGCCAAAGTTTAGGTACTATTTGTGACACTATCCCTTAAGTAATAACAATTTACATGAAATATCTTATTTTACTATATGTATAAAGTTCCTCTATTGATATATGTGCTTTCTATGAATTTATTGGTAAATGGCTAGATTAACATATTTTTACTGTATTCTTGTTTTAATTTGACAAATATTTTACCAAATTATTTTTGTAATTGTTCTTTTTCTTATTTAAATTATCGTTTATATATATTATTTATATTTATTTAGTTATCTGGCATGTCCGAAATTGCACATGATATATGTTCGCAAGCACATTGCAAGTTTTTATATATTAACATATACATATATATGTGGTGCAAAGTTATAAAAAGTTTATCTTTCTAGAGTGTACTAAAGTTTAAACCCTTATCAATCAAGTAGAAAGCATAGCGAACAAACACTATTATTTTCTCTCTCTTTTTTCTTTTCTTTTGTTTGTTTTTCCCAAATAAGTAGAATATAATATATATATGTATATATTTTGCATTTTAAGTCCCACAAGGTTTTGTTTTATTTTATTTTGTAAATTAGTCCTACAAGTTTGAACAAGAAAATGTAAATTGAGTACAACTATTATGTTTCCATTAACTTTTAAAAACATTTTGGAAGACTTTGTTATTCTCTATAAATTAGGTTTTGATGATAACAAAATAGTTAAAGAAAACTAATTAAATTTTAGGTACGTAGGATTATTTTGAGTTCTTAAACTAGAGTAATGACATATTTATTCAAAGATTGATGCAACAAACTGACATCCAAAGGATTACACAGAACCTTAGTTGAACCTATGATAAGTCACAAGTGCTTTATATAAAGAAAGTTATCTAGAAGTTCTCGCAGAAGGTTGTATCAGTGAAAATCAAGAACAAGATTTTTTAAAAGGTAAATAGAAGATTATTTAGAAAAGATTCAGAAGGTATATATCAGAAAAGATAAAAAACAGAAGTTTTAATAGTTATCCAGAAGATTGTCTAGAAGGTTATCTGCAATTTTTTACATTAAGACAGTCACGCACTGTTCATGTCCATATTTGTTTTTTTTTTTTTAATCAAATCCTTTTCAGATAAGCTCAAATAATATTTTGAAGACATAGCTTGAAAAAATGAGTATATTTGGGTAATATACTTATATGTTCCACTAAAGTTGGTTAATTCCAAGGGATTTTTAATCTTTCAAGTTCTTTTTCATGAGTAAAGATCTTTGCAATTTTTTTTAAGTTGTCGCAATTTCTCTCTCCAATTGTTCAGATCAACGTGGCATGTGAAGACATGAAGTTAGAGGATAAAGTTTATCTAGAGAAGTTGTTTCATAAAAGGAAGAAGATAATGATTGCAGATTTCTTATTAGTTTGGGATTTTATTTGAACTGCTTGGAGATTTGCATTAGCATGGAACTTATCCGATTCTACACAAGTTTTGAAGTTTTAGTTATATCATATTTGAAATAGGCTTGAACGAGTTCTTAAAGATATGTAAAGGACAGTTTTTGAAGATAAGATTCAAACATGAAGTAACGTTTAAATTTCAAATTCTATCAACTTCAAAAATAAGTGATCAAGATATCATTCGAGATTTTTATGGGAGAACTTATCCACAACCTGCAACAAATATTTGAAACGTTAAAGATCAGAATATTACATCCCGAAGCCTCCTTTAAAAACATAGTGATAGAGAAACAAAAAAAAAAAACACACTGCTATACAAAAAAAAAAAAAACATATGCTGCTTCTCTGCAAATTTCGATCTAAATTTGTGCACTCCTTCTTTGCTGAAATTTTTTCTTTTTTGCTACTCATTTATTGTTTGACAAAAGGAACTTTGTTGCCTTTTAGCTTGATTAGTTTACAAGATTAGGCTCTGTAGTATCGACTTTGGCTTGACGAAAGCCATGAGAATTGAGCAGAGTGACTGTACTATCTTATAAATTATTTTCATTGGATATAGTGGAATATACCCGTATGGATTACGGGGTTTCCGGCTCAGAGCTAGAAGAATGGACTGATGCATAAGGCTTCTCCACAATTCTTTTATTAGGGAATTCTTCTCCAAACTATCTAATTTGATTAACAATGGACATGAGCTTGCTACTATATTCTTTAATAGCTTCATATTTTTTCATCTTTTGAATCTTAAATTCTCTTTTGAAATTCAAAATTTGCATAAACCTTGTTTGACTATTACCTCCAAAATCCTCTGATATAGCCGAATGAATGTAGGATGGGGCCTTTGATCTTTTGGCCAATTCTTCTTCATGCTTCTTAAAGTTGTGCTATGGATGGATTTTAAGAGAAATGAGTAGGGTCAGAATCATTCTCAATAAACCTAACCAAAAAAAAAAAATAAATAACAATAACACACGCACACACACACATAAAGCTTGTAGATAGAACTTCATTTTGATAGTCAATGAATAATAATTCTCTCTTTTAAAAATATGGATAGGAGTAGAAAGTGTATTTGATGTCATTTTCCCTTATAAGTTCTCAAGACCTATGAAGCTCTGATACCGTGTTGGAATTTTTAGCATTAAAAAAAAAAGAGTAGAAAGAAAAATTATTGCAGAAATTGCTAATTGTTTTATTGACTACTTAATTGATATAAACAACTCACCTTTAAATAAGCTTACACAAGAGAAAGAGTTTATCCTAATATCTCAACAAGATAAGGATGAAAAACAACTTCACATAAACACTAAATAAAAAGATTGAAATATAGACTAATATCAACTAAAATATCAAAACAACTTCCAAACATATAGAAATAACTAGCATGGGAAAACCACTACTTTTTAATCGTATTCTTTTTTTTTTGAATCATTATCCAACATCAACATGGTAAAAAAAAAAAAAAAATTTGTAGTTCCTTGATAGAACAAAACCGACAACCTTTTCCTATGTAAATAATAAAAATTCTATAGATGTCTTAAAAAATATATTATACCAATAGGAAGCCTAGCAAATAAATTTCATTGGGGTGAGCTAAACACCTACTTTGCAAATACTTCTGCGATTCTTATGTGATCTTAGTTCCACCAAGAGCTTCTTCAAATCATTAAATGAAGACCCACCTTCTTCGATAGCTTTCTTTGCCAAATCAGCATAACCCTTGGCTCTTCTTCTCATTTCCTCTGCTTCCTCAGCCACCATGATCTTCTTCAGTGCCTTCTCCACAAGTTCCCTATTTATGAAATCACCATGCTGTCTCACCCACCTCTTCTCACCAACAGCTATTCCAATCCTTAGCAGTTGAGTCACAAGCTTCTCATTGTAAAATTGTTCCGCAAAAACTGGCCATGTAACCATAGGCACCCCTGATGACACAGCTTCAAGGATTGAATTCCACCCGCAATGAGTTACGAACCTTCCATTCTCTTTTCAAATCCTTCAGGCAACCATTCCTCTTTGCCTTCCTCGACATCAGGATCTTCTTTCACTACCCAAACGAATTGCTGTCCTGAAGCCTCAAGTCCCATGGCTATCTCATGAAGCTGAGCCGCACTGAAATCGACCAAGCTTCCAAAGCACATGTAGACAACCGAAGCGGGATCTTTTCCATCGAGACATTTCAAACAAAGATGCTGGTCATTGGAAGTTCCTTCAGTTCCTCTTGCTGCTTTTGCTTGTATATCCTCGTCGTATAGAAACACTGGTCCGATGTGCCAAGCCTTTCTTCCTAGGAAATTCCTGTAGTATGCATAATGCGGTTCGAGCTCAAAGAAACTATTTACTACCACTCCAAAATTCCTGATTTCAGACTCTTTTATATTCCTAGTGCTCCGTGAGTTCGTTTTCTTCTTTTATAGAATCCGGTAATTGCATCTGAGTAATTATTATCTTATAAGGGAGGTTAGGAATGACAGAGGGCTCTGAATCAGATGACACACCCTTGTATGGCCTATAAAGCCTCATAATCTCCGTAGCATTTAGTGAGAAAAAACCTATTCCATAAAAGACAATCCGAGGAATACCACACCTGGAAGCAACATCAGTTGTCCAAGGCATAGTCATGTCAGCAACAAGGCAATCGGGAATTTTCTCCTTGATTAGCCTTTCAAGAGGATCATCAAGCATCTCTATTGCTTTTATGAATTTTTTTACCATTTCTGAAGTAGTAACGAATTGCAAGTTCTGACAACTTCCAGGCAAACCAACCTTTTCAAGAGCCAACTTGATAGCGGCAACACTGATGTCATAGCCTGAAATCTGGGTCTTCTCTATTGATTTGGAAACTGAAAGTTTGTAATAAGGAGTTGTGATTATGGTGGACTTACATCCTTTCATGGCAAACAGTTTTGCCATGTCTACTGTTGGTAATAGATGTCCTGGAGCTGGTAAAGGGAAGAAGAATACATGTAGCTGTCGTGTTTCATTGGCCATATTGTATAATTCACAGTATGGGGTGATTGGAATTGAAGAAACAAGCTGAAAGGCAGAGCTTTGTGTGAGATATTATATCACACAAGTCAAATTTAAAGGAAGAATGAGTCAGATAAACAATGGAAAGATTGGTCTATTTGTCTTGTTTTTGTTACTAAAAGAAAAGGGACATATTATCTATGGACCAAGAAATATGGACTATAGAATAAAAAATATATCAAACGGGACTCTGATTGACAAAGACCTTGTCTACCAGCGATGAGTTTTCAGCAATTCAGTGGAAGAGCTCTTTGTGGTACCATCATCTCTTACGACATGTTCCTCTAGACATTGTATAAAACATCAGGACAAAGTGGTATAAACTATTGCCGTATCATAAAAAGACAGCATGGAAAGGAAATTTAATTTTGGGTTCTTTTATTCTTCGCCGAATCGCGTAAGTACATTATGTCAACCTTTGCATATAAAAAAGAGAACTAATATACGTTAATTGTTTTCTTAAAATCTATAATTAAACCTCTTTAACTTAATTTTTCATTTAATTATATAACAGGTCTTGTATTCTTTCCTCAATAATGTCTTCTGGTTTTTGATATATAACATATGGATGGAGTAAAATGAAAAAGCAAACAGTTATACCATATTTATACAATTAAAAGGGCTTGTTCAAACTAATTTGAAAAAACTTCTTCCCATTTTCCAAGGGTGCTGAGTCGTTGTTCTGATATACATATATACATATATATATAGGCTTTTCCCTCAAATTTGGAAAAGCTTATTTCTTATACTCGGGAATGTTATGTTCTAATTCAAACGTCTTTTAAACCTAGCAAACAAAGGAAAATTGGAAAAATCTTCCTCAAAATCATGTAAAAAAGTGGCTGGTTTCGGCAGACTTCTTGATCCAGATTTATATAACCATAAAAAATGCAGCCCCCATGGTGCGAGCCAGATCTTGTAACTGACCAGGCTACCAGTTGTGGTTCCTAAAATAGTTTCGAATAATTTTCCACTAATTTTTTTTCTAAAGCCTGGGAACCGCTGCCTACCCAGGGAGGTTCGGAATTGGAAGAGAAGCAAATTCCATTATGATTTTGGGTATAGATATAACACATTTCTTAATAATAATATTAATTGAGATCACATATAAAATAAGCTCTTACACGCAATCACAACTAAGTAAGTTAGCTGCTTCATTTGACTAATGCGTTTGTCTTACAAGTGCTTTAACAATTCCTAGCTAATCTCAACTCCTCCAAAAGTTTTTTCAGATCATTAAAGGATGATCCACCTTCTTCAACAGCTTTCTTTGCCAAATCTGCATATCCCTTCGCCCTTCTTCTCATTTCCCCTGATTCCTTACCCACCATGATTTCCCTCACTGCTTTTTCCACAAGGTCTCGTTTTATGAAATCACCATGTTTTCTCAACCATTGCTTGGCACCAACAGCAATACCGGTCTTGAGTACTTGCGTCACCAGCTTCTCATTGTAGAACTGTTCAGCAGATACGGGCCATGTGACCATAGGCACCCCTGATGACACCGCTTCGAGAGTTGAATTCCACCCGCAATGACTCACGAACCCTCCAATTCCTTCGTGTTCTAGAATCAAAACTTGGGGTGCCCAACCTCTTATTATAAGGCCTTTACCTTCCATCCTTTTCTCAAATCCTTCGGGTAACCACTCTTCTTTTCCTTCCTCAACATCAGGGTCTTTTGGCACTACCCAAATGAATTGTTGGCCTGAAGCCTCAAGTCCCATGGCTATCTCATGAAGCTGAGCACCAGTGAATCTTGCCAGACTTCCATAGCATATGTAGATAACAGAAGCGGGCTCTTTTGTGCCTAGCCATTTCAAGCAATCATCGGAGGGTGTACTGTTGCTGCGGCTGCTGCTTCCTCTTTGTGCCTTCTCTTCAATATCTTCATTGCATAGAAAAAGTGGTCCAACATGCCAGGCTTTTCTTCCTAGAACATTCCTGTAATGATCCGCATAAGCCGATTCAAGCTCATAGAAACTATTGACAACTACTCCAAAACTCTTTTTTTCTGATTCTCTTCTCATCTTGTCGAACTTTGAGAACTCGTTTTCTTCTTTTACAAAATCGGGAATCTGCATCCCGGTAATAGTTATGTTACCAGGAAAGTTCGGAATAACAAAAGGCTCTGAATCAGATGACACATTCTTGTAAGGCTCACAAAGCCTCACAACTTCTCCAGCACATTGAGGGAAAAAACCCATCCCATGAAAAACAATCCTAGGAATCCCACACTTGGCTGCAACATCAGTTGCCCAAGTCAGGAACATGTCAGCAACAAGACAATCAGGACTTTTCTCGCTGATCAACCTTTGGAGAGGTTCATCAAGCATCCCAATAGCTTTAATGAATTTCACTCTCACTTCTGGGGAATCGATGGACTGCAAATCTTGGCAGCTTTCGGGCAAACCAACTTCTTTCAAAGGCAATCTGATGGTTGCGACGCTGATTTCATAGCCTGCTTTCTGGGTTTTTTCTATAGATTTGTAGATTGATGGTTCACAGTATGGTGTAGTGATTATGGTGGCCTTACATCCTTTCCTAGCAAAGAGTTTGGCCATGTCTGCAGTTGGTATTGTGTGACCTAAAGCTGGGAAAGGGCAGAAGAAGATATGTAATCCGGGTGTTTCACTGCTCATATTGCTTAACTTTGGAAAATATGAAACAAAGTTAGAAAGATAAGGCTTGCTGTACGATAAATGCTATGATATCACTGAATGAGCATGAGCATGAGCATGAGCATGATTTACAGGCAGAGATTTATCCCAAGAAGATAAGATACCTGCGAACCAAGATACGTGTCAAATTTGGTTTGTAGAAAAATATAATTTGATATTTCATCATCAGAGTAATCAATTTAATTAATAAAATTTTTATAATTTTTTTTACTAGTCTATTTGCTTAATTTGTTGATATGAAAAATGTAGCTTGTCATTAAATTTTTTAATATTATCTACTATTAATAAGTTGTTTTTTCCAAGTTAATAAATAAAGCAAATAGTGCTAATAAGATAGCAAAGATAATCACTAAAAGTTTGATTAGAAACTAAACTAACTAGTTCAAAATTTAAATAAAAAATTAAATTTTTATATAAAATTCAACTATCTAATTTGATATTTTTCCTATAGAGTAAATTACATGAAATGTATTGATGTTTAACGTTAAGTTTTTTTAACGCATCAAAGTTTCGAGTGGTTAAAAAAAGAAATTAATATTTTGAGATAAATTTATTTAAGATATCTATATTTTAAGTGGTTAAAAAAATATATCAATATTTTTTAAAGTGACTCAAATAAGATAAAATTCTATTACTATCAATGAAAATTAAGGAAACTTAATTGAAAACCAATCCAAACGTTAATACCTTAAATGAATTTTATAAAATATTAATACTTTATTTGATTCAATTTACCAAACATTAATTTTTCTTTTTAATCACTTAAAATATTAATATTTTAAATAAATTTATTCTAAAAAATTAATACATTTGACTTAATTTACTCTTTCTCGATTTGAATGTTAGAATACGAGGGACAAATCTCATGGTAGAATAAGAAAATATTATTTTTTTACAAATTCTCCAAAGTGGTATAAATTTTAAAATATTAATAGGCCATCCACGATTACCGGCCTCTTTCTGCCCCGCCCATCCAAAAGAGAGAGAAAAAGACGAAAGGGAAAAATCGAAATAGGTAGTGAGACAGAGTCAAGGTAGTCACTAACATTAATATTGGGGATATTTTACGATCATGGTCAACTTGAGATTCAAAAAATTCACCAAGCTTCGATGAATAAATTCAAGATCCATCTCTTTTATGCAAATCAGGATGGTGGATCCGAATAATGCACAAAGGTTCCAATATATGCTGAATAATAATTAACAGTGTAAACTTTATTTATTTGTTAATTGGCCAAAAAAAATATTTATTTATTAATTATAATTTTTAATATTATTTTGATTTTAGTATCTCAACTTATTCAAGTATATTATCTTACTACATAGAAAATAAGGATAAATATTTCCTTTTTGTAATTGCAAATTTATCCCGAGTTGTTAAAGTTACCTGACCTTATTGCGAAGAGAGTTTTTTTTATTCATTTGAATTAGTTATCTAACCATTAAAATAAATATAATAATTAACTATCTTAATAGTATAATCAAAACTAATATGAATATAGGGCCATTGGTTGATGGATGGAACCATAGAATTTCTTGATTACTAATATGAGAAATGATTTATAATATGGGAATGAAACCATAATCATTACACTAGAGTAACAAAAAAAAAAAGAAAATGAAAAAAAAAAAGAGGGAAAACCTAAATACAGGAAAATTCAACTTTCAGTTTAAAGAAGCTTTTTATTCATAAAGTAAAAATTTTTATTTTAAGAAAAAAATGCAAAATAAAAAGAACTATAAAAATAAGAAAATACATGATTGGAACAACAAATAGGGAGAACCAGAAAAGGACATTTTTAGGATCTAAAAAAATTTTCCCAGTTGGGTTCCAATCTTCAAGTGGAGATACATATATGCAACGTAGTAGTAGGCTTCAAACTCTAAATGCGAATGTTTTATTAAAATATAATATTGCCAAGTCTAATCTAATATTTTTTTTCCTTGTAAACTATAAAATAAAGTTAATTTTAGTGAAGTATCATGGTGAAAGACTGAAAGGCCCTGTGTTGGACTTAAATTGGTTGACTTTCGGAGATAATTAAGTTGGTACTTTTTTTTTTCTACCGAAAAATTAAGTTGGTACTTAGAGCATGCACATCCGTGGAAAGGTCATAAGTGTACTAAAAAGTTGAAAGTAAAATTTTTTATATTTTTTTAAATTCTTAGTTAAGTATATTGTGTAAAAATATATAAGACTCATAAAATTTTAAAAGACATAATAAATTTAATTTGAAGAATCTTAGAATAAAATGATAAGGTTTTGTCAATAGTCATGTACTTTAGTGGTATCAAGTCCGATCTTTATTCTTTAGGTACTAAGTTTGAATCACTGTATTGTAATAGTCCTAGTAGCTCTACTATTAAAATCATTAAAAAAAAAAAGGTGATAAGGTTTTTAAAAAAAATGATCCTTAAAATACCGATTTTACTTTATAGATTTTGTAAAAGGTTGTTTGAAATATCAATGCTATTATCAACTAGAAATTTCATTAAGAAGACTTCATAATCTCTTCTTGCACATGATAGTAGACTGATTTAACTACTTGTGATCGTAAAATGGGCTTTTCGAGATTTGGATGGTCTGGGCTCACTTTTGGTCCAATTACCATTGATGGGTTAAAATGGGCTTATGTTCTTTGGACTGTTAAAATATGGTTTGATTTCTGTAAATAAAGGAGGAAGCTAGCCGCTTTATAGTGGCTAGGCTAAGGAGGCTAGGTGGAAGGTTGAAGCAACATAGCACGCGCGGAATTTGTATTTTAGCATTGGCGCGAGGCTATCAGGGATAAACGTCAGCACGGTTCGGATTGGTTCTGGACCGAACTGGAACTGCAGGTTCATGTGGACCCGGAACTAGAACCGCCAGAGCCAAGTGGTTCACTGTTCCACGTAACCGCTGATTCTGGTGGTTCCGGTTTCGGTTCCACGTGAACCATGACCCTTTTTTTTTTATAGATTAATCGAAAAATGAAAAAAAAATCATAAAAATCAATTTATTGTGTTAAGATTAAATTGGATATGCATTTTCTAATTGTAATTGAGTGTGTTTGTGTACTGTTAATATCCAAAGATGACACCATTTACTCACAGGAATGCAAATTAATAGCAAAAGTCCCGACATTAAAAAAGATGTATACGTGCTGATTCAAAGCCCCTTTTTTTTTTTCTCCTTATTGCAAACTCAAAATATCTTATAGTTGCAGTCCGCTATAAATAATTAGAATTATTCTAATGAAGTTACTCTTGCAAAGTCAATATTTAACATAAAGATTTAGGTATTATGATTCTCTTATTAAGATTTAAAGGATATTGGTAAAAGTAATCAATATGGACATTGTAATTGTAACTTTTCTTCAATTTTTTTGAAAGCAATTTAGACCTTTCCTCTATTTCGCATCAGAATTATAAAATTTATTTTATTTTTCCTTTTGTTTGTTATGTAATTGTAATATTTTTCATTAAATTACAAAAATGAAAAAGTGATTTGTATTTTGGGAGGGTTGATTTGAATGAATGAATTAATTAAATGATATTGTTAAATATTTCAAATAATTAAATTTCTTAAAAACTTGATACGAAAATACAAAAAATTTAAATGTAAAGATTGAAAAATAAGTAAAGAGTAAATAACAACCTATTGTTTGGCAAAAAAAAATAATAATAATAACAACCTATTGACAACAAGGTGGTCAGTCAATAGTTTCTTTTTTTTTTTTTTTTTTGAATTCTAAAAATTTTTCCCCTCCTTTGGTTTCAGTTTCTTTTATATTTCTCAACTAAATTAAGTTGTGTAAATATATGTAAAAGCATCATTTATTAATTTAATTATTTCATTATTTAGTAAGAGGAAATTGCATGTCTTTAAGTGAAATTAACAAATCAATGTAATGTTCATTTGTTTGTTAAATACAAAAGATTCTGTAAAAATTATCAAAACACCTAAGTTATTTTCTCTAATTATTTTTTAGGGATTTCAGACACTACTTTCACTCATTTTGTCATTTAGAATAATGTTGGCGAACGTTTATAGTAAATCTTCTTCCAATCTTTCCTTTTCCTTTTTTTTTCCTCTCTTCATTTTTGGGTCATTGTAAATTTTTTTTATACCAATGTCTATGTATGTGCCATGATATGATTCCAACCCTTGGAAATAGACTAAAGTCCATAAAATACACTAGAACCCAAACTAAGGAAATATAAAGAAGCTCTTTCTAGAGTCACTTGCTAAACAAAGTTAGCTCAATTTGTGATGTATGTGTTTTTTTTTTCTTTTTTCTATACGAGCCGGATCAGAACCGCCGGTTCCAAGTCTGAAATGGCGGTTCCCGACCCAGCAGAATCGTCGGTTCATTACAGCTTCGAGGGTTTTTAACCGTCCCCGATGGGGCGGTTCCCGGGTACAGAACCGCAAAAAACGGTTCAGAGCGATTCGCAATTCAGACGAGCTCTAATCAGGGATCCACTGGTCATCTTCTTTTCTTGACCAAACAATGTGGATATGCAATATGCATCCTTCAAATCTAACTTGACATCCCTTGAATTTTAACTGAACCTTGGTGTGTGCATGTACATATATATATATTATATTTAAATTCGAATCAATTTAAATCATGTAAGAGTTTTGAATTGAAAAAAAAAAATTCAAATCAAATTCATTAATGGCTCATTCTCTTTGCCATATGAGATGATGAAGAATTGAATTCCAATTCAATAGGAATGCAATAGAATTGTTAAATCTATTATGATGTTCACTTCATATAAAAATTAAAACAAATAATTATTGGAGTAAAAATAAAATATCTATAATGGTACTTATCTTTATTATATATAAACGATAATTGTATATGTGATATTTTCAAGATAGAGGTATTTATGGAAAAAAGTCGAAAATAAGTCATTGAATGACAATTCATGTGTGTAAACAACATGATTTTTTTTTTTTTTTGGGTGCGATGAAAGAACGTAGATAACTATTCATTATTTTATGCAATAATAATTCATTGTGAATTGTCATTCCTCCTAACTAAATACTATAATGGTAAGGGAATAAATGATTATCCTCCTTGTAAATTGGTTGTTTTCAAGTATTGAATTATGGATTGAAATAAGAAAAGCAACTCAACTATGATTTCATTCAATGTGATGCTACAGAGAGCACCTGGTTTGAGTCTAGCTATGTGATTATAGGTTATGAGGCCTGCCAAAACACAATAATGTGAATTAAATTATATTAATTTGCTCTATATTCGATTAAAATCAGATTATCTCTCTCTAAACTTGCCACAACCCTTCCTCAAACATCTTTATAAATGTATAAATTATAATTTCTCATATAAATTGCACACTTTTGCACATGAACTAGCACTTCTAGTGTGAAATTCTTTAATAATTTGATGAATTATACACTATTGGTTCAATTGCACATAAATAGTTGAAAAACGATCAAAAAGAGGTTTGGATGAGTTATAGGGACTCAAAAGTGCTCATATTGAGTTTATGCATATTGATGACTGAGAATTTTGACGCTTATTGATATTCTAATCCCTGCCTCAATTCTGCATTAAGAGTTAAAATCAAGAGTTAATAGCTACCATGTTGGTAATATTACACCTAGCTTTGAGACTATTTGACTAAACTGTAGTAGAATGATTGCGTCAACAGAGCAGTTAAAGCATTTGGTTCTAATGGAGAAACCCAAGCAATTTTGAATATTTTCCTGGTTTTCAAATGAGAATTCCAAAAATAGCAGCAGGGAACCCAAACACATGATGGAATCTGAAATGTTGCGCACGCTCTAGAACGCACAAAGAGCATTCTTGATTTGATACTCGAGCACCTAGAAGCATTATACCGAGTGGTCTTCACTGCTGGAGTGCGCCACCCACTCCCCGCGCCCCCCGAACATCATCTAAGCGCCCAGTTAGAGTTCCCCCTACTACACATGTCATCCAACCACACATTTGCCAACCTAACTCGATTGCCAGTGGAGCTACTATGTGCCATCGAGCTATATGACAGAATTGCACAAAGGCTGATCTGTACAAACTCCAATAAGTTCATAGCAAAAGAAGCCTCGTAGCAGTGGTTGGTTAAGCTAATCCCCCACGCACCTGGCCGAGCTGCAGAACAACACCAATGAGGTGCAACTACTGTGCACCGACCAACTGAACGTACAAAACATGGGACACTTTTCACAGCAGGTACAATAAGAAGAGGCAATCAAGCTGGCTATATTTAAAACACAAAATTATTAAAAGCACCAATGAAGCTCAATTTCTAGAACTAAAAGCTTATCTTGTACTAACATCTTCATACAAATCGCATGTTCTTAATGCAACATTGGTATCATAATTGTGTACCATATGCCAAGATAATTTTCATGTATTTTTAAATATTATTAACAAAAGACAAGTATTTATCATGTATATATACTTTCCTAGTCGTGCATATATTTTCAATAAAGTTCCGTAAATAATTAGAGACTATTTAAATAATAACGAAGCATATTATTAGATCATATTTAACTGTAGGTTACTTAGAAAGTTACTTAACATATCACATCAACATTTTAAGTAACTCTTCCTATTAAGTAACTCACTATTTTATCCGTGAATTACTTAGAAAGTTACTTAACATGATTTTTAAAACTTTTATGGATCACATATTACATAAATTATACACAACTAACATCAAAAGTAAAAAATAAATAAATAAATAAACCTAAGCAACTTACTTTTTGGGTTGCTTGGCTAAGGAACCACCAAATTTAAGCAACTCGGATAAAGTGTTAAACAACTCATAAAAGAGTTGCTTAGCTTTGGTTCTCGTGCCAAGTAACTCCAATGAAGTTACTTTTAGTGAGAATTCTATGACGCTATATTCTCTAAAATGGTCTTGGATCAGATAAATATTTAGAAGGGACATAGATGTTTAGATCGATAGGTTGTATAACTTAGTTTATTCTCATTAGATCAAGGAAGGATATCCAAAGTTATACAAGCGAGTACTCAAAGTAAGAGTACACTGGCACAACCTAGCAATAGAAGATACCATATGTTTAATGTCATTGATCTCTCGTCTATATGAATAAGCATAAATAATCCTTAGACTTGAGGCATTTAAATATCCTATATATGGAATATCACACTTTAATACCGTTAAATGCAGTCGTAATATAGATTGTAAATAATATGGTTTTTGGGTGTAGTATGAAATATAAAGAGGATAGTGATGAAGCAAGATAATAGTGACTATAGCTATTAGCCATGGCAAGATTTATTAAGTTTAATTTATTATGGGAACCAAGTAAATTGATAAAGTATTGATGACATTACATGCAATAGCTTGATTATGAAATTTTAACAAAGAGATTTAATTATGCAACAAGTGATTCAGTGTGGCTTGTAGCTTACAACCTTTTTAGTTTTTATCATATTAGGTAGCCAATAATTATTGTTAGACAATTACCATTATCTATAAAGACATTGTGTTTTTGTATTGAAACTTAAAGGATCACACACAATAGTACAGTTAACAGAAAAAAAAAAAAAAGAAAAAAGGATAATTGACTAGAAAATGCTAAAACTACATCAATTTTTTGGAATTAAAATTAATTATTTAATTTGAAATAATGAAATAATTATTTTAAGATTGGAAGTAATATAGCATATTAGGTAGCCAATAATTATTGTTAGACAATTACCATTATCTATAAAGACATTGTGTTTTTGTATTGAAACTTAAAGGATCACACACAATAGTACAGTTAACAGAAAAAAAAAAAAGAAAAAAGGATAATTGACTAGAAAATGCTAAAACTACATCAATTTTTTGGAATTAAAATTAATTATTTAATTTGAAATAATGAAATAATTATTTTAAGATTGGAAGTAATATAATTTTACTTTAATATGATAATAGGAAGTAAATTATATAGAGCAATTAGCTATTGAATATTCAATCCAGAAATGTCCATTTTCATTGATTATTAATTTAGAATATCTTTTATTTTTAACTAGTAAATATCCTTTTGATATAAAAAATCGCAAGTTTTTTTAGTTGAGGAGTTAATTTCCTATTATATTAACCATTACAAAAAAAAAAAAGGAAAGAGCAAAATTTATATATTCATATGAAATCTTATTGCTTCAGCTTAAAAAAAAAAAGAATACAAGTATATATAAGTATGTGTTTTAATACAAAGTAAGTGCTAATAGTATTATAGTCTAATGGCATCTCCTCTAATCTTTCATGTGAGAGGTCTAAGGTTCGAATCTCCCTACCCTTATTGTAATTGGTTAAAAAAGGAAAAAAAAAAAATTACAAAGTTAGCTAGTAATATATTGAATTGGAATTTACTCTTGCCACTAAAAATGCACTAAGATTACTCAAGAGGGGGGATGGTGTGTGTGAATTGAGTATTTGCCCAAAAATATTGAATGATTAATTTTAATTTCTATAAATCAAAATACAAATCAATTTGCAGTGGGTAAATAAACAAAGATATAATGCATAAATTAAAAAGATAGGGATAGGGAAAATCAAGCCAATATTTTAACGTGGAGTTCAGCCTTCTTCCTACTCTCCACGATCTACCAATGCCTCAAATCAAAGTCTTCACCACTACATTTATTTATTTCAAATTGATGCTCTAGTTGAGCAATACAACAGTTTACAACACTAAGGAAATAAACTATTTCCTTTCTCTCTCCTAGAATGCTCTCAGAAAGAGAGTAAAAATAAGAACAGAGCTCTAGAGTGTTTTTCTCTCTCAACACAAGTATTTGCAGATTTTAATGTACAAGAGAATAAGAAAATAAAAGATTTGTTTTATTTTAATAAAGAGCTCGTAAATAATTTTGACACTTGGTTCTTTTTCTTACGTTGGTCTCTTTGCTATATATATAAATGGCCTTTAAAATTCAAAATTTTGTTAGACACAATGTCTATAATCTACTAAACATTAAATACACTTCAACAGCTCTTTTCTTACCACATCAGCCTCATATTTTAAGCCGTCACGCCTCAAGCATTGCACCCAAACTTAACCCTTGATAGTCTCTCCACATGTGTGCTCCTTCGAGCCTCAAATTTTGAATTGTTGTGCTATAAACTTGATTATGTCGAAGCTTCGACTTGACCCTTGACGCCACTATTTGCTTCCTTAGCTGTGTTGAGCCATTGTTCTAAACTGGTCAAGCCTTAACTTTTTGGCACGTCGAGCTCTAAACTAGGTCCTTCACAAGTCTATTCTCTTCTTTAGCTTGTTGTGCATCAGACTTAACTTATCGAGCCTCAATCACTTAATTTATTTAGTACTCGATCCACCCTTTTACCACTATTTTGGCATATTTGAGCTTGTCGAGCCTTGGCCTTAGCTTTATCAACCCTTGACCACTTATTATGGCTTGCCCTCAACATTTCTTGCTTTTGCTAAATCCTATAAAAAGCACGCACAAACACACACAAAGCACGTGTATATATATTGGATTAATTACGTGTAGTTTATAATAAATAAATAGTTGTTGTACATTAACTTGTCTCATCAAAATTCACATTGAACTCTTAAGTTCAATAGTCACTATAGGTGTGTGAATACCATGAGTCCTAAACCTCACTTGAACTCCATACTTATGAAGAAGGGCACTAGTGTTATAAGAAAGGTATTTTTCTTATAATCTTCTATAATCTATTTTATTTCATATGTCATATAAATTTTACTATAGATTTTGTAGAAATTTTATATTCCATCCTTTGATCTAAAAAAACTCAAAAGGAAAAATATCAAATTTGGTAACCGAAATTTGCACTAAAATTCAATTAAGTACCTAAACTTTTAAAAGTTTAATTTAATACCTAATTGAACTTTTCATTGCTATATTTACTACCTCACTTAACTCTGTATAGCTCAGTTACTAACATTGGGGGAGGGGGGGGGGGGGGGGGGGGGGGGTGGCGCGGGGGGAGAGAAGAAAAGGAAGAACCAAATCTAAATCAATGTCTCTTCATGTTAAGTTTTCACAATTTTTTTTTATAGAAATTGTACAAACATGATAATTACATTAATGACGAAAATACACTAGAAAATACTCAAGACAAGGGATTGAGTATTTGACCTAAATTTGCTAGTAAATATTTTTTCAATTAATTAATTAAATTAAACTTTGATAACAACTAATATAGCTGTCACACCCCATATGGGTATCCTAAACGTAACAGTCCGCCACATGCCATATAAGACTCTGGAATTACTATTCAAGTCCTTCGGGAGTCTTGTATAAATGCAAGGCGTCCCTTTACGACAATAGAATACTTTATTCAATGGAGTTAAAGAGTTTAATTCGGCATTCGATAGCATTAGATAATAAATCAAAACGCATAGGCAATAAGTTACAAAGTCTAAGGGGCATTCCCCCATAAAAGAATATTTAAAAGTCCATTATAGTCATCCAGAGTCTCTTGGTTTCCTGTGGAAGTATAAACAATTTGAATACAACTTCTATAGGAAACGCCTAGTTCTTGTACCTGAGCTGTAGCCTGTCTCGGTCTAAGCCAAATAAACTCGTGCTGCAATAAATAGAAACTATAGGGGCGTAAACTATACTGGCTTAGTGAGTAAAAACTTCCATGATCATAATTATAACACATCAATCAAACAAGCGATTAATCAGACAAATGATATGCATCAAACACATGAATTCATCAAACATATGACCAGCCGGAAATCATATATGGATGGACTTGAGCCCTCCATCCTGGTTAGCAGATTAACAAATCCTGCAGTACGATGCCGTTTAGGCTCATGGTCAAACAACTTATAATTCGTTTTATGGATCACGATTAACCAACTTATATACCGTTTAGGATCACGGAAAACCAACAAATGCTAATGCTCTATCCCTATCATGATATGAATGAGTTCAAATTCATCTTCAATTCCGAATAATCAATTATACCGATTCTTTTAAGTAACCAATCAATATCCACAAACAATCAATCCTAATTCATCTATACAAGCAACGATTAATCACCCGGTTATATTCTTTAAATTCAAGTTCTCACAACAACATCAAACATATATAATTCCTGTTCAACCCCATCATGCATACTCATTTTATCTTTGTCAAGTATCTAGTGCAGCTACCAATACAATCACAAGCAATAATTGTAATCGGAAGTTATACTCACTCAGCCATAGGTCACCAGTCTTTTAGTAGTAGTAGTCAGGTGGTAAGGATTCATCAGCTTCGGGATCACCTAACAAGGAAGAAATACCCTAATAAGTATTTCATCACTTAACTAATCCAAACTATATATCAAAACTAATCAAAATCGAAATTCTCTATTTGAGGAAGTCCTAACTTAAAATGGCTATAACTTACTCATTTTAACTCAGAATTTCGCAAATTATATATCAATTTCTATCTACTTAGAAAGATCTATCTAATTCTAATATTATTTTCAAGTTTTGAAAATATTTATGTCATGAAACAGAGGGATCAGTTCTAGTCAGTAACGATTCCCAATTTCGAAAAATAGTTTTGTAAAGGCTTGTAATGTTTCTACTTGACAAATCATGTATACATGAAATACAAATGATTTTCCTAGCATGAATGACATGTGATGAGTTTAATGTATGCGTGATATTGATGATTTTTCTAAAAGAGAATTTTATAACTTTTTATTTTGTAAGACCAGAATAACAACTACTTATGAAAAATCTAGTGTTCTAACTTTGACAACACACTTGTGTTTTGGAATTCATTCTTAGGAATTTCTAGTTATCTTAGTTAAATTTGAGTCTTCGTAACATACACTACCTGAAATAACCATGAAATTCTCAATTTATATTTTATATGTGTTATTGAATGTATACATGCTTTTGATATGTGTTGAATATGATTTATTTTTATGATGAGTTATGTGTTTTATTGTTGTGATAAAATATTGAAATACTATAGAACTTATTAAATATTTAGTTCATAAAATTTAAATTTCATTAACATGTATGAATTATGTTTGAAATGTGTTAAAATAAGCAGATAAATGCATGCATATGATTCAAGCTTTTAAACTACCATTAATGCCTTAAGACAACTTCATTAATTAGCCAAAAGTTAAGTCATTAGTTACCTTAATTGTTGATGCCTCAAAAGTCAAACAACAAGATAATATTAACCTAATAAAGTGTCAAATTCGTGCAAAATTTTCAGACCTCCCAAACACACCTCCAAAAGCTTCAAGACCTTCTTCTTTCTTCTCCAAAATCTCTCCCATGGCTATATACCATTAGCCCCTTCAATTCTTACAAAAATAACCACTAAAAGCTTGCTTAAGGACCACAAAGCTAAGGCCTAAAGTTCTATTGGTGAGTTTGTTTTTCATGTCTTAAACTTATGCATGAATATGATTTCTTGACAATAGGGTTTAAACTTAAATCTGTGTTTGATGATTCATATGCTTTGTTGGTTGTATGAGAAGTGTTATGGGGATAGTGAAGTTAGTATATGTGTAGTTATGAGTTTAGAAGTGTTGGAAATACATGTGGTTGAATGAATAGATGATGAGTGTTGTGGATTTGGGGTTTGAAGTATGAGTAGTGAATGATGTGGATGGTGGAGTGTTTGATGTTTAAAGTTAAAGTTTATGTTGTTTGAATATATTGATCATATAACAAGTTTTGGGAAACTTGGAATGAGTTTAAGGGAATTTTGGAAATGTAAATTTAACATGAAAAACAGGGGAAACAAAACATTTTCGTATAGGCTTAATTTTGAGCGTACGTCAGCATTTGGCACTCCAACACCGCCAGCGTAGAGGCAGTGTTGGAAGTGACAGAATCAAATTTTTTAAAGCCACTTGAAACGCTGCTGGCTTTTGTTAAAAAAGCTTGCCAGTGTTTATTTTTCAAATTATACGCCGGCTATTGGGGTTCTAAAGCCACCGGTTTAGAGGTGGTGTGGAATAAGAACAGAATCATAATTTTTAACGCCGAACTGAAGGCCCTGGCGTAGGATCCAAAGCTGTCGGCGTACATGGATACGCTGTCGGTGTTGGGGGTATTCACGGGCGTGAACCAACCCCGTGTAACTCTAGAAAATTTTTAGAAATTTGGAGTTGTATTCTACACTGGCTCAAAGCCGCCGACGTAGACTGAAGGCTGCCGGCGTATCCTTGAACGCTGCCAGTGTTGGCAAGTGTTGAACTTAGTGTATTGTGCACCAGTTCAAAGCCGCCGGCGTCGGAGGCCGGCATATCCCCTGCACTTTTCATTTTCAAAAAGTTTCTTCAAATTTTCCAAAGCTTGGTATTTGATCAATTAAATATTTGTTAAGTGTTTTATGATATAATAGGATGTTTAAATACTCTATTATGACATTGTATTAATTTATTTGAATTTCTTTAATTAATTATATTTGCAACTAGATATTTAGTGCTTAAACTAAGTGTGATATCGTGATAATCTCATTGACCAGTGATTGATCCCCGCTCGACCACCTCCATTAATTCTCGAGCTAGCACAGGTACGCAGTAACTTGCCTGTATGCTTGTTAGGATAGCCATACTTAAATTTGATATAAGTTCTAAATGACTTAAGTATTGTTTGAATTGCTTGTGTTTTCACCGTTGAATCCGGTTCGAGGAGTGAACATATCATGATGCAATGATATGTTAGTGTAGGCGCTTAGGCTAATAGTCATGATGCAATGACTAGGCTCGGCGGATAATCAATAGGAAATGTAGTAACTGAGTAACATTTACTTATTCTTGAAAAGAAGTAGTATAATTTAATTCAATGTTTATGGGAGCATGTGAATTAATTTATATTATGGATTGAGTTAAGTGAATTGAGTAATGGCTATATAACCTATATGAGATTATTCTTTTCAGTGTAACATTATCTAGGAGATATAGTTATTCGGGCTATCTATATCAATCCCCTGAGCGTCGTAAGCATTACTCAGGATCCTTAGAATCCCATGGCTTGTCCCGGAGTTTGAATACTCCAATGATGATTTGATCAATGAATACTAAAGAAAGATAAATGAAACAATAGTGTTGCATTGCATTAGTCTAGGTATGATTGTCACTACGCTTTTGGGTGTTGTTGCTGTGTACTGGGCCTTTGGCTCACTGTTGCTATTTTTCAGGTGATGATGACTGTTTTGATGATATGGGCTATCGGTCGGATTGGGAAAAATTTATGGATGAGTGGGGCGACTAGGAACCAAGTACAAGATAGCAAGGAAGAAAGTTTTTGAACAAGTTGTTTGGTTTAAATATGTATTTTATATTCTGAATAGAGGCTTGTTAGTTAAGCCTTGTTTGTATATAAAGACTTAAAGTCTAATTTTCCTATTTTGTAAAAACCTATGTAAGTTTTGTTGTGTCATGGGCTTGACACCAAGTTGTAAATTATTTCCTTAAATGTTCTATATGAATAAATTACTCAGGTGAGTAATCCTTTTGTAAAAAGTCTTGTATCAAGTTGTAGTAGTTTTAAACAAACAATTCACATAAATTGTTAGATTTAGGACAACCTTACGTATGATATGCAAATATTATATGTGGTTGGGGACTTGACTTACTTAATCATAGGATTAGTAAGTTGGATCTTTACACTACCTAAGACCTTCATTTTCACATAAAAATTTTCCTTTTACACTTTACAAATATGTTTTCAAATAGGATTTACTCAAATATCCGAATTAATAGAAATCTACTTTTTTAATGATTCCTTTGGAAAAAACTTGTTTAATGCATTAAAATTTAAGACTTTACTATACCTACCACTTAAGGACTTCATTAATACATAAAACTTTTATTTTGAGCTTGGATAATAGGTGTTTTCATGGGCATCATCCAAAGTTACGAATTTTATAAGTTGACTACTAACTCAAAATTTTCCATCTTGATTCTACTTCTTTTTTTACACATTAATCTCATCAAAAGTCATTTCAACTTATAAAAATCACTACTCAATGATACCTATCACCTATAGCCTTCATTTTTCACATAAAACATGAGTTTTAAAGTTGATACAAGGGTTTTCAAAATATAGCTTTGAAGTCATACGAATTTTCTTTTGAACATTTCTAACAAAAACTTTTCCTTTTTAAGTTCTTTGTCTTATCTACATAAAGATCTACTAACTACAAAATTTATATATACAAGATAAAGACTTTATGAGCATGAATGCATGAAGATACAAAATATTTATGTGAACATGAATGTCAAGCATAATATGAGTGTCTAAGTGCTAGATCTATTACTTATAATGCATGCAAAGGAGTTTAAGAACATAACATATATTTTTATGCAAGATCTCTACTTCTATATGCATGAACATGATAATATCTCAACCAAAAACTCATAAGAGTAGAAAATGAAGAAGAAAGAAGCTTGTTGTGTGTGTGTGTGTAGTGGGGGTGGTGGTCACGGCAACAAGAGAAAAAGGAGAGGATTTGTGAGTTTTGAACAAATGAAATGAGAATGGAAGAGAGAGAAAATTAAAAGACTATTTATATTAAGTGTAATTAGAGTTTGTTTGTATAATAAAAGAAGAAAAATAAAATAAATGGAGGGCAAAAGGGGGGGAGGGGGGTTTGTGCTGGCCATACCAGGAGAAAGAGAGAGGGAGAGTTGAATTTGTTTGAATTTGTAATTTATGAAATAAAAGTATTAAATATGATAATTTAGTTAAGAGACAAAAATTTCTTGGGAAAGAAAATATAATGAGTGTATGTAAGGATGTAAGACTAGGGTATGAGTTGTGTGTGTAGTAGGTTGTACTTGTGAATAGTAATAAATAGTAGACAACACATTTACTTTACCTGTAGTAAAAAAAATACGGGAAAAAGGCCATAATTATAATTTTTGTAACCCGAAAAATTATAAAACTTATATTTTTGAAATCCTTATAAAATTTCAGTTCTAAAGAGTATTCCGGAATATTTTTTCTGAGTTTCTAGTTTTGGGGCTCGCTTTTTCATAATGGAGCATGGGAAGGCCCGAAATAGAAAATTTTTTCGAAATCAAAACTTTCTATGGTTGGAAATATACTTTAAAAAATATTCCACATTAAATTATTTTATAAAATTTCTTTGGACATGAAACCGAAGGAAAGCTGGATCTGGTTTAAGGTTTCGTTTTTCGGTTTCCGAAGTTTATTTGATCACTAGGAAAACCGGGGTTTACAATAGCAATAATAAGGTACAAGAAGGAAAGTGAAAGGGATAAGGAAGGAGAAATCAAGCCTAGATTTAAAGTGGAATTCGACCTACTTTCTACTCTCCACGACCCTACAGTCGCCTCCAATCAGAGGACTTCACACACATTATTGATCTTAAACTCAAAGGCTCAAATACAACATAACATAAGTTACAACACTAAAAAAATAAAAATATTTTCTTCTCTTTTTGTAGTGCTTTCTTATAAAGTTACAAAATAAGAACAAAGTATTAAAATTGATTTTCTCTCTCTTACTTTAGAATTTGCAAAGCAATGAATGAGAGAATAATGATAATAAGAGGATTATTGATTTGTTTGTTTGTTAATGAAACTTCTTTCAAGTTGTCTTAATCTTCTAGGGAATGTATAATTATAGTCTTCAAAAGTAAAAACGTCCGTTAGTGATGACGTCTGACAGACGATAACATTAAATGCACGCAACAATTGATTTAAAAGTCTCATTGGCTCACCAGTTCAAACTTCATGCCTTATCGTGCCTTGAATTTTGCCTCTTTGCACCTTCGACTTTGGACTTGATTAAGGCTTATGCTTTATTCTTCTGAACCAGCTCACCAGTGCAATTCCTGTAAGCACAAAAACAAAGCACATATAAACACAACACAAATTTCTTGACATATATATATATATATATATATATCCTTATGTAAATTATTAATCTTATTAAAGAGAAGTGTGTTTACAAAAGATATACATAACTTTTGCTTTCATCAAAATCATATATAGGATGATTCAGTTTAAAATCTCCCCCATTTTGATGAGGGCAAACAGTTATGTAAGAGCTATTTGTTATTTACTCCCCCTCAATAAATGGTCCCCCATAATTTTGTAATAAGAGAAAATCAAGAATACTTAAAAAACACAAAATTTATCATACCATTATTTCTCTCCCTTTGACCTCATAAAAAAGATTTAATAAGATAATAAACAAAAGGAGGCATATGGGAATGCATAGAGAAGCATAAATCAAAGAGTACATTATAAGTAAGAAAGCCATCCATAATAATTAGTCATGTAAGACATTCAACATAGAGATCTTCATAAAAGATCAATACAAAAAGTTACAAAGATGTCCAAACATAGAGTTCCAAGCATAAAACAAACATAAATGTGCAACCAAGAAAAATAACAAAATTAGAACAGGTAGGAGGATCAGGCAAAAGAATCAAAAGATGGGGGTGGATGAGGATGAATGCTATAAAAGTGATCCATAATCCTCGAATGTCAAAACTAAAAGACTGAAATTAAAGTGGAGATAAAAAATATGGTTTCCTATGGTGTCAAATCTGGAGTCCATATTATCCCGAAGCGCTTGAAGAGAGGATGTAAAGACCCGGACTTACCTCTATAATTAAAATAGGTGAATTTAGATCCCCAACCACATATAACATGCAGTATTATATGTAAGGTTGATTATCAGGATCAATTTGGATAATTTTTTTTTATCTAAATCTCTTATAAGAATAAATTTTCAAACTATTAACTAATAGAACTTCTTTGAAAACATAACTTAAGCTTTATAAAATGAAAACTTCATATTCACTTAAAACACTCACATTTCATTTCCTTTAAGATGTAGAATAATATTCATATATATACACACACATACTAGGATATTACAAACATAGGCTTATTACACGCATAGGATATAAATAGATATTACAGACTAAGGCTTATAAACAAACCAATTACAAAAGATATAAAAGTTAAACAAAAGCTATAATATCTATTACATAAGTCTTCTAAAACTATACTATTACAAAAGATCCATCAAGGTCATGGTCATCTCTTATCCTCCCCATCATCTAAGAAATCCTTAAAGTTGGTACCATATCCCATACTGGTGTAGAACTAGTCATGGTCATCAACACTTGAAATAGATAAAATATGAGCCAAAGCCCTGCATGCAAGTAACAAAAACCAAAGCATAATGAGCTAAAATGCAATGCAACAACCACTAGATTATTGGATAATCTTTAATTAGTCAAAACACTGAGTATTCAAACTCCGATAACAAGGATATCTAAGGGTCTTAAGTAACAATCTCGACACTTAAGGGGTTGATATAAGTAGCCCAGATACTTATATCTCCTAGATGATATATCCATAAATGAAAAAGTAGGTTCCTCTAGGGTTCTCAGCCGTTTCTCAACTTTACTTAACTTAGTATTCTCATAAACATTGAATTAAATCATATTACTTCTTCTCAAGAATAAGCAAATGTTATATCTATACTAATAATCCTATTAACTACTGTCGTACCACTTATGAAAGTCTTATCATAAAGACAAGGGTGACTTAAGTACCTAAACTACCGTGCTCCTAATCTGAGCAATGTGCCGCTCCTTGAACCAGATTCAATGGCATAATAGAAAACAATTCAAACAAAATTAAGTTTTTCTAAAATTAAAGTAAGTTTAGTCATGCCTACCCTAAGCAAGAAATCAAACACGATACTGCGTACTTGAGTCAAATCGAGAATCAAAGGTGGTGATCAACTAGAATCTATCACTGTTACAAGAAATTTTAACTCATATTAACACTACTAATCCTAAACTAAATATAAAACACAAATAACTTTAGCTTTGGGGTCAAGAAACTTAAATATATTTTATACAAGATCATAACATAACATTTATACATCAAACAATATCATACAAACTCATAAATCATCACAAGATAAATTAACAAGATAAAGAAATGGTTTAAGAAGTTTTGCAAATGGAAAACTACAAGGAATACGCCAGTAGTGTTGTGGTCTATGCCGCGGCGTTGAGTTGGTGTAGACTGCAACATAAGTTCATCCAAAAAATCCGAGAGATCCCTGAGATGATCCACGCCGGTGAATTCACTCAACACTGCAGTGTGGATATGTATGCCGGTAGTGTTAACTTTTACACCGGCAGCATTGCAACGGCGTACACTGCAGCATAGATTTTTATAAAATTACAGACCTCCCCTGTTTCCAAAACTCGAAAATTTGTTAAGGTTTACACTTCCAAACTTTCTTCAAACACACTTCCAACATCAAGCTTTAACCTATATGTATTCTAACATCTTTTAACATACATGTTCTTCACTTCCAACTCATCAAATATCCATATCTACCATTTCAAATATAAATCTTCATTTAACACTTCATTTAGCAAATTCAACTTCTCAAAACCATCTCAACACTACTCATTCCCAACATCATTCACTCTAACACTACTTGTCACTTACTTAATACAAACAGCAAACTTATAAACCATCAAGATATCTTTCAAAACATAACTAACACATATAAATCATCAAACTCATTTTAGCATAAAAACTCATATTCTAGCAAAACTTCAAACTAACAAATATACACTTAATATAACAAATACATACCTTAAGAAACATAAGCTTAGTTTTATGGTCTTGCCATAAAATTTTTTATGGTTTTACTTGAGAAAAACGTAGGTGATACTTGGACTTGTTGAAGGTGGGGTTTTTTAAGATGAAAATGGTGGTTTTTGGCTTCTCTTGAGGGTTGTTTTGGATGGTCTGATTCTTACACGAATTTTTACAAAAATTAAGACTTGATATTTATCTATTTTGTTGACTTTTGGGGCTGCTAGGATAGGGACTTTCTTTGCATGGGATTTAGGCTTATTTTGGTCCAAAATCCATATGTTTGGCTTGTTTTGTGTCTAAAAATTTCTACTAGGTTTGATAAATAACAAATTTTTAATCACTTTAATGTATATATATCAATACAAGTACAATATTAGCATTAATAAATACACATATTAACATCCAAATAAACAATCACAAACACATATACTACTCATTAACACAACTTATATGCTAGACTTCAAATGTTATTCTAACATGCAAAAATATGCATTAATACACATGTGAAAAAAAAATATAAATTGGGAATCATGGCTATTTCAGAGGATATGGAGGAACTAGGAGTTGAAGAACCAGAAGGTGGGGCTAGAGGTTTATCATCAACAGAATCTATATCTAAACTTGAACTAGGAAACACAGCACCACCACCAACCAAAGGTTCTAAAGGCTTCTTACGTACCCATCTCTTATTTGCCTTTTCTAAGTCTCTTAACTAATAGCATTGAAAGAGAAAGTAAGAACCTAAACAAGGTGAGTCTAGTCACAAAACTATACACCTTTGATCCTTAAAAGATCTATGATCAACCGACTTCCTCTTACAACAGCCTAAGCAGACTTATTAGTTACATTCTTAAAAGTCTTATACATCAGATCAAAGAAATGAATCTTATCTCCTCTTAAGATATGAACCATAAGCCATAAGTCTTGTTGGGTCACTGTAGTCCATTGTCCCTTGCTTAGAACATAATTGTCTATCAAGAACTAATGAAGAACCTAACGCCTAAGAGACAAATGGGAAGAATATAAATTACATGATTCACACCAATTTGGACCCATATTAGATATAGTAAACAACTCCTCATAATATTGAGCTCCATCAAAAGAACTTGGCATTCTAACCTTAGATCATCAACATCTATCATACTATGGATATCATGATATGATAATTCGAGTTTTCTGCCATAGAGATATGAATACAATTGAGGTCTAACAAAAATTAAACTATTAAAACGAGTGTCCATCCAAACACCCAAACTACCACCATCCTTCAAATAGCAGTTAGATTATAGTAAAATAGTGTAACAGCCTCCTCATTAACTTTAGCAGGAAACAACATTGTATTCATAATATTATTCAAAGCTACTCCAAACATTTGGGGAATACGAAAGAATTATAACACATCTGCATTATAATTCATACCTACATCTATAGGAAGATCTCAGAATAGGGCATACCCATTAGAATGCTTCTTAGAAGGGAAGAGAAACCTATCAAAAGTTAATGGTGTAGGTGGTGCACAGCCACAAGTAGCTCTTATTGGCATGAGGAAAGAAACTGAGAAGAGAGAAAGAGAGGTGATGGAGAGAGACAGAGATAGAAAAAGAATGGGTTTAAGAGATGGTGGGGAGAGAGTGGAGCAAGATAGGATAGAGATTGAGAAAAGGCATTGGGAGATTTTTAAAGAGAGACAAGTGGAAGCATAGAAGAAAGAGAAGAGAAATAAAGAAAAGAGAGAAATGAAGAGAAGAGAAAGAAGAAGAACGTATAAATATGCATGTGAAAAAAAAACATGTATTGGTGAGCCTGTGTATAGTATATCGGTGAGCTAGTGCAAAGAGATTTTTGAAAAAAATAAATAGCCAGAGATGATCAAGACTTAAATTGAGCCTCGAAGGATAGACTGACAAGCTAGTGAAAGCTTTAGGCAAAACAGAGGTTAGCAAGCCTCAGGTTGAGTCCTTCGCCGATTACCATAGTAAACTTACAACAGACAAAAACAAGTAATCTCAAATACAAATCATGTATATGCATGTATAATATTTAATAACTTGTTTATCCTAAAAACAAGTTCCAAATCAACTTAGCTCCATGACTTTAGTATTCATCATTTTTATCATGCCCAATTCTCTACGTAAAGTGCAAAAATGATCCTCCTCAAGGGTTTTATAAAATATTAGCAATTCGATTGTTGTATCGACAAATTTCAAGCTAAAATCTCTATTTAGAACATGATCTCTTATGAAATGATGTTTAATTTTGATATACTTGGTTCTTGAGTGTTTGATTGGATTTTTTGTTAAATTTATAGCACTTATTCTATCGCAACGAATTGGAATATTTTTATACTTTAATCCATAATCTATCAAAGTTTGTTTTATCCAAGAAAATGGCATGTGTTGCTTGTGCTTTTTTTATCAACTTTGCACCCACCCAGGAAAGTCAGCATCAGAGTATTCGACTAGATTGAAAGAAATAAACTTTGCATACCATAAGCTAATTTTAATAGTTCCTGCAAGATACTTGAGTATCTATTTTACTACACTCAAGTGTGATTTTTTTTGGGCAAGATTGAAATCATGCACATACACACATTAAGAACATATTAGGTCTTGAAGCTATTAAATATAACAAACTATTTATCATGCCTCTATAAAGCTTTCCACAAACATTTTTCCCATTTTCATCTTTGTCAAGTTTTACATTTGTGCTCATAGATGCAGGTCTTGTTTTTCAATTGTCCATTTTAAATCTTTTCAAAAGTTATTTAGCATATTTAGATTGACTGATGAAGGTTCCATTTTCATATTGCTTTATTTAAAGACCTAGAAAATAATTGTGTTCTCCCATTATGCTCATTTCAAATTCGTTCTTCATGAACTCAACAAATTCATTTATAAAACTCATGTTAGTAGCTCCAAACACAATATCATCTACATAGATTCGCATAATCAATGTATCTAACTTGTGATTTTTTACAAAAAGAGTTGTGTCAATTTTCCTCTAGAAAATCCTTTGTTTGATAGGAAGCTAATAATTCTTTCATACCAAGCTCTAGGAGCTTGCTTGAGACCATAAAGAGCTTTGTTTAATTTGTAAACATGATTAGGTAATTCATTATTTTTAAAACTTGGTGGTTACTCTATATAAACTTTTTTCTTTTATAAAACCATTTAAGGAAGTACTTTTGACATCCATTTAAACAAGAGTAAAATTGTTAATGAAGCAAATGCCAAGGCATTATAATGGCTTCTAGTATAGTAATTGAGACAAGGGTCTCATTAGAATCTATGCCTTCTTCCTAATTATATCCTCTTTATTTCTAGTTATTCTTCTAGTTTCATCAAGTTTATTTTTATAAACCCACTTAGTTCCAATAACTGGTCTACAATTAGGTCTACGAACTAAGTTCCAAACTTCATTCCTTGTGAATTGGCTTAATTCTTATTGTATAGGCTTGGTTTGGGATAAGAAGACTAGATTACCCATATTTCTTAAGAAAGATCTAGTCTGTACCTTATTAGAAGGTTCACCTATCATTAGATCATTTGGCTATGATCTTGCACATTTCTTTTCTTCAGTGAGATCATTGTTAACATATTCATTCACAACATTCTTTTTTATGTTTACCTCCTTTATCTACTTTTTACTATTATTTTTAAGAGAAACTTATCCAAACCAGCACAAATATTATCCACATGATCACTTCAACTTAAATGAGGCAAAGAATCATCAAAAGCAACATGAATAGACTATTTCACAGCCAAGGTTTTCTTATTAAATACTCTATATGCTTTACTAGTTAAAGAGTAACACAGAAAAATGCTTTCATCACTTTTAGCATCAAACTTAGCTAGTTATTCTTTTCATTGTTCAAGATGTAATATTCATGCCAAATGGATGAAAATAAGATATGTTAGGTCTTCTTCCTTTTCAAAGCTCGTAGGGGGTTTTCTTAAGAATTGGTCTTATGAAAACTTTATTTGATATATAACATATAATGTCAATAGCTTCAGCCAAAAAGTATTTAGGTAAATTGTTTTCATACAACATGGTTCTAGCCATTTCAATTAAGGTTATATTTTTTCTTGCAGCTACATTATTATTTATTTTTTTTTTGTGGAGTTCTAGGTGCTGAAAAAGTGTGTTCAATTCCATTTTTACTACCAAAAGAATCCATTTCATAATTTTTAAATTCTCCTCCGTGATCACTTTAGATAATTACTATATTAAAACCTTTTTCATTTTAGATCTTCTTGCAATATCTAAAAAAGAAATTATTTTTTTGTCTTTAGATGCCATGAAGAAAGTCTATGTGTATCTACTAAAGTCATCAAAAATAGCTAAGGAACATTTTTTGTCTCTCAAGCTTAAAGTTTGAATAGGACTAAATAAGTCCATATGCAATAATTCTAATGGCTTAAAGGTAAAAATATCATCCTTAGACATGAAAGAAGTCTTAGTTCGCTTTCCTTGTTAACATGCTTGATAGATTTTTTCCTTTTGAAAATTTATTTTTGGTAAACCTTTGACAAGATTCTTTTTAACAAGTTTTGAAATTACATCCATGCTAGCAGGCCCAACTTTCTATGCTATGGCCAACTATTGTGATTTTGAGAGTAAAGAAAAGTTTTATTTGATGATTTGAAATTATCTAGATTGATTTTGTAAATATTTCTTTGTCTATACCCTTGAAAATAATCATAATTATTGTCAATTCTTTAAAAAAAAGAAAACATTTATTGGCAAGGAATGTTACTCTAAAACCATTATCATATAATTGGCTAACACTAAGTAAGTTATGTTTTAAACCATCAACCAAAACACATACTTAATAATTAAGTCTTTGTTTACTAGAATTTTACCTTCACCAAAAATAGTTGACTTATGATTGTTTCTAAAGGTGACATTACATTGATCTTTTAAGTCTAAAGTTGTGAACTTGGATGCGTCTCTAGTCATGTGTCTAGAACAGTAGCTGCCAAAGTACCATTTATTGTTTCCACTTGAAGATTCCTATGAAATAGAGGATTATTTCTTCGGTTCCCATTTGGGTTTAGGTCCTTTTTGGTTAGGTGTAATAAGGATTTATCTTTTAGAAACTCAAACTAGCTTGCTTTTATAATTCAAATGCATGGTTTTTCTTATTACACAATTGTGTGCAATGTGACTAGTTTTTGCCACAATAGTTGCATGTCCCATGAGTGACTTTTACAAATCTAGTTTTATGGGACTTACAATTACTTTCTTTGTTATAGCTAATTTCATATTTGTTTGAATTACACCTTTGATTTCTAAGAAGTATGTTTAGGTTATTTTTCCCTTCGGTAAACTTGGCTATAGTTGCTTTCGAATCATCTAATCTAGCTTTTAATAGAATATTTTCATTTCTTAGTTTTTCTAGCTCTTTTAAGACTTCATCATTACCACTTCCAGTACATGCGATAATATCATCACTATTTAAGGTTTTTACTTCAATATCATATAAATCATTCTCAATTATTAATTTTTCATTAATCTTGCTCAATTCATCATTTTTGGCTCTTAGCTTCTTACATTTATCATTCATCTTTCCATTTTCCAAATTTAAAATATCATTTTCTTCACGCAACTTTTCATTTTCTATTTTATCTCCTCATGCTCATTTCTAAACTCATCTAACTCGACTCCTACTTTCTTCATGAAGGTTTGAAGCATGTTATTCTTTTGCTCTACTTTTATCAACCTATTGCATACTTTTTTCATACATATCATAGATTTCATCATAAAAAGGAGAAGATGGAGAACTTCATCATCCAATGCCATGAAACACATGTTCTCATATGAGTTACTTGAGTCATCATCACTCCAAGTGGTGATGGAAGCTTGTTGTTTGTATCCCTTGGATGCTTTCTTAAGCATTGGAAAGTATTGTTGAATGTGTCTTGACTTGTGACATTTATAATAGGTTATCTCATCCTTCTTTTCCTTTTTATATCTTGGTAAGCTACTATCGTCATCCTTTCTTTTTATTTTGTTGTTAAACTTCATAAATTTCTGAACTGCTTGGCCATTAAGGCAACTTCCTTGTCCTCCTCCTCCTCATCATCATCATCACTAAAGGCATGACTTGTACCTTTTAAGCCAATAGCCATTTTGCTTGATTCTTCTCCTTGCTTCTTAATTAATTCATGTGTTTTGAGTGCTCCCAAGAGTTCTCTTTACTCATAGCACTTAAATCTCATGCTTCTTCAATAGTAGTTCTCTTTGCTTCCTAATCATTTGATAAGGATCTGTAGTTTATAATTTATTTCTACATTAGTGAAATTCTTTCCAAGCACGTCCAAGGGATTTATGATGTTGGTGAATCTATTATGCATCTCATCTATAGATTCATTTGGAAGTATTTTAAAATTTTCAAACTTTCCACGTAAAAGACTTATTTTTATATCTCTTACTCTTGGAGTTCTTCGTAAGTCTTTTCTAATTCATCCCATACATCTTTATCTAGTTTACATGTATAAATTCTATTGAAATCACTCTCATTTAGGCCATAATACAATATGTTAGCTATTTCATTTAGATCTAATCTTTTCCGATCTTCTTCATTATAATCTTTTTCTTCTTTTTTTCAACAATCAAAGGCTCATTTTCTATTACATTCCATATTAGCCAATTTTGAGCTTTTAGAAAGATTTTCATTCTACACTTCTAATATGGATAGCTACTATCATTTAGAAGTGGTGGTCTATTAATAACTTGACATTCTAAAAATCGTAGCATATTTAATGCCATAATCTTTACTCTAAATGCGACTAAGCACAAAAAATTAGAGACGAGGCTTTGATAAGAAATGAAAACATACTAGAAAATACTCAAGAGGGGGGATGAATTGAATATTTGACCTAAATTTGCAATTAAATAAATTTTCAAACAATTAATTAAATTAAACTTTGATAATAGCCAATATAACAATAATAAGGTAAAAGAAGGAAAGTAAAAGAGATAGGGAAGGAGAAATCAAGCCCAGATTTAATATGGAGTTTGGCCCGCTTCCTACTCTCCACTATCCCATAATCGCCGCCAATTGAAGGACTTCAAACACTTTATTGATCTCAAACTCAAAGGCTCAAATAGAGCAAAACACAAGTTACAACACCTAGGAAATAAAATATTTCCTTCTCTTTTTGCAATACTCTCTTATAAAGTTACAAAATAAGAACAAGCATTAAAATTGACTTTATCTCTCTTACTTCAAATTTGCAAAGTAATGAACAAGATAATAATAATAATAATAATAATAATAATAATAATAATAATAATAATAATAATAATAAGAGGATTAATTGATTTGTTTGTTTGCAAATAAAAGTTATTTCAAAGTTATTTGAATCTCCAAAGGAATGTATATTTAGTGTCTTCAAAAGTAAAAATATCCGTTGGTGATAATGTTTGACAGATGACAACATTAAATGCGCACAACGATCAATTAAAGCCCCACTAGCTCACCTGTTCAAACTTCATGCCTTGAATTTTACCTCTTCACGCCTTGGATTTTAGACTTTATTAAGGCTTGTGCTTTGTTCTTCTAAATCGACTCACTAGTGCAATTCCTATAAGCACAAAAACAAAGCACATATACACACATAACATAAATTTCTTGATATATTTATTTCCTTATGTAAATTAGTAATCTTATTAAAGAGGATTGTGTTTACAAATGATTTACATGACTTTTATTCTCATCAAAATCATATATAGGATGATTTAGTTTAACAGATAAAACTCATATATATACAAGTGAATCGATCAAAAAATTAAAAAAAAAACATAAAAATTCATACTCAATATCTCTCTAAAATAACCATATCATGTGTAAACTTCTCTTTAAATTTAAAAAAATTCCAAGCAAAATCGAATAAAGATCTTGGCATCAATTGATCTTAGGCATATAAAGATTCATAAAATATCAATCTTTTCATCAAAATACTAAAAGAATAGATTTCATGAAGATTTTCTCTTTCTAAACTCCATGAAAATTTCTTGAACTTATCTTTAAGGTTTTGTCAAATTTTGGCAAAAGTAAAGACAAAATAAGGGTATAGCATATTTTTAAGTGTTTAAAGACTCAAAAAGGAGTAAACTTTCATCCCATCTCGTTGTAAAGATGTTGGATCGAAGCTTATGTTCAACCACTTTGGAGCTTCACATCACCACTAACCTATTACCACACTCAAACAGAATAGAACACATCCAAGAGAGATGACAAGGAGTGAGTTTTGCTCCTACACAGACTTTTGTGTAGGTCATCTCATCGAGGTTATTCTCTCTCTTTGGTTGTCAACAAAACCCCTCCCCTCCTCTTTCTTTGGGAAAAATAAAATAAAATATTCAATTGTATTGACATTAAAAGTTGTAAGGTTCTGTTGTTTCTTGATCAACCGATCTTATCCCTCTCTCTCTTTTTTTTTTTTTCATGTATTGCTTAATAATTGGCTTGCAAGTCTACATCAGTGACGGAAGTTAATAAAGTTAAGTGGGGTAGTGAATATAGCTACGAAAAGTTCAATTAGATATTAAATTAAACTTTTAAAAGTTTAGGTATATAATTGGATTTTCTTGTAAAGTTCAACTATCAAATGTGATATTTTCCTAACTCAATATTAGAAGCTCACTAGATGCACATATCCTTGGAAAAATACAAAAATATGAATTAAAGAAAAAATTACCAAAATACCATTAATATATTGCATTTAGAAGTTAGGATAATGTCATATAACTTTGCTATTTGTATAATTTTTTATATAAATTTTATTTATGTAATTTTGTCAAATTGATTACTAAACAAGAATTAATCCTATTTTTTTTAATTTGGAGAAATTTGAAAAAGCAATTAACATAATAAACTTTGGTCTAATGTTGAGCCTAAATTTAGATCATATACTCTAAAGATTCCAAACCGTATTAAATCTAGGTCGTTTTCTACATAACACTCGACAAGAAATTGATGAGGTTTTTGTAAACACCTAGTTTTTGAAAATAATTTGACTAGAGTCCCCATCGATCTAAGTTGGAAAAATAAAGGGTAAACTGGAAATCAAAGGATGGTTTGTTTTTGGTTCAACCATTGATCTACGTGAAAAACCAAAAATTATGAGTCTATGGGATACTATTTTAAAGCTTTAAAGAGTTATCTAAGCTTTTTATGGGCTTTGGAAATTTTGAATATTATGGGCCAAAAATCTTTTTAAAAGAGGAGCTTAATTTTTTAGTTTTTATTATATTTTTTCAATTTTTTTTTTTATGAAAAACAAATTAAGGAAATTTGTATTTATTTATTTTTTTTAAAGGTTCTCAAGGGAAAGTATTTTTTTTTATTTTAAGAAAAAAGTCCTAACATTTTTTTTATTATATTTTTAAGAAAAATTCCTAAACAAGGTTTTTTTATTCTTGTTTTGAAAATACCAAAAAGTTCTTTATTGCTGTGATTGCCTTGCAAATGCCAAAGTATCCACTAACTTGAATCAGATTCCGGTAGCTCACTTTAACTTTTTATAAAAGCTTTATTCTATTGGTTCTTTTTAATTTATGAAAAGACTGTCGAGTTTAAGTGATTAATTCTTTCAAGCTTAGTTATGACAAAGTCCTAAAAGAGTAATTTTTTCGAATTTAGGGAAAAAATGGTCTAAAAGATCGCCCCTAATTGATATTTTCTAGTTTAGAAAATAACTATATGATATACTTATGTAAGTTAAGAAAAAGACTATTATTATATATTTCGCATATATGCGAAAGAGAGTAAGAAGGAGATGAAAATATTTTGTCATTTTCTTAATTTTCTCATTTTTTAGTTTTTATCATCATAGGCCAATATGTATAGGGCGACCCAAAGGATTATAATGCATGAATAGTATCAAAATTAACAAACTTATAAAAAAAGTCTACTAATGCTACTAGCCTTTATTGAAGAGCATAGGAACTCACTAAATAAAACTTTTTATGTGAAATTTTTATATATTCAGATTTTTAGCCTTAATGATCACAACCTATAGACTATATGCCAAGTCATATTTGCTAAAAGCTACACATGGTATATCATGGTAATAGTGGGAGGATCATAACTGAAACCTAATCTACACTAAAGTGATATTCGTCCTAAAGTTCTAGTGATAACTTTTATCTTAAAACTTATATTTACATATTAACAAATCCAACAAACACAGGCATTACTTGGTTGTACTAATCTTAACATATAAGTTCATATGGGAATATTTTATTCTTCTTTCAAATCCAATTATAATATCATCTATATGTTACATTCATCCTTATTTATTACACAAATACTAACAAACACGACATATATCAAAACACTATACATGGCTTCACATGGAACAATATAATGATAGCAAACCTCACATCATAATTGTACATATAAATTCTCATATACAAATCCATATTCTAAAATTCCCATATTTCATGTACCATTTACCTTAAAATGTTTCAATTTACACATTTTAAGATCTAACATTTTACTTTTGCAGTTTTATCTAAAACATGGAAATATTCACAAAATTATGAAAAAAATGGCGGGCCTAAATCTATATTTTAGTTAGTTTTTATACATAAAATACACATCCTAAAATTCTAATTTCTATCTATATGATTTTTTATATCCTAGAGTTCTTATTTATATATTTTAATAAATCTAATAAGCCTAACATATGTTGGTATAAACATGACATCAAACTACAATTATAACATAGCAAAAATGTTCCAACCTTAACACGATAGGCATGTCATATAAGATGTTATGACTAGAAAGTAACATATGCCAAATTTGAAACACATTATGCAAATGCATATAAACGTGATATATTATATGTTTATGTATATCTTGATAATACGTAGATCATACGGTCCGCACAAAATTTTCGTACTGTATGATATTGTATAATATATTATATATACATATATCTCCACTATAAAATTTTTGTTTACATAGACATTTATAAGAATTTACAATAATAAATAATCGAATCAATAAAATAAAATAAAATAAGTAACAAAACAAATTTAAATGAAAAAAAAGGGAGCTTAGACTAAACATCCAAACTGGTTTCAAACCCATATTCAAACGAAAACAGGTTAAAAAGGAGGATAAGCGGATCAGATTGAATTGAATGGAGTCAGGTTTTGGGTTGATACAAATTGAACCTCTCTCTCTCTCTATAGTCAATTCGGGGAGATAGTCGTAGCGGATTGTGGAAACCAAGACCAGCAGTGAGTTTGGGGTTTGACGGAGTTTTAAGGGTATGGTCTAGGTTGTTTACTTATTTGTGTGTATCGTTCAGTTGTTAGCATTTGGATGTTTGTTGATTTTGGTTGTGTTTTGTAGTTGTGTGGGTATTTGTTGAAGTCTCAGTATTAGTTATTTTGACATTGGTGGTGGAGTGAATGTGTGGAGGTCACATGTGTGAAGTGGTCAGGTTTTTGGTGTTTCTAAGTTTAGTTGTAGAAGCGATGACATAGGCTAGTTGAATTGAATGGAGTCAGGTTTTGAGTTGGTACAAATTGAATCTCTTTCTCTCTCTGGTCAATTCAGGGAGATGGTTGTAGCGAGTTATGGAATTAACGAAAATCAGAGGGGAGTTTAGGGTTCAATGAAGTTTTAAGGGTGCAATCAAGATTGTTTGCATTTTTGTGTGTCATTTAGTTGTTGGTATTTGGATGTTTGTTGAGTTTGGTTGTGTTTTTGTAGTTGTGTGGGTGTCCATTGAAGTCTTAGTGTTGGTTGTTTTGACATTAGTTGCGGAGTGAATGTGGAAGGACCCGCTATCACCCCTATAATAAAAACAGGTGATAATAGCTTCCTAACTACATATAACCTGTAAAATTATATGTAAGGTTGTCCTAGAAAAAGTGTTTGAAGTATTATTTGCCTAAACCCTCAATACTCATACTAATAAATTTGAAAACTATTGATTTTTGTAAAACTTGTAATAAAAACACAACATCATATTTATTATATATTACAAGGGAAATAAGTTCAAGATATACATATAGCTAAGTTTAGATATTACAAACAAAGACTTCTTACAAGCCTTCTATAAAAGTTACAAAAGGTAATTCAACCTATATCATCTAATATAAACATAAAAATTATATAACTAGTTTATTACAAAAAAGGAATTTCATCCTGGTCCATAGTCATATTTAATCCTCAAGGTCATCTAGGAAATCCTCAAATTGGTACCATAACCCATATTCATGTAAAACTCGTCTTGATCATCACCTAAAATTATTAAAATATGAGCCAAATGCCTAGTACACAAGTAACGAATACAAATGCGAAGTGATCCACATATACTTAAACTAAATGCAAATGTAATAGTCATTAGAATATTAGTTAATCTTTAATTAGCCAAACAACACTGGAGTATTCAAACTCCGAACAATAGGGATTTTCTAGGGGAGCCTGAGTAACGATCATGATGCTCAGAGGGTTGATATAAGTAGCTTAGATACTCATATCTCCTAGATAATTTTATCCAAAATGAAAAAGTAATCTCATTTAAGGTTCTCAGCCGTTTCTCGACTTTACTTAACTCAATCCATAATATCACATAATTTAAGTGTTCTCATAAACATTGAATTAAATCATATTACATCCTTTCAATAATAAGCAAGTGTTATACCGATACCAAATACCCTATCAATTACCCACTGAACCATTTATGAAAGCCATTTTAAAATGACAAGTGTGGTCTAAGCGCCTAAAACTACTATGCCCAATCTGAGTAGGGTACCGCTCTTCGAACCAGATTCAATGGTGTAAAAGATACTCATACAAGCAATTATTAAATTTCCTTAATTTAAAGTAATTTTAAAGGATGTCTATCCTAAACAAAGATTCAAGCAAGTTACTGCATACATAAAATAGCTCGGGAACCAATAGGGTTAGCTGAGCGAAGATCTATCACTGTACAAAGAAAGATTGAATTTCTCACTTAGTTCAAGCACTAATAAACTAGTTTCAAACATAACCCATCAAAGAAATTCAAATAAATTATTAAAAAGTCACAATAGAGCATTTAAACATCATATAATATCATACAATACTCAACAAATACTCAATTAATCATATATCAAGCTTTGGAAAATATTGGATGAAGTTTTTGAAAATGGAAACTATAGGGGATACGCCGCCTTCAACGCTAGTGGTGTTGATCTGGTGCACTCTGCACTAAAACTTAACGCTTGCCATCGCTGGCAGCGTTCAATAATATGCCGACTGCGTTATAGTTTATGCCGGCGGCTTTGAGTCAGTGTAGGCTACAACTCCAATTTTCCAAAATTTTCGAGAGTTCCACGGAGTTGGTCCACGCCCGTGGATTCCCCAACACCGACAGTATTGTCGTGTACGTCAGAAGCGTAGACCCCTACGCCGGTAGAGTTGGGACTGCATACACTATAGCACAGATTTTTTGAAAAATTGCAGACCTCCATGTTTCGAAACATAAAATTTTTACTACATTTCTCACTTCCAAACTTCCTCCAAACTCATTTCCAACTCCAATCTTCAATACCTATGTATTTTAACTTTTTTTAATACATAAAATCATCATTTTGAACTCATCAAACATCTATGTTTACCATGTCAAATAAGATTGCTCATTCAACCCTTCATATTGCAAAATTAAATACTCACCTCTTTGTTATCCTAACACAACCTTTTCAACACTTTCTAATTAATAAAATACAAACTCATCTAGCAACATAACACTACTCAAACTACCATCAAAGTATTAAAAAAAAAAAAATCATCCTACCACCATTTAGCATATAAACCCTATTCCAATACAAGCATAACTTAATTACACATAAAGCAAGAGGAACACACTAACCATAAGGACTTTGTGCCTTGGTTTAGGAGTCTTGTTGCAAGCCTTTGAGAGTTTAATTTGTGGAAGATGATGAGTTTAATTATATATGTCCATGGGAGAGTTTTTAGAAGAGGAAAAATGGGGTTTTGAAGCCTTTTGTTGTGTGTTATGTTGGTCTAAAAATTTTGGACGAATTTAACACTTAGAAGTTGATATTTATCCAATAGTTAACTTTAGTGGCTGCCAAATTAAGGTCTTTAATTGCTTAGCTTTGGTTAATTAATGAGCTTGCTTTTTGGCTAATTAAAGATGGTCTTGGGCTTTATTTTGTAACAAAAATTTTATGCTAATAGTAGGTTTAAATACATGCATAATTTGACTTGTTCTAATCATTTTTTATACATTTTAATGCACTAAAAATTTATGAACTCAATATTTAACCATTCTAAGGTATTTAATTATTTTTAACACAACAACACATCTCATGGTTCATACATTAATATGAATCACATTTCAAAATATATAATTTCAATAACACTTATAAAATATAGATTGAGAAATTCATGGCTATTTCAGAATGTGTGGAGCTCGCATATGTGAAGTGGTTGAATTTTTGGTGTTTCTGGGTTTGATTGCGATGGTGATGATAAAGGGTGGTTAGAGATGGTACGATGGAATTCATTTTCTAAAATTGAGTTGGTGGGTAGGCATTTTGAGTTGTTCTTGGTCTTAGTTGTGGTTTTTAGTTGTTAGTTTGATGTTTATGCAATGTGAGTGTGTAGGTGGATTTTAGTTAAATGCTTTTCGTCATCGATGTGGTTGTGTTTGAGTATCGTTTGGTGGAGTTAGGTGTTTCAGGGTGGTGTCTGTTGGATTTAATAGTGTTCAGCAGATTGGAGTTATATCTGTGTTGATGTCGCATTTGGTTATGTGTTTTGAAGCTTAAGTTGTCATTGGATTAGTATTTATTGTGAAGTTAAGCCGTGTTTGGTGTTTGTTGGGATCATGATTGCGACTATTGATTTAGGTGGTGGTATATGGTTGCTTTAGTTTTGAATTTTTATGGAGGTTGGAAAAGGTGAACTTCAATTGAGTTCGATCGATATTCATAAGTGGTGGTTAAAGTTTGATATGTTTTTGGTTTGTATTATGCGAGAGGCAATGGGTTTTGGGTTGGTAGTAGTAGTCTTTGTTATTTGATGCTGGTAGTCCAGGGTGGTGTTAATGTTTTGTGTTGATGTGATGTAGCAATGGTGGCCACTCATTTAGCTAGAGACAAAGAGTTGGGATGAGAGAGGGTGACAATAGAGAGAGAATGAGCATGGTAGAGAGACGGTAGATAGGGAAGGTTGAGGGCTAGAGCTAAAGTTAAGAAGAAGGAGGGGCTAAGGGTTTAAGTCGAGAGAGATCGAGCTTGAAGAAGACAAGGAAACAACCTTAGACTTTTTTTTATGAAGGGTTATGATCCTAATAACAATAAGAAGAAGTTTAAAGGCCAAGGGATGAAGGCATGAGTGCATTTGAGGTAGCCATTAATGGTTATTACAAGAAATAAAAAAGTTAGGGGTTATAAAAAACTGAACCACTTGATCTTCAAATGAACATATGAAAGGATGAATTCTAGAAACTAGGATCCCATTTGATATAAAAAAAAAAAAAAAAGCTTGAAACAAGCTCTTTTGAAGCACGTTCAAGCTCTAAAGCTCAAATATTGAGCTTCCATGGCGTCTTACTCCTCGTCCAAAGGAGGAAGATAGAGCGCATGGGCCCTATACGTGGTTTTTATGCTGCATGCGCTTGACTAAACGTAAAAATTCCCTCACGTTCAAGAAGGGCCAACCCATAACCTGTCCCCTAGTGACACATACCCATGCTAGCTAAGCTACTTTTTTCTTTATTTTCCTGGTACATTAAAATTTATGTAAGATATAGCAGATGAGCCCAATCTTAATTGAAATAATGCTAGCTAGAATAGAAATAAGTCTAAAGCCGGATTTGAGATAGAAAAGCAACTCATTGTGCTATAAAATGAATATTTTGTAAATTACACCAAAAGTTCACAACATTTGGGGGTAAGTTCATTTAAGGTTACAAAGTTTTGAGAGGTTAAAAAGATATCACAATATTTAAACTAGTGGGTCAATTCAAGTCACTGTAATGACTAGTTAGTAATGTCATTTACCACTATTATTAAACCTCTATTAAGTGCCATACTGGCGGACACATAGACAAAAATAATAATTTAAAATACCATTTTAATTGGAATTAAAAAAGGGTAAATTGCAAAATGAAAAAAGACACCACCACTAGCATCTCACCGAGCTCCTCTCTTTCTCTTTCCTTTCTCTGTTCTCTCTTGACTTTCTCATTGGGCTCTTTCTTTCTCTTTCGTACCACCAACTGTGATCGAAAACTCGAATTGAACATGGTATGAGACCACATCAATCACCCCTAACAAAGTCACACAAGCCATTCTCTGTGAACCATCACCATATAACTCACCATCCTCTTCTAACATTGAGTCCACCCACCGCTCATATCCATAGTCAAACCTACACCTACATCACCAAAACCCAGTCATATTCTCCATCAAGTGTTGATCAACTCACCATCACCACCATTAGAAACTCACTAAGTCCATATCCTTCAACCTATCTCAAACCATCTCCTCACTAATCGAGTCAACTCGCCAATTAAACTCTCAAAACCATCTCTCTCAAGCTTTTCTTTTCAAACTTTTTTGTGACTCACCAATTTAACACTACCCCTGAGTCATACATCCGAGTCTCTCTCCCTCTCTAGCTCGATCATGAATTACTAGCCCATCCATCTATAAGTTGCAATGCCAACCCTTTTGTACACCTACCAAATTCATCAACTACTCTTGCTTGCTTGAAGAAGATAACCTAACTCACATGGAGATCCTAACTTGATTGATGTGTTGAAGTTTATGATGACTCCGGCATAGTAGAGAGAGAAAGGCTAGAGGGAGATGCTAGAGGTGGCTTAGAGAGAGAGAGAGAGAGAGAGAGAGAGAGAGAGAGAGACTGTTGAGAGAGATGCCTACATTGTTCTTTTTTTTAATGGTTATTTAAATAATTTATTTTTTTAAGTGTCTGCCAACATGGGACTTAGCGGAAGTTTAATAATGGTGGTTAATGAAGTTACTAACTGGCCTTTACAGTAACCCAAATTAACCCACTAATTTAAACATCGTAACTTCTTTTTAACCATTCGAAATATTGTAACCTTAAATGAACTTACCCCCAAACCTTCCAATGTAATTTACTTAATGAATATTAAGCTTAAAAATAAATAGTTTACAAAAATTGTAATACTAATATATATGTTATATGTTTTATATCAAATATATTATTACACATATTAATGATAAGAACTTTATTATTATCATTATTATTTTCCTTTCTTTTTCTTTTAGTAATTATTATTTACTATCTGAACCTATTTATTTAAAGGATAGGCAATTTCCTAATATTCTAATTTCTAACTTTTCTAAATTTTTCTAACAATTTTCAATTTTTATCATCATTTTCTACTTTTTAATAATATTTTTTTTTCGTTTTTTTCATTTTTATTACATTACATATATACATTTAAAGAGGGGGCAAAAATAGGATATCAACACCTAAGTGTCACAACTTTATACATTCCCAACAAGACAAGCTTTGCAACAAATTAACTTACATGGCTTCCCTAGAAATATGTATAAGATGAAAAAAAAAAAAAAAAGTTTAGGTGGGAGAGATTTACTATATGTTCACTTTAGAAGTAGCTATTCAATTCCCTATGTTTCATATGAAGCTACAATTATAATATTTATTTGTAGCTTATATTTTGAAGAGAATTGTTGTTCAATGATTTGTTTTTAGTTTTTCATAAATACCTTGCTTTTGAAGGTATCTAGTATATGTTATTATCTTCCATCATAGATTCAATGAGGTTAATTCTAACAATTACTTCAATTAATATGGCAACTCTATTACGTTTCCACCATCTTTATTGTAATAATTACTTTTTTATTTTATAACAACTAAATAATGTAATTGTATGTAAAAGTTATCACAAATTTATTCACTGAAGTGCAGTTATTTCATACAATGAAGTGAGCAGGTTGTTATAGTTTGGTTTGGCTACAATAGGAAGGGGAAAGAAATGAAGTTAGTAGTGCATCAAGTTACCCCCATTTTATCTTTGACAAACTATTAGATAATGTAATTTGTGGGAGCTTCTATGGTTCCATTTACAGGGCTATCCATTCAACTATCTAACCGTTAAAACAAATATCGTAACTTGAATATTAACTATTTTAGTTGTTCACCACAGTTAGGTGAGGTGTGAGCAGTCGGATAAAGACAGGACTGGTTCCGTCAAAATTAATGATGGGATCTCAAAATTTCCCATAATTTGTAGTTAGTCTTTCGTTTTTTTAATCAATTTCCACATCTTTTTTTTTTCCCCTTCAATTTGAAAGAGACTTTTCGATCCATCTCTTTCCTTTTCTATTCGTTTTGCACTTTATATTGTAAATTACTAAATACAAAACAAAAGTTACATTCCATTCCATTTCCACACTTTTCTTTTTTTTTTTTTTTTCTTTATTATGCCTTTTTCTTCTCTTTGAAAAGTTGCCAAACATAGCTTAAGAGTCAAATTATCTCATTCCTTCAGCCATTAGGTAAGTATTCTAGTAATTGTCTATGGTAGTATCTTATACTACTAGTTTGACCCATTTACAATTTCTCTTTGGAAAATCTAATCCTTATTAAGGTTATTAGCCATATTGACTTGCAATCAACAAACTCATGACTATTTAACCCTCTAACTACCAATCACTTCATTTTGGATATTCCATTATGAAATAGGAGTTAAAGACCTAATCCATAATTTGTCTACCAAAAGCCTACAATCTTGCACAACCACAACTAACATAAAATTAATAATTTCTAGAAAAATACAATTTTAGTCACCAACGTTTAGTTACTTTATTAATAATGATTTAAGTTGCCAAACAATCATTTTCTTTCGATTTGCTTTGATTTCTCCTCATTTCATTTTATATCAACCCATCCAAGTGCATCGATAGAGACTAATGATTTATGAATCCTATTTATAATTCTTAAACTTAAAAACCCTAAGGACACTATGCATATTCAACTTCGAAACCCTGATATGCGTTTTTTCACCCCCATTTTTTATAACCTTCCAGCTTAGCATAGCACATAATATGATGTTGGCTATATTTATGAATTCCTAGATTCGTTAGCCATTTATGTGGTGGTTTGATATGTTTATGATCATGGCTTATCTCTATGAAGGTTAACTTTTAGGTAGATGAAAGGACCTAAAACATAAAATATAGGATTTGAGCTTGTGTACTCAACACTGTGTTTGGCAATCATGATTAATGTGGAAATCAACAAAAAGAAATAGAAATCAGATGAAAGAAAAGAAAGGAAAAGAAATGAAATGGATGAAAGATTATATTTTTATTTGGCTTATTAGTATAAAAATAGAAGGAAATAAGATAAAATATTGGTATAAATAGACGAAAATATCTTATATTTTTTATTGTTACTTCTTTTATTTTTAAGGGTGTTTTTATAATATTACAGTAATTTTTTTTTCGTTTCTTTCGATTTTTATCCAAAATCAATTGAAAATAGAAGCACACCGTCTTTCTCTCCATTTTATCCCATCTCTCTTATTAATCTTCAGCCGATTTCTTTTTCTTTCTGCCGATTTCATCATCACCAAATGCAGCATGAATTAAAGGGCAAAAACATGCGGTGGGCAAATGGTGCTCTTAGCCTAATTTATTTATTTATTTATATTTACTCCCCGTATATCGTATCGCTGCCGTGGCCAATGTTTCTAGAATATGCTGGCACATGGATTCCGTTGTTGACCCGCAGCCGCAGCCATCTTTGACATAGGGGATGACATGATGGTGGTCTATTATGATGTCTCGTGTCAGTTGGCTGCACATAGCCATTGCACGTCAGGATTAAGAAAGCAGTTCACAAATTATAATAACATTTTCCTGCTCTGTGAATGTTAAACTTGTCCACAGAAGTTTACGTTATGTTTGGATTGGTGAGAAACAAGAGGAAAAGCAATTGAAAGTTGCGAAAATGAAAAAAAAAAAAATTATGTTTAATAATTTAAGTATGAAATAGAAATATGTAAAAAGAAGATGAAATTAGTAGAAAGTTTTCCAAACTTCAATTTCGTTTATTTTTTCCAATTTTAAAGAGAAATGATTGAAATGGTAAGGAAAATAAAACAATTAAAATTGTCTCTCTTATTAATATTTGATAAAAATAATATAAAGATGATTTTGTTAGTCATTACTCTATTTTTTTCTTTTCATTTTCTTTATAAATTACCAAATACAAAATAAAAATTTAATTTCTCTGCTATTTTTTTTACTCATTTCCATTTTTACAAAGTTAGACAAATATAAAGCTAACAGCTTTGCTCAGTTTTAAATACATATAAGAATCGAACTTGCCGGCGGCTTTTCCAAAATATAGGATTAATAATCCTAGCTGCCCACGAACAGAGGAACTGCCAAGAAATAAACAGTCAAGAGTTTTCAAGTTTTGCAATCCAAGTTGACACCTTCTAGATGCCATTTCAATTCCCCCTTCCCCCCTCGTAAAATTCTATCACGAGTAGTTTTTAGCTGGAACGCAACTGTTGAATGCATACGTAGGATACTATGCAATATTATGGATTTTGTTTTACTATTTAATAACAGGAAAGTGTAGATGGAAATTCTAAATTTATATATCTATATAAATATTGATAAACTAAAAGAAAAGAAATTTTTTCTTCAGCCATACATTGGTTTAATGTAAAATGTATATTTTGTACAAAAAAAAATATATATGATGTAATTTTTTAAAACCATAATCAGTGTCTTGGATGCAAAAAAGATCCGCATGGCCGGTACCAAAAAGTTTTCACATACCCTATTAATAGCATTAAATTATTTTTTTTTTAATAACTGTAGAAGGAGAAGTTTCGGAACCAATTAATACATATACCTTTTACATGCCGTATATAATAAAATATTATTAATATTTAAATGCTATATCTCTATATATATCTATAACCTCAATCTATTCAATTATCTGTTTAGATTGTCTGTTTTTCATCTGTATCAGTATCTTTTTTAAAATGATATGTGTAAATATATCCGATTTGCATCTAAATTTTATCTATATTTGTTCTATTTGATATTTTGATGAGAACTGTCAAATTTTTTTTATCTATATCTATTTCTTGATAAATAATTTGTTAGCAAAAAGCTTGAAAAAGTGTCTGTATCTGTCGGAAAAAGCGAAAACAAACAGACTATCTTTTTTGCTGTAATCTTTTGTCCTTAAAGTATGATGTAAAAAAAAGAAAAGCATTTTTTTTTTTCCGTAATGTTTATTTGAGCTACATTTTTCTATATATTTAATGTATCTCCCATATCATGTTCATGGCCAGCAACAAAACCTCAAAACATAACCTTAGATTTCAACTTGTTCATACTTCAAAATTTCATCTTCGCTGACAGAGACGGACAGCATGGGCAGTGAAACAAAACAACTGCACATCTTCTTCTTCCCTTTCCTAGCTCCAGGACATATGATACCAACTGTAGACATGACTAAACTATTTGCCATGAAAGGATGCAAGTCCACCATAATCACTACTCCTTTCTATGAACCTTCGTTTTCCAAATCAATAGAGAAAGCCCAAAATCAGGCTATGATATCAATATTTCCACTATCAACTTGCCTTTGGAAGAAATTGGTTTGCCTGAATGTTGTCAGAACTTCCACTCCTATAGACTCTCTTGAAATGAGAATTGCATTCCTAAAAGCTACTGAGATGCTTGATGGACCTCTTGAAAGGTTAATCAAAGAGAAAAATCCTGATTGTCTTGTTTCTGATATGTTCTTTCATTGGACACCTGAGGTTGCAGCCCGGTGTGGCATTCCTAGACTTATGTTTCTTGGAATAGGTTTTTTCTCACTTTGTGCTTCGGATTCTGTGAGGCGTTTTGAGCCTTACAAGAATGTGTCTTCTGATTTGGAGCCCTTTTTCATTCCTAATTTTCCTGGTGACATCACCATTACCCGTATGCAAGTACCCGCTTTCGTTAAGGAAGAAAATGAGTTTTCCCAAATATTCATGAAAGTGAAAGAATCAGAATCCAGGAGTTATGGAGTGATTGTAAATAGCTTCTATGAGCTCGAACCGGCTTACGCAGATCATTACAAGAATGTCCTAGGAAAAAAATCCTGGCATATTGGACCTGTTTCTTTATGCAATGAGAGCATTCAAGAAAAAGAACAAAGAGGAAGTATTAGTGTTAGCAGCAGCAGCAATGGCACTAACACTGCGTCACATTGACCATCGCTTCTGTTTGAAGTGGCTCGATGGGAAAAAACCCAGTTCAGTTATCTACATATGCTTGGAAGTCTGGCCAATTTCAACGTTCCTCAGCTTCACGAGATTGCCATAGGACTTGAGGCTTCAGGACAGCAATTCATTTGGGTAGTGAAAAAAGACCCTAATGTTGAGGAAGGCAAAGAAGAGTGGTTGCCTGAAGGATTTGAGAAGAGAATGGAAGGTAAAGGCATTATAATAAGAGGTTGGGCACCCCAAGTTTTTATTCTAGAACACGAAGCAATCCGAGGTTTCGTGAGCCATTGTGGGTGGAATTCGACTCTTGAAGCAGTGGCATCAGGGGTGCCTATTGTCACATGGCCGGTTTCTGCTGAACAATTCTACAATGAGAAGCTTGTGACTCAAGTACTCAAGACTGGAATAGCTGTTGGTGTTAAGAAATGGGTGAGCCTACATGGTGATTTCGTAAATAGAGAACTTGTGGAGGAGGCAGTGAAGAGGATCATGGTGGGTGAGGATGCAGAGGAAATGAGAAAAAGAGCCAAGGGTTATGCAGATTTAGCGAAGAAAGCTACAGAAGAAGGTGGGACATCTTTTAATGATTTGAGCAAGCTTTTGGAGGAATTAAGATCATGGTGAAGAAACAATTGGAAAACAATTTGAGGGGTCAACTGTCTTGTGATGCTCAAATTCATTTGGCTTTGGAGTGGGATTTCGAGTGACTAGAGGCAGCGTATAGCAATTAAAAGAGTCTTAATGCTTAGATAGGTGCCGTGTAAGGAGTAGTGCGGATATTTTATGTGATTGATTTGTATTTATATTTAATTTATTTGATTTTTTAATGAGAGTTATTATTTTTTTAGTTATATTCATTTTTTGATAAATAATTTATTAAAAAATAAAAAAAAATCAGAAAAAACTTGATAAATAATTTATTAAAAAAATAAAAAAAGTCTAGAGTGTTTTTCTCCTGTGTTTTGTCTCCTTTTAATGTACTAATGCCACGATTATCTTTTGTAATAAATCAGGTAATTGTCAGGTCTTCGGTCGTGTACATGTGAATTATATAAAATCACGTAATCTATGAAGTCATTGAAAAAAAAAAGGAATGTTCCTCGAAAGTACAAATCATTAATATAAAAGCAAACACAAACTAAGGATGACTCTTTCTTAAGTCGGTCCCACTTACTTGACTTTATTGCAGATGCACTAGTTGTGTCTCACGAGTTGTCCACTCCACTGTCTATGATTTTAGGCTAAAGGTTGGTGTATGGAGGCGCCTCAAATGGTTGGGCGGGTAAAGTGGCATTTATGAGTCGAAAGAACATGATACTCGTCTTTTTTATTTATTAGGTTTTATATTAAGCTCGTCTCCGCAAGTTTTATAAAATTATTCTAATTAAATGTTATATTAGCTTGTTTTTATGTGAATATTATAATTTATTTAAGCTTCTTTTCAAGTTTGATTTACTTTTTTTATTTTTTTTATCCAATGGTATTTTTATAATTTTTTATTAAAATAATCTTTTTCCTTAATCCTAAAATTCACAAAACAACTATTATATAAATCTCTTATAACCTTTAAACATCTAAAATAAAAATAATTAAATGAAACATTAGTAATTTTTTAAACAAAAATATAATTATTGAAAGAACTTAACAAATAATGTCCAACGTAAATCAATTAATAAAATTCTCCGGCAGATCGCTTGACATATCAATTGATCAGATTAACTAACCTTTCCCGATTACCCTAGTAAAATACCAATCGCAGCTCATCATGTTGGCCATCACAAATCTTATTGTCTAAAATAAAAATTCCAATTGATGAGTCTTCAAATCTATTAAATAATTACAACTCATGTACACAATCATATGCCACGGCATACATAAATCTATAAATTACTAATATAATAAACAAGTTCGTTAAATTTATACTTATACACACGATTTAAGGCAACACAACTTTGCAAATCAAAGATTGGAACAACTTAAAGTTAACCTAGGTCCATCAGTTGCTATATAGGGGTTTGTTTAGTGAATCTTTTATTTTTCTTTTCCATTTGGCAATTTTTGGTATTGACTTAAGCAAACGTGTTTATCAAGAAAAAAAATACCAGAAAAATTAAAGGTATAATTACATATACCCTTCATATAAAATTAGATATCAAATAAATATCTATAAAATTGGACTTCTTCATCTTTTACATTATTCAATTTTATAAAAATACCAATTAAAATTTTCCTTTTTAATATATAACATATATATTTGAATACTTTTATCTTAAAAGTAAGTGAATTTTCACATTTCAATACCTATACTCCAATTACACCTATTACCATGATAATAAAATAGAAACAAACAGGAGATAGATAAAATAAATTTCTAAAGACTAGAATATAATTCAAATATATACAAGTTAGATATTGATGTGATATAGATAAAATACAAATAAAATATAGACGAAACAAAATCCAAATAGGCTCTGTAACATGTTTGAGCCATAGGCATATCATTAGAGAAAACCCATATACATAACAAGCCAAAACCCATTATTTACGAAAACACACACACACGCACTTATATCTAGGGTAATGCCCAACTTGGTACCTAAACTTTAATAAAAAGATGAATTAGGTACTTGAACTTTAAAAAGTTCGATTTCATACCCAATTGAATATTTCCTGCCCATAAACACTACTCCACTTCACACCGTTAAATCATTATTTAACATGTGTCCATTACTTCAACAGACAATGAAAGAGTAAAGTGAGTTTAGGGGCACAAAAAATCAATTGGGTATAACATTAGATTTTTTAAAGTTCAAATAGGGAGCTATTGACAGAGTAGAGGAAACTTTAGAGCATTAAAATTAGGTTGTTGGTGGATCTTTGCCCATTACCTAAACAAATTAAAAAACTAGCGATACATATTGAATTTTGACTATTAAATTATACTAGAAAAAATATTAATACAATAGAATGGAAATTTTGACACAGAAACTATCAACGGTTAAGAACATTATATTAGTGAAGTGAATATCACAAGAATTAAAATTGTTGACAAGCTTCAAAGAAAAGAGAGATAACACTCACGTTATTGATTTTTATAACAAATCATAATTATTAATTGAATGGTTTAATACAATCAAACCTCTTTATATACATAAAATAAAATCTTAGATAATCTAAATAGGAAAAAAATAACTAAATAATATTATGTAAAATATATAGTAAATAAAAAATAAAATTCCAAATATTTTTGTAATTAATGGAAATTAAATAAAATGTTTAATTTATAACATGTCATTAAATAACTTATTTGTAATATGAGCTTTTATACAAAACTTAGAAAACTAAATAACTAAATCTAAAGACATAATAAGCAATGCTAATAAAAGAAGACATTAATAACACTAGTAGAGTTGATGATTTTGATGCTAAAATTAACCAAAATGGGACAAATATTAATTTGGAAACATCATAGCATTCTTCGTTACATTACTATTTCAATAAATAGTAACATGTCACGTGTTATTAATTTAGTATTAATTATTTTATAATTTTTATATGGATGATATTGATCAATAAATAGTAACATGTCACGTGTTAATTTGGCTTAATTTGGAATGCATTTGAGTTTTATTTGAGCTTAAAAATTAGGCTTAAATTTTGTAAAATTTGTCAACAATTTTCTTAATAATCAAAAGTTGTTTTGATAAATTCTAAGCATAACATACACATATAATTTACAAAAGACATACACATCTATTACACTATGCACACATTAATATACATAATATAATAATATTAATTTCATTGCACTACACACATACAAAATATATATTAAATTTCAAAATCATATGTAATTTTAATAACACATTTATAAAATATAAATTAAGAAATTCATGGCTATTTCAATTTAGGTCTTAGGTGTGTTTGGTAACTTTTTAAAGAGAGGAAATAGACATAAGAAGGAAAATACAAAAAGAAAAGCACGAAAATTACATGAGGAAATTGGAGAAAGAGTTTTTATTTCTATTGCCCGTTCACTTTGGGAGTAGTTATTTAATTTCTCTATGGTACATGTGATGTTGTTATTATGATATTTATTTGCATTTTATGTATTGAAGTGAATTGTTGTTCAATGAGATATTATAAAAATTTTGTTTTTATTGAATAATTACTTCAATTAATACGACAACTCTATCACATTTCTCTATCTTTATTATAATAATTAATTTACTTATATTTATACCAACTAAATAATATAACAGTATGTAAAAGTTATCACTACTTTATTCATCCAATTGCAATTAAAGTGATGAAGTGAATGACTTGTTGTCGTTTGCCTTTAAAGTATGATTTTGTAATTGTCTTTCTTTTTTTTTAATCGATTTCCCCTTTTTCTTTCCAATTTTAAAATGAAATGAGTGGATCGAAAAGTAATTAAAGAACTTTTTCATCAATTCCCTTCCTTTTTCTATTCTTTTCCACTTTATACATAAGTCGCCTAAACAATCATTTTCTTTCTATATCATTTGATTTCTCTTCATTGCATTTTATTTCATACCATCGAAATGCTGAAATGCACCGTTAGCATCTAACAATTTATGGATCCTATTTATAACTGTTGAACTTTCAAAAATTCTTAATTAAGGGACTGCACATTCAACTTTAGAACCCCGACATATGGGTTTCACCCTTACTTTTGATAGCGTCCTAGCTTAACCTAGTCATAATATGATGTTGGCTATCTCTATGAATTTGTACATTCGTTAGCCCTTTATGTGGTGGTTTGATATGTCTGGTGCGGTCACTTAGTTTTAGTTGGGCATCACCCCTTTTTGAAGGTCAACTCTCAGGTCGACGAAAAGACCTAAAAGATAAAGTAAGGATTTGAGCTTGCGTACTCAAAATCAAACGGCAAAAATATGCGGTGGACAAATGATGCTCTTAGTATAATTTATTTATATTTATTCCACGGATATCGGATCGCTATCCGTGTCGAATGTTTCTAGAATATGCTGGTGCATGGATTCCACTGTTAAACCTCGCAGCCATCTTTGACGGAAGGGATGATATGATAGGTTGGCCCTTTTTATGGTTGACGTAAGGGATGATGGTCTATCATGATGTCTCGTTTCGTATTGGCCGCACATAGCCACTGCACGTCAGGATAAAGAAAGCTGTTCACAAATTATATTAACATTTTCCTGCTCTGTAGGTGTAAAACTTGTCCACGGAAGTTTACATCACGTTTGGATTGGTAGAGAACAAGAGGAAAAGCGATTGAAAGTTGCGAAATTGCAAAAAAAAAAAGGAAAAATAAAAAAAAAATTATAATTTAAGTATAAATAGAAATATGTAAAAAAAGTGAAAATTAGTAGAAAGTTTTTCAAAGTTTAAATATTTGAGTTACGTTTTTCTATATATTTAATGGTGCTCCCATATAAAGTTCATGGCCAGCAACAAAACCTCAAAACATAACCTCAGATTTCAACTTGTCCGCACTTCAAAATTTCATCTTCACTAAAAGAGACAGACAGCATGGGCAGTGAAACACAACAACTGCACATCTTCTTCTTCCCTTTCCTAGCTCCAGGACATCTGATACCAACTGTAGACATGGCTAAACTATTTGCCATGAAAGGATGCAAGTCCACTATAATCACTACTCCTTTCTATGAACCTTCGCTTTCCAAATCAATAGAGAAAGCCCAAAAATCAGGCTATGATATCAATATTTCCACTATCAACTTGCCATTGGAAGAAGTTGGTTTGCCTGAAAGTTGTCAGAATTTCCTGTCTATAGATTCTCTTGAAATGAGATTTGCATTCCTAAAAGCTATTGAGATGCTTGATGGACCTCTTGAAAGGTTAATCAAAGAGAAAAATCCTGATTGTCTTGTTTCTGATATGTTCCTTCATTGGACACCTGAGGTTGCAGCTCGGTGTGGCATTCCTAGACTTGTGTTTCATGGGATAGGACTTTTCTCACTTTGTGCTTCGGATTCTATGAGACGTTATGAGCCTTACAAGAATGTGTCTTCTGATTCGGAGCCCTTTGTCATTCCTAATTTTCCTGGTGACATAACCATTACCCGTATGCAAGTACCCGCTTACGTTAAGGAAGAAAATGAATTTTCCCATTTTTTCAAGAAAGTGAAAGAATCGGAATCCAGGAGTTATGGAGTGGTTGTCAATAGCTTCTATGAGCTCGAACCGGCTTATGCAGATCATTACAAGAATGTCCTAGGAAGAAAATCCTGGTTTGTTGGACCGGTTTCTTTATGCAATGAGAGCATTCAAGAAAAAGCACAAAGAGGAAGTACTAATAGTAGTAGCAGCAGCAATGGCTCTAACACTGCGTCACCCATTGATCATCGCTACTGTTTGAAGTGGCTCGATGAGAAAAAACCCAGTTCAGTTATCTACATATGCTTTGGAAGTTTGGCCAATTTCCATGGTCCTCAGCTTCACGAGATTGCCAGAGGACTTGAGGCTTCAGGACAGCAATTCATTTGGGTAGTGAAAAAAGACCCTAATGTTGAGGAAGGCAAAGAAGAGTGGTTGCCTGAAGGATTTGAGAAGAGAATGGAAGGTAAAGGCATTATAATAAGAGGTTGGGCACCCCAAGTTTTGATTCTAGAACACGAAGCAATCGGAGGTTTCGTGAGCCATTGTGGGTGGAATTCGACTCTTGAAGCAGTGGCATCAGGTGTGCCTATGGTCACATGGCCGGTTGCTGCTGAACAATTCTACAATGAGAAGCTTGTGACTCAAGTACTCAAGACTGGAATAGCTGTTGGTGTTAAGAAATGGGCGAGAACACATGGTGATTTCATAAACAGAGAACTTGTGGAGAAGGCAGTGAAGAGGAACATGGTGGGTGAGGAAGCAGAGGAAATGAGAAGAAGAGCAAAGGTTTATGGAGATTTGGCAAAAAAGGCTGTTGAAGAAGGTGGATCATCTTTTAATGATTTGAACAAGCTATTGGGGGAATTAAGATCGTGTAGGATTGCAGGTGAAGAAACACTTGGAAAACAATTTGTGGAGTCAACTGTATTGTGATGCTCAAATCCATTGGGCTACGGAGTTGAATTTCGGATGACCATAGGCAGCGGGCAGGGCACGACAACGAAGAGGGGCTAATGTTTCGGCTATACGTTGGCGCAGTCCAAGGAAGAAGCGTAGACTTTTTATAAACTTTGTTCCCCTTTTTTGCTTTTTTTTTTTTTTTTTTCGTTTAATGTACTAATGTCGATTATCTTTTATTATATTCAATAACTGTTAAAGTCTTCTAGGGTTCTACGGTAGTGTATAGGTGAATTATATAAAAACATATATATGTCAAGTCTTTGGATTAAAAGTTTTCTCCCTTTAATTTTTTTTTTTAAAGCTAGTCCTCTAGTGAAGGAGAAAAAAAAAAAAACAGGAAAAGCGAGGGGGAAAAAAAAACGAATTTTTAACTTTTAATTACTCTTTTGATAGTATTGCTGTATTTGATTTTGATTCGTTCATGGAGATAGCATTGTCAAAGACGACTGCCCACGCTGTTGCCGCCGAATCCCTTCCCAAATGCATGCTAATCTCAATATGTCCTTGTCTCAAAGGGTACAGGTAAATACCACCTATTATATAATTGGAGTCTCTTTATTTATTTATTTATTTTTTCTTATCATTATAATGGGATGCAAAGATTTAGCACGCTACATCACACTTATAAGTCTTTAGCTAAATCCTCCTACTTTAACCATTGTCACGGTATGGTTCGAGTCTCAAATTGGATCTAAATCGTCAGTTTTCGGTTCTAAAAATAGTGGAACCAGAATCGGACTATGAGAGCTAGTCCAGTTCCTGGTTCTTACGAACTACTAGTTCCTATGGTTCGGTTCCAGTTCTAGAGAAACTAAAAACTGTGAGATGAAAAAAAAATTAAAAATTAATTTAATAATTTACTTAATTTAAGTAAGGAAAAAATGCAAAATAATTTTTTAACTTAAAATAATATTGAGCCGAATAATAATTGTTTATAACGCATTAGTTAAAAGAAATTTTACAGTTATGTATTTATTTATATATAATCACTTGCACTTTTTTAGTTGTCATGTTAGTAATATGATACTATAAGATATCCCAACAACACAAAAACAAATCACACATTATTAAAAAAAAAAAAGTATACTTTGTTGAAAGTCTAGATAAACTTAAAAACATATGATTTTAAATATATTTATTACTTGTGTCATTAATAACAACGCATTAAATATTGAGAATAGAAAATAAATATTGTATTATTCATTTGAAGATAGTTTTAAATATTTTTTTTAATTACAATTTTTTTATAATTTTTATAGCATAGAACCGCCAGTTCTTTTAGTTCTCAATAGGTGGTTCCAAAACTGTTGGATCATGCGATTTTTAGAGGTAAAATCGTCAGGACTTGCTAGAATTGATAGGTCCTTTACTGATTTAAACCCACCATTCATGGATTGATTTCCAATTTAGGAACTGCCAGTAATGAATAAGATCGATCCTCAATTTAGAACCCACCAGTGGTGATGTCTACTCTAATTTAACAACCTTAGTCTTATCATAAGACATTTATCTAAACTCAAAAGAAAAATGTTCGAGTAGGACTCTAACGTGTAGGGGCCAATGGTGTCAACGTGAACGTAATCATAACTCCCTGATTTTGGACTGCGACGTCACTACCTATAATTCTTATCATTAATGTTAAAAACTCAAATAAATAATTGAAATTCCCAACTTGGAAAAAGATATTTTAATAAAATTTATTAAAATATCATCAGATAAAAAATAATTTTAAAAATAAAGAAATTAAACTTGTCTACCCAAAACCCTTAACCTCCTACTTGAAATTGACCTAGAACCCCTCTTCAATTTCCATAAACGAACAAAACCCAAATCCCTTTTTCCCTTCTCATCCTTTATTTCACAAATTCCTCATCAACCCTATTAGGATCACAATCAACACTACCATCATTCTCATTCCCTCCTCATCCTCTTCCTTCTCCTCTTTGTCATCATCACCATTCAAATCATCAAGCCCCAACCCTAAATTAACACTATTCCTAAACCCAGAAGAAATATCACTCTAAACACCAACATCGCCTCCAACACTAGGAATCCCTTTCTTTCCCTTGGAATACAATCCTAAATCCCCAAACACTTCCTTATACTTCAAGAAACTCTCCTAGTGATTCTCACCATCATTCTAGTTGAACTCATCATTAGACAGCTCGATCTTTTGTTTGACTCTGAGATATTGGTGGCACATGTTGTGGACCTTGATGGAGACATGTTGTCATGACCATTTGAAAGGGAAAGTAATTGGATTTTGTAGATGTTGGAGAGAGTTCATGTGCTCTGTGATTAAAGAAGCTTGTTTTCTTTTTAGCGTTTAACGAAACTTCAAGTAAAGGTTTGATAGCGATTTCTAGCTGAGGGCTTCACAATGCACACTTAACCCTTCGTTTTTATCGGATTCTCTTTTTGGCATTGATTTTGACAAGATAATTAGGTTAGTTGATGATTTACTTGCTTGTTTTCTATCTGACCATGGTTACGTTAGTTTAATTTCTTTAATTATTTTAATAAAGGGACACTTGTTAGACAATAATAAAAGGGCAGATAAAAGTGAGATGACAAATTTAATAGAGTTAAGCAAGGTAGTTTTTATGCGCACAAAAAGTTCAAATCAAATGTTATATTCATTAAACTTTTCAATGTTTAGGTACATAATTGGATTTTTTTATCAAAGTTTAAGTATAAAATGTGGCATTTTCTCTTTATATTAAGCTCATCTCAATAAGTTTAATAAATTTATTCTATTTGAATGTTATATTCGACTTGTCTCTATGTAAATTTTGTAATTTAAACTTGCTCGATCAAGTTTAATTTACTTATTTTTTTTGGATCATTTTTTATCCAATAGTATTTTTATAATTTTTTATTAAAAATAATTTTTCCTTAATCCTAAAATTGACAAAATAACTTTCATATAAATCATTAATAACCTTTTAAACATCTAACACCAATTAATTTAATGGAACATTAGTAATTTTTGAAAAAAAAAAAATTCTTATTATGAAGAGAACTTAACAAATAATGTCTATTGTAAATCAATTCATGTTTGGATTATCGAAATTTTATTTGTATTTATCTATATCACATCTGCATCTATAACTTATTTGTATTATATTTATATCGTATCTATATCGTATCTATTTGGTCTATTTATGGGTAAAACTATCAGTTTTTATCAATATCTATTTCTTGACAAATATCTGTATGAAAATGATAAAAATATGATGCCAAAATGACCAAACTACAAATCGATTTACATATCAATTTGATCAGATTAACTAACCTTAACTTATCACCGTAGTAAAAGACCAATCCTAATTCATTAAGTTGGAGAGGTTATAACATTTAGAGAGTAAATCTATTTTAGATCATAATATTTTGAATGGTTAAAAAATGTCACAATATTTAGAGAAGTGATTCAACTGAGATCGCTATTCGCACATGTCATAACGTGCTAAATCTACTATGTTTTAATTTTAAATATTTCTCCTGTTGACACGTGTTAATGATGACCTCAATTGACTTACTTCTCTAAACGTTGTAATATCTTTTTAACCATTTGAAATATTGTAACATCAAATAAACTTATCTTAAAGTATTATGACATTCTAGTGTAATTTATCCCAAAACTTATTGTCAAAAATAAATTTTCAAATAATGAGTCGCGAAATCTATTATATAATGACAACTCATGTACACAATCATATATGTCACGTCATACATAAATCTATGAATTACTAATATAATACTCAAGTTCATTAAATTTATATTTACACTCACTATTTAAAGCAACACAACTTTGCTAATCAAAGTTTGAGACAACTTAGGTTAACGTAGGTCCATCGATTGCAATATAGGGGTTCGTATAGTTAATCTTTTATCTTTTTTCTCATTTGGCAATTTTCGATATCGACTTAAGCGGTTTATCAAGAAAAAAGTACTAGAAAAAATAAAAGTATAAGTACATATACCCTTTATATAAAATTAAATGATAAAGAAATCTCTATAAAATTGGACTTATTTATCCTTTACTTTGCACAATTTTATAAAAATATGAATTAAGTTTTTTTAATATATAGCACATATATATTTTAATCATTTTATCTTAAAAGTATGTGAATTTTTATATCATCCATATCATCCAATTACAACCATTATCTTCATAATAAAACATAAGCAAATAAAAAAATAGATAAAATAATTTTCCAAAGAATATATTTTAATTATATACAGATTAAAATTGATGTGATATTGATAAAACACAAAAAAAAAAAAAAAGGAAATCCAAATTAGCTTATCTCTAACATGATTGAGCCATAGCCGCTAGGCATGGTAAATAGGTCATGTTGTGCCGTCCGTGTGCCAACTTTTGTGTGCTTTCCATATCACATGCTTCTACATGCCTGGCCCATTCGTGTCACGTATCTTACATGTCGTGCTTCGGGTGCCTTTTTTTTTACGTGCCAACCCATTTATTCACGCTTTGTGTAGCATACCCTCGCATACTAGTTTACAAGCCTTCAATTGGGTTCATTTTAATTAAACTAAATTATACATTTAACATAAATAAAATTTAGATGATTAATGAAGAAATATTTTTAACTCAATTAACAGTAATATCCATTACATTATTATTTACATTAATACTAAAAAAAAGTAATTAATTTAATTTAAAAAAATGTGAATGTGATAATTCGCCATCTTGTTTATCGTTTTGATCATCAGCATCACTTAGGGGCTGATACGATGGTTGGGGGGTGGTGGTAGAGGATGTATCGGTTGATAACCTATCCATTCATAGAGCTGGTACATCTCGGTACTCATGGATTTAAGTATTTCCCCATGCTTTGATTGGACCTTGGTTAGGTCTCTTTAACTTTATTTATGTCATCCATGTTATATGTACCACCACTAGATCATTGTTGACCGCTACCGGGTTGTTATTATGTCTGAGCTTGACCCTGCCACTGTCTTTTTCCATGTCCATCTCCCATTCCTTCATTATGCCATGAAAGGGTGAGGGACAAATCATCCAAGTTAAGATCAAAGCTCTGTTCATTTGATTCATTTCCGTCTCCCGGTTGTGCTGCACTACGTTGATCTCTATTATTTTGGTTAGCTTTATGATCATACCTAAAACCCAACTTTCTTGTTTTGTCTTCCTTCGTGAATTTAGACCTTGTTTATGCTTTTGTGTAATTTGAAAGGTCAAATTCTTACGATTGCAGAATGAGTGTGATGGGACGGCCATATGCAAGATGGACGTCCTTTCTCTCAAGCACCCATTGAATGCGTTGTATCATCAAATTACTGACATCTAACGCTCGCACGATCAACCATGGCATCCATCAGGAAGACGTCTTCAATAGAGACGTTGTTTGAATTCACTTGTGGGCATGTATTGTAGCCAATCATATAATAGATTAGTTTATAAATTGGTAATCTTTTTGTTTAAGGTGCTTCAAGTAGTCAAATTGACTAATGGAGGATTTTCCAATCACAATCAATCAAATTAAATTAAAACCTTATTCTTACTTTGTGACTAATCTTAGGCAAGCGTACTTATCGATTGTACTATCGATGTAAGCACAATGGTTGCTTCACCAAGACGTGTAATTACTACCAGTTATCCTAATTCTACTATTTAGCCAATCTAATTCGAGTGATCTTAATATATCTAAATAACTAATAAATTACTAAACCCTAACAAAAGTGAGTTTCAATGTTTCTAATGATATCAGATCACAAAACTATCCTTAATCTTGATCCATCACTGACCCTATTTCCAATTCCTTACAAAACATTCATTAATGTTTTGTTCATGTTCTTGAACTGCAAGAATTTTTAATTCCATCGATCTCTCTTTCAAGATAATTGAACTCTAACCCTGTATGTCTAATGGAAATTTCTTTCATTATTAGATGCATACAAAATTGCATTAGAGTTCATGATTCCTTAAAAAGATTAGATCTTTATGCAGAAAATTCATACAATTATCTCTAGAGTCACATTCAAACTTCACTATTCGTGCTAGATCTATCTCATCAATCAATTTGTCGATTAAATCAACAAGAATCAAATAATGATCTAATACTGTATATATATTAAATCAAGAACAATCAAAGCACATGAATAAATTCAAGAAAAACATAAACTTCTAATAACAAAGCAATCCAATCTCTACATTAGGGTTAGGTTTCTCAAGATCTAGGGTAAAAAGACCTATTTTTCCATAGAATAAGAAATAAAATGATAAAGTGTGGAAAAATAATAAAGAGTTATGATTACAACTCTTAAAGATGAATTCTTGCGATCTCCAATAAGCCCTTACGTTTCTCCACTCTCAACAACCTATTTTTATCTCTAGGGTTCGTAAAAAGGAAGAAGGATTTTTGGATATGATCCAGTTAGGGTGCTATTTATAGGAAAGAGAATTTTTCTTTCACACGACCATCCTACACAGCCTATGTTTGAGGTCGTGTAGAATGAAAACTGGTGAAAAATTGCGATTGGAGGAAGTAGGCTGGCTTGTATGTCGACAGCTTTGAAATTTACGCCGCTAGCCTTGAAGTTAAGTAGCCGGCTTTCAGTTGGCTTACATTGAAAATTTTTCCTACCCATTTTTTGTTGTCTACACGAGCATCCTGCATGATTTGTGTATCTCTTTGTGTACTTAAAAAATGCTCACTGGTCATTTTTTTTCCTCCAACACTAGTGTTCTTTACAGCTTATGTTGAAAGCCATGTATGATGTAAATCTTCAAATTCCTATTTCTTCAACAAAATCTTGCTTAACTCATCTAATTGTCTTCATTGAGCTCAAAATCTTCCTTTAACCCTGAAATTAACATTTTAACCACACGAGTGTCATTTTCTTTAATAATTTACATAAAATATATAATATACTATCGAAAAAATATGAATAATAAGAGTTTTTAGACACTTTTAATTGATGCTCACCAAACATATTAGAGCGCTAGCTTGGTGAAATGCTCGATGGATTATATTGGTCATATCCCAATTTTTACGCAACTTATCACCCCCATTGGTTTGATGGAATAGAACATTAATCTAATTTGGGGCAATATGGAGAACATAGCCAAACATGTAAGTAGTGATAGAGGCCCGATTTTGGCGTTTACTATCCACCTAAGGAATCACATTATCATCTTTTGTGACGTCATTTGTAGTTGCATTCTGAAATGACCTAGATATAAATTCTATTTGGATTTCATGTGTTTATTTAATTATTTTAAATTGTTGAATCGAATGAGCATGGTGTGTTGCTAGTATTCAATATATATATATATATATATTATTTTGCATGTATATAGTCAAATTAATATCTTTGTTTTTATGTATTATTGTGTGTGTGTAATAAAATTTTTAGTTATGTCTTTTGTACATTAAGGTGATAGTTAAGTTAGTATTCATGCTTAGTTAAGCCCAAATGAGGATCAAATTAAAGCCAAATGCATCCTAAATTATATATACTTTAAAGGGCAATTTTGGAATATGTTTAATGCCTAATTATGCTTAATTGAACTACTTTTTGGGGGCAGCTCACTTTATACGAATTTTTGCTTCTTCTTTCTTTTCTTCTTCCTCTTTCAATTCCATTCCAAGCTCAAGTCAAGGTCAATATCAAGTTTAAAAATCAAAGTTATCCTTAAGACAAGGTATATATATATTGTATTTAAATTGATTTAGTTATGATTGTTGTTTTGTTTGTTTTCTTTTTGAAGTGATTACATGAATTCTTCATTGGAATGAGTTTAATGTTGATAAAATTTTGTTCATGCTTGGGATGAGTTATGAATGTGTTATATGAGTGTGTGAGTTTGTGCATGCATGGTTGAAGTAATATGAAGTGTTGGGAGGATGTGAGGAATTGTGTAGGGAAATTTAGAATGGATTGAAGTGGAGTTTGAAGTGTTTAATTATGTTGATTTCATGATTTGAGTTGCTAGGATTGAGTAATATAGATAGGAGTGAATACATGAAGTTGGAAGTGTAGTTGAGAAAGGTTTAAAGTGTATTAGGATAGAATTTTACAAAGTGGAAAAACAGGGGATTTAAGATTTTTCGTTTAAGCCTGTTTTTAGAACGTACGCCGGCACCTGGGAATTTAACGCCGCCGGCTTAGAGGCAGCATTGGATTCAAAATTCTTAAGGCTGGATGAAAGCCGCCGGCTTTCGCTGGAAAAGTCAGCCGGCGTTCATTCTGTCATATTGTACGCTGGCAGCGGAAATCAAGGCCGCCGGCGTATGTGTCAAAGCTAGCCGTTTGGATAAGCGGACGGCTTAGACCTCTCTGGATGTTTTTGAAAATTTTGGTTTTGGATTCTATACCGGCTCAAGGCCACCGGCGTAGGATGCAAAGGCTGACGGCGTACCCTTGAACACTGCCAGCGCTGGCAGTATTGATTTTCAAAGCATCGAGCACCGGCTCAAAGCTGCCGGCTTTGGTTGCCGGCCTATCCCCTGTGCTTTTGAAATTAAAAAACTTTTTCTAAAATTTTCCGAAGTTTGTTATTTAAGCAATTAAGTGTTTATTAAGTGATTTGCAATATAATAGGACCTTTAAATGCTTATTTATGACTTTGTATTCAATTATTTAAATTTCTTGATTAATTGTGATATTTCTATTTCATTAAGGATTCTTTGGTTAGTTCATCACCGAGAGATCCTAGTTATATACTAACGGGTTCAGGTACGCAATAACTTGTTTGATGTTTGCTAGGATAGGCATTCCTAATTTGACCTAAATTGATTCGGCTTAAATTTGAATGAATTGGATGTCTATTACGCTGTTTAATCTGGTCCGAGGAGCAGCAACCTGTCATGATGCAATGACATGTTAGCTAGGCGCTTAACCAAGTCATGATGCAATGACTTTACCATGATGCAATGGTACGCTATGATGCAATAGCGATTCTTTTGGTTAAGTGGGTAGCCGATGGGGGAATAGTATCTGAGTAACGTTTGCTTAAACTTAGGGGGAAATACCATGATTTAGTTCAAAGTTTATGGGAACTTGTGAACTAGGCTCATGTTATGGACTGAGTTTAAGTAGAGTCGGGCAACGGCTTTTAAACCCTAATGAAGCTATTATCTTCATGAAATAGATATAGGAGATATAAGTATTCGGACTGCTTATATCAACCCCCTGAGCAGCTGCTGTTACTCAGGATCCCTGGATTCCCGAAGTGTGACCGGGGTTTGAATACCCTCTTGTTGATTTGTGAAGAAAATGTAATAAAGATAACCACTTGTTCTATGATGCATTACATATTGATGACTTGTTTTGCATTGGTTATTGTGTACTGGGCCTCTGGCTCACTTTTGCTGCTTTGCAGGTATTGGAGACGAGTATTATGATGACTTGGGCTATGGGTCCGATTTCGAGATTTCTGGATGAGTGGGACGAATAGGATCCGTTACCCTGGACTTTTAGAAGACTTTTTGCTAAGGAAAGCTATGTATAGAAGGCTTGTTAGTTAAGCCAATTTCTTTTGTAATGACCTTAAGATCCTTTAGGATTCTATGTTTTGAGAAAACATGTAATTTTTGTAGTGTCATGTATTGGCACTAAACGATGTTTATTGATGTAAATGTATGTATAGATTGCTTTTGTTAGCAATCTTGTTTTGTTTAAAAGTTCTTTACAAAGTTAGTGATTTTGATCAAACAATTTTCATAAACTGTTAGTTTTAGGACAACCTTACATATAATGTGAAAACGTTATATGTGGTTGGGGATTCGGTACTCTAAGTCTCGGGATTTAGAGGATCGGGTCTTTACAGATGGTATCAGAGCCTTGTTTATGAAATTGTTTGATTAAATAGTGGTGACTTGACCTTAGATGCGGTGAGTTAGTTAGACATATATAGGACTTGTTTATATTAAGTTTTATGTTTAATGTCTAATTGGTTTATTAATTGTTTTGATATTGATTTGACCTTGTAAAATTATTATATGTCATACATATGTTGCATGTTTGTTTAAAAGATGGATAGGTCACGAAGAGTAACCGACAATCTTCGGAAAGAGAAAGTATGCCACCTCCTTCTCAGTCTACTATTTCAGCTTCTGCATCAGCTAGTATTCCAGCTTCTACTTCGACTCCATCACCGGCTTCGGCTTCTACTGCACCAAATCCACAGCCTCCTCAAATGCCAGCATATCCAGCTATGCCTCAGATGCCCTGGAGATCCGAATAATGTGCTCACTATGTTTCGAGATATGTTTGCAATAGTTCAGCAGTACCAACAAATGATGTATCAACAACAACAACAATTTATGCAGCAATATCATCCACCAACTGTGAGAGAAGACCACAAGTACCAATGGGAGACCGGAATGAACAAGTCAAGTTGCATGATTTTGTTAGACTGGTACCTGATTTTGATGGAACTGTTTTGGATCCGACTCGAACGGAAGGTTGGATAGTGGAGCTAAGAAAGCGTTTGCAGCTTGTGAAGTGCCTGAGCATAGAAAGTTGATTTGGCTATATATATGTTGAAGGGAGATGCATATAATTGGTGGAGATTGAATAGTGAAGGATATGTAAGACCGATACCATGGAACAGATTTAAGGAAGCCTTTTTCTTGCAATACATTCCATCCACAGTGCGGGAACAAATGATATCGAGTTGGTTGAGTCTAAGGCAAGGAAATAAAACTGTTGAAGAATATCATGCAGAATATTGCAGATTGCTTCGATTTGGGTACAAGTTACAATGATGAGAGCATGAAGGTTCAAAAGTTTCAAGATGGCTTGAACATGGAGATTAAGAGTGAGGTTAAGAAGTTTCAATTGTCAACACTGTCTGAAACAGTAATCAAGGCAAAGTTAGTGGAACAAATTAATAATGAAAATAAAGCTCAGAGGGATAGACGTGCTACATTTATGGGCAAGAGATCGGTGACATCCTACACTCCTTATTCAAGGTTTGGTAATGTTAACAAAGGCAAGCGACCATATTTGGGTAAGAAACCAAGCTCGGGACAAGTGGTGAAGACTTCTATGCCATCCATTCCATTTGATAGGCGATGCCCTATATGTTTTGGCCTCATGAATCATTTCAATGTAAATGGACTCCTGGAGCTTGCTTTGCATGTGGGAAAGTTGGTCATAAAGCTTCTGACTGTCCTGAACCTAAATTGAAGCCCATCTTTTGTGCTCATTGTCAACAAAGAGGTCATCATGTGGCAAATTGTAAAGAAAAGCCGAGGAATGAAGGACCGAACTTTGGAAAGGGAATGACAGCTGCTAGAGTGTTTGCTTTACAATGTGAGAAAGCTCCTTCGGTTGATACACTGGCAGGTATAATACAGATTGCAAATCATCCTGCATATACTTTAATTGATACTGGTGCTACTCATGCATGTATTGCTGAAAGCTTTGTGAATGAGTGTGGTTTGTCTTCTGAAGTGTTGTATGATAGAGTGATGAGTGTGAATACTCCTTTTGGTGTGCAATCCAAAGAGCCATGTGTATGTAGGAATGTTGATGTTGTGATTTCTGATGAAAGCATGCCAATAGATATGTTAGTTCTGCCTTTAATTGATTTTGATGTTATTCTTGGAATGAATTGGTTGAATCTTTACAAAGCTACAATAGATTGTAGTAAAGCGGAAGTGAGTTTTGAGTTGGAAGGTAGAAGACTACTTCATGTGTTGGAAAGAAGGAGACCGGGAGTATGTATTCTATGGAATTGTGGGAGAAGGATATGAGAACTACAATGGGTAGTGAAGAACTCCGAGTTGATATGGTGCCAGTAGTAAGGGAATTTGATGTTTTTCCTGATGAATTACCCGGTTTGCCACCGGATAGGGAGATTGATTTTGGGATTGATTTGATACCGGAATACACCCATTTCTAAAGCTCCATATCGTATGGCTCCGGCTGAGTTGAAAGAATTGAAAAGTCAGTTGGAAGAATTACAACACCTCGGGTTTATTCGTCCAAGTATTTCTCCTTGGGGTGCTCCGGTATTATTTGTTAAGAAGAAAGATGGAAGTCTAAGATGTGTATAGACTATAGAGAATTGAATCAAGTGACAATCAAGAACAAGTATCCACTTCCTCGAATTGATGATTTATTTGATCAACTGAGAGATGCTGCATTGTTTTCCAAGATAGATTTGAGATCCGGATATCATCAACTCAAGATTAAGCAACAAGATATATCCAAGACGGCTTTCAGAACAAGATATGGACATTTTGAGTTTATGGTTATGCCTTTCGGTTTAACAAATGCCCCTGCTGCTTTTATGGATTTGATGAATAGGGTATTTAAGGATTATTTGGATCAATTTGTAATAGTCTTCATTGATGATATATTGGTGTATTCAAAGAATGTGGAAGACCATGAGAAACATTTGAGACTTGTATTGCAAAGATTGAGAGAGAGGAAGCTTTATGCTAAATTTAGCAAGTGCAAGTTTTGGTTGAGAGAAGTTGCATTCTTGGGACATATCATTACAAAGGAAGGGATATCTGTTGATCAGAGAAGATTAGAGCGGTATTGGACTGGCCACCACCGACGAGTGTCACGGAAGTACGAAGTTTTCTGGGTTAGCAAGCTATTATAGAAGATTTGTACAAGGTTTTTCCAAAATCGCTTCACCATTAACAAGTTGACGAGAAAATATGTGAAGTTTGATTGGGATGAAGATTGTAATCGGAGTTTTCTTGAGCTGAAGGAACGATTGGTTTCTGCACCGATTTTGGCATTACCAGTTAGTGGAGAAGAGTTCGTGATTTATAGTGATGCTTCACTTCAAGGACTCGGATGTGTTTTGATGCAAGATAATCGAGTTAGCTTATGCCTCAAGACAATTGAAGCCCCATGAGAGGAATTACCCAATTCATGATCTCGAGTTAGCCGCTGGTATTAGCATTGAAGCTTTGGAGACATTATTGTTTGGTGAAAAGTGTAAGATATTCACGGATCACAAGAGTTTGAAATACATTTTCACTCAAAAGGAATTGAACATGCGACAACGAAGGTGGTTGGAGTTAATCAAAGATTACAATGTTGAAATTTTGTATCACCCGGGAAAAGCTAATGTGGTAGCCGATGCGCTCAGTAGAAAGAAACGATGAATGTGGAATCTTTGGTTACTACTCAACGGGAATTACAAGAAGATCTTCAAAGGATGAATATTGAGATAGCTATGGAAAATGTTGACATTATGCTAGCGTTTTCATTGCAACCGACGATTCTGGATCAAATCAAGCAAGGACAACTTGAAGAACCGGAAGCCAGAAGTTGAAAAGTATGATAGGTAAAAGAGGAGAAAAGAGATGAGATTGATGATAAGGGTATTATCAGGTTTAAGGATAGAATTTATGTACCCGAGATCTATGATTTGAGACACCAAATTATGAAGGAAGCACATTCCTCCTCATATTCAATTCATCCGGGAAACACGAAGATGTATCGAGACTTGAAGCGACATTTTTGGTGGGAAGGAATGAAGAAGGACATTGCAAGATTTGTCTCTAAGTGTTTGGTATGTCAACAAGTGAAGATCGAGCATCAACGGCCTGGAGGAGAATTGCAACCATTGAAGATTCCGGAATGGAAATGGGATGAGATAACTATGGATTTTGTGACGCTTTACCAAAGACAGTAGCCAAGAATGAAATGATTTGGATCATTGTGGATCGACTCACGAAATCATCACATTTCATTCCACTGAGAGTCGGGTATTCACTTGAAAAATTGGCTCAATTTACATTCGAGAGATAGTGAGATTACATGGTATACCAATGACCATTACTTCATAGAGATACGAGATTTGTCAGTCGATTCTGGAAAAGTCTTCATGAAGCTCTTGGAACAAAGTTACAATTTAGTACAGCTTTTCATCCACAAACTGACGGGCAATCAGAAAGGACAATTCAAATTCTTGAAGATATGCTTAGAGCTTGTGCATTGGATTTTGGAAGAATTGGGATGAACACTTACCTTTGGTTGAATTTGCTTACAATAATAGTTATCAGCATCGATTCAGATGGCTCCGTATGAAGCGTTATATGGAAGAAAATGTAGATCTCCTTTGCATTGGGATGAAGTGGGCGAGAGAGTGTTGATTGGACCTGATTTGGTACAACAAGCTGTTGATAAGATTCAAATGATCAAACAGAGATTGAAAGCTGCTCAAGACGATATAAAAGTTATGCCGATTTGAGAAGAAGACCTTTGGAGTTTGAACTTGGAGATCGTGTGTTTCTCAAGATATCCCCGACTAAAGGAGTTTTCAGATTTGGTGTGAGGAGCAAATTGAATCCAAGATACATTGGGCCATATGAAATATTGGAACGGATCGGGCCATTAGCTTATAGATTGGCGTTACCACCAAGTTTGTCAGGTGTTCATAACGTTTTTCATGTGTCTCAGCTTAGAAAATGCATATCCGATTCCGATGCAATATTGGATACAATCAACCAGAGATACTACCAGATTTGACTACTGAGGAAAAGCCAATTAGAATTTTGGGAAAAATGGACAAAGAATTGAGGAATAAAGTCATACCATGGTAAAGGTCCAATGGAGTAACCAATCTGAAAGAGAAGCGGTTTGGGAAGTAGAGAGTATAATGAGACAGAAATATCCGGAACTTTTTGAGTAAGAAGGTGAGTTAAGTTTCGGGACGAAACTTCTTGAAGAAGGGAAGAATGAAATGACCTAGATTTAATTCTATTTATTTCATGTGTTTATTTAATTATTTTAAATTGTTGAATTGAATGAGCATGGTTGTGTTGCTAGTATCTCTAATATATATATATATATATTATTATTATGCATGTATAATGAAATTAATATCTTTGTTTTATATGTATTAATGTGTGTGTAATAAAATTATTTAGTTATGTCTTTTGTACATTAAGGTGATAGTTAAGTTAGTATTCATGCTTAGTTAAGCCCAAATGAAGTTCAAATTAAAGCCAAATGCATCCTAAATTTATATATACTTTAAGGGGCAATTTTGGAATATGTTTAATGCCTAATTATGCTTAATTGAACTACTTTTTGGGGGCAGCTCACTTTTATACGAATTTTTGCTTCTTCTTTCTTTCTTTTCTTCTTCCTCTTTCAATTCCATTCCAAGCTCAAGTCAAGGTCAATATCAAGTTTAAAAATCAAAGTTATCCTTAAGACAAGGTATATATATATTTGTATTTAAATTGATTTAGTTATGATTGTTGTTTTGTTTGTTTTCTTTCTTGAAGTGATTACATGAATTCTTCATTGGAATGAGTTTAATGTTGATAAAATTGTTTGTTCATGCTTGGGATGAGTTATGAATGTGTTATATCAGTGTGTGAGTTTATGCATGCATGGTTGAAGTAATATGAAGTGTTGGAGGATGTGAAGAGGAATTGTGTAAGGAAATTTAGAATGGATTGAAGTGGGTTTGAAGTGTTTAATTGTGTTGATTTCATGATTTGAGTTGCTAGGATTGAGTAATATAGATAGGAGTGAGTATATGAAGTTGGAAGTGTAGTTGAGAAAGGTTTAACGTGTATCAGGATAGAATTTTACAAAGTGGAAAAACATGAGATTTGAGATTTTTCGTTTAAGCCTGTTTTTAGAACGTACGCCGGCACCTGGGAATTCAATGCCGCCGGCTTAGAGGCAGCATTGGATTTAGAATTCTTAAGGCTGGATGAAAGCCACCGGCTTTCGCTGGAAAAGTCAGCCGACGTTTATTCTGTCATATTGTACGCTGGTAACGAAAATCAAGGCTGCCGGCGTATGTGTCAAAGCTGGCCACGTATTTGGATGAGTGGACGGCTTAGACCTCTCTGGACGTTTTTGAAAATTTTGGTTTTGGATTCTACGCCGGCTCAAGGCCGCCGGCGTAGGATGCAAAGGCTGACTGCGTACCCTTGAACACTGCCAGCGCTGGCAGTGTTGATTTTCAAAGCATCGAGCACCGGCTCAAAGCTGCCGGCTTTGGCTGCTGGCCTATCCCCTGTGCTTTTGAAATTTAAAAACTTTTTCTAAAATTTTCCGAAGTTTGTTATTTAAGTAATTAAGTATTTATTAAGTGATTTGCAATATAATAGGACCTTTAAATGCTTATTTATGACTTTGTATTCAATTATTTAAATTTCTCTGATTAATTGTGATATTTCTATTTCAGTTAAGGATTCTTCGGTTAGTTCATCACCGAGAGATCCTAGTTATATACTAACGGGTTCAGGTACGCAATAACTTGTTTGATGTTTGCTAGGACTAGGCATTCCTAATTTAACCTAAATTGATTCGGCTTAATATTTGAATGAATTGGATGTCTATTTCGCTGTTTAATCTGGTCCGAGGAGCAACAACCTTGTCATGATGCAATGACATGTTAATTAGGCGCTTAACCAAGTCATGATGCAATGACTTTACCATGATGCAATGGTACGCTATGATGCAATAGCGATTCTTTTTGGTTAAGTGGGTAGCCGATAGGGGAAAATAGTATCTGAGTAACGTTTGCTTAAACTTAGGGGGCAATACCATGATTTAGTTCAAAGTTTATGGGAACTTGTGAACTAGGCTCATGTTATGGACTGAGTTTAAGTAGAGTCGGGCAACGGCTTTTAAACCCTAAATGAAGCTATTATCTTCATGAAATAGATATAGGAGATATAAGTATTCGGACTGCTTATATCAATCCCTGAGCAGCTGCTATTACTCAGGATCCCTGAATTCCCGAAGCGTGATTGGGGTTTGAATACCCTCTTGTTGATTTGTGAATGAAAATGTAATAAAGATAACCACTTGTTCTATGATGCATTACATCGAATTGATGATTTGTTTTGCATTGGTTATTATATACTGGGCCTCTGGCTCACTTTTGCTGCTTTGCAGGTATTGGAGACGAGTTATATGATGACATGGGCTATGGGTCCGATTTCGAGAGATTTCTGGATGAGTGGGACGAATAGGATCCGTTTACCCTGGACTTTTGGAGACTTTTTGCTAAGGAAAAGCTATGTATAGAAGGCTTGTTAGTTAAGCCAATTTCTTGTTGTAATGACCTTAAGATCCTTTAGGATTCTCATGTTTTGAGAAAACATGTAATTTTTGTAGTGTCATGTATTGGCACTAAACGATGTTTATATGATGTAAATGTGTGTATAGATTGCTTTTGTTAGCAATCTTGTTTTGTTTAAAAGTTCTTTACAAAGTTTAGTGATTTTGATCAAACAATTTTCATAAACTGTTAGTTTTAGGACAACCTTACATATAATGTGAAAACGCTATATGTGGTTGGGGATTCGGTACTCTAAGTCTCGGGATTTAGGAGATCGGGTCTTTACACATTCAAATAAATCATACGAGCAAGATTAATGCATTTCTTGTTTGGAAGGTTCATGAGTGCAATCAAACAAGTGAAACTTTAGGCATTAGTGAAGTTGTGTCACTGATTTAACCCTTTCATGTCATATTCTTTACCAAGAAGGATGGACCGAAAGTAAAACTCAGTTGCATACCATGCTCTCATAGCTGAGGTGGGCAAATGGATATAAGTATCTCTATTAGCACGTGGGCGACGACTAGGTGGACAAGGTAGGGATGAGGATGAGGATAGGGATGGGTAGGTGTTCTTTCCAGATAATGGTGTCGTGTAGTTACTTTAATACAACGGCATGAAGTTTATGGACGCTCCATTATTTATATATTATAGTAGAAGAGTGTAAGTATAAGTGTGTATTATGTGAAAGACGAGTAGGCAGTAGTGAAGAGTTTGCAATGAGCGTGCCCATGTCCTTAAAGGTATATATAGTATTGACTTGGGCAAAAGCTATCAATGTGGGTAAGTCGTTGGCCAAAGTACCCACGTCAGCGATTAAAAAAAAAAAAACTGGCTGACATGGGCATATCAACGCCTAACGTGCCTACATTGGCTGACATTAAAAAAAAAAAAAAAACAGACCATAGGCACATTGGATGGTGATATGCCCATGTCTGCAATTTAAAAGAAAAAAAAAAAGCCGACGTGATATGTACCTCTCATAGCGAGTGTGTTAATCTCGTAACATGCCAATTTAATTAGTAAGATGCACGAGACTAGCTAATGGAATGGATGACAGCCCCAAATATATCATTCCATGTTGTTGGTCATGAAAAATTTGACAGTTAGAATATGGGAGCCAAGTAACCCCTACACTAACATGCAGGCCGACAAATTTTAAAAAATGATATGATAATCCTTGGTTAATCCAAAAGCAGATTATTACTTTCAGGCCATTCTGGGAGAGACACACCAGATAGGCAATAGCAAATAATATCCTGGAGGCCATCCAGTCGTATGGTATACACACTATATTTAGTATATTGTTCGACAATGCATCAAATAACACTGTTGCCATTCGTTGTCTGAAGCAGTCGTTAAAGCTCGTGTGCAATGGAAAGTTCTTTAACGTCCAATGTGTCTACCATATTATGAATTTGGCAGTACAAGTAGGCTTTGGAGCTTGTGGCCTGAACATACATGTTAAAAAAATAAGATAAGCAATCAATTGTCTTTGTGTTTCGCGAAAATTTAAATAGATGTATATGGAGTTTGTCAAGGCATGCCATTTAGAGCAGAAGTTGCTTACACTTAATTTTGTAACCAGGTAGAATTCTACATTCAAAATGCTTAAAAGGGCATTGAAGTGAAGAAGGGCTCATCATTTGTACAATACCCTACTCAATTCCTCTAATCCTAGCATTGGTCTGATGGAGAGTTGGGATTGGCAAATAATGCACGCACTTAAAGAGGTCCTAAAGGCATTTCTTGACCTAACACAACATTTATCGGGTTGCTACTACCCCATTAGCAACTGGGTACTTCTCCACTTGGTTGACATATAGGATGTGCTAAGTAACTACAGTTTCCATCCTAATTTAGCCGTTACTGTGTTTGCAATGGCTACTAAGCTTTGAGATTATTTTGTCCTTCTTCCCCTCACTCTTCCATGTTGCAACAATAATAGATCTATGGTATAAGTTCTATATGATTGAAGCACTCCTCAAGGAATTTTAGAAGAAAATTGTTATGGCCGATCTTGAATCAAAGGCCGCAAGTCTTCATATTACAGCAACAAATTTGCTTAAAAAGTTGTATCGGTGTTGTGATTAGATGAATACACTGCGAACCCCACCATAACAATCAGATAGTCACTCCTTCTGGGGCTTTTCAAAGAGAAGTAAACAAATTGCCCAGAATGTTAGGAGCAGTCGTGCGAGTTTCTAGGAAATCGTTAGTGACATGCTGGTATAAAGGTCCAGCAACTTGATGAAGAGGAACTAGAATAGGGAGGGGGGAACGAGGGGGATGATTTCAATGTCCTTAGTTGGTAGAAAAAGAAGACACACATGATGCCAGTGCTTTCTGATGCGAAAAGATCAAGCTTTGAATGAATTTGGAAAAACTTAATTTAAAAATAGAGTATCAAGGCTCAAATGGGAAGGAGTTGCAGATCAAATGGATTCAACAAAGAGTAGAAGTTGTCCAAAGTCGTAGGAAGATGAACGTTGATTCAACACCACCGGCTTTGAAACTTGACGTCGCTGGCGTAGCAAGATAAGCCACTGGCCTTTCATCGGTGTTGAAACTCATAGATTTCAAAATGTTAAAGCTGATGAGCAAAGCCGCCTATGTATAAATATAAGCTGACAGCATTTGAAGAAAAACTGCTAGCCTTCATGTTATGGGATTAATTATTAATTTGTATCTTTTTGTCTTCCTTTGTTGCTATTATTAATATGGTCATTTATTGCATTCATTTTTATGTCTTTTAAGTTTCCTTTGTTATTATTATATAGAGGTCATTTTGCTTTGTAATTGATAGATACAAGTTTTATGTTATTTCTTTAAAGAGAAAGACTCCTCCTTTGTGAGAGTTATTTGAGTTCTTGTTGATAAGAACTTGTAATTGCATGTATTGTAATTGTTCATGAATATTGAGAGATTGTGATTTTCTTTACTCATTCTCATTGATTGAAATATTCAGATTCTTTTAATGCCGTGTGAGATTTGTAGAACGTAGGTTACATCGTTCTGTGATTTAAACACAAAACCAGTTTGATTTTGTGATTTGTGGCATCTATCGAATTGCGATTTCATCTATATCCTTTAGATTTTCAGAGTGTATATATTTAGAAAAACCTAAAAAGATTAGGAACCCTAATATGTTGAAGTGAAGAAGTTTTGACCCCCTCAGATTCGCATCACTTTCCATATTGGTACGGGATGTTTTAGCTTCTCTGACTTCAATAGTTTCATCAAAGTTAGCCTTCAGTTCTAGTAGATGGCTCCTTGAACTGCACCTCTGTAGGCTAAAAGAGGTCACTGTTGAAGCATGTGTGCACTTAAAAGATTGGTTCAATATTGTTAGCAGGAAGCAAGCAGACCCACACTTTTGATGGCTTGAGGACAACGACTCAAGATCGGGGGAGTCATTGTTACCACCGAATTTGTAGCAGCAGCAGACATAGACAGAATAGTGAGGTGACGTTAGAGGAGGTTCCTAGGAGAATGTATTATTGATAACATTTTTTTTTCAATATTCTTGTAATTTTCTATAGTTAAAAAATATTACTAACAAAATTTAATTTTCCACTTATCACAATGCCTTTATTAATTTCATTTATTTAATAATTTACAATTATTCTAAATAAATTAATTAAGCTAGTTTAACATTTAATATAAATTAATTGCTATTAAAATACTATTTGATAATTTCATTTTTTTATTTCCCAAAAAAATTGAAGTTAATATATCAATAGTAATACAATTGAAATCATTTTTAAAAAAAATAAAATATACTAAATATATATATTTTTTAAGTAGACAAATATATTTAATTAAAATAATAATAAATAATTTATTTACTTAAATACAAATTTCAGCAAATTAATAAAAATAAAAGACTCGAATGTTGGTTCACATGCCGTACCATACTATGTTAGCCCACTTATTTGCCATGTTGGCATGCATGTACTTGTGCTTTTGTCTTTTTCCTTCGAGTGTCATACGTACCGTGCCAAGCGGCTTGATCCATGCGTGCCGCGACTCTTTTGCCATGCCTAAATTAGCCACCCATCATCTGAGAAAACAATATACATAATCAAGCCAAAACCCATGATTTATGGAAACACATATTTATTAAAAGATTTAGCTATGAAGGGAACTATTACAATAATAGAAATTTGGACCTTTCAAATTAACTTATTGGTGGATCTTTACCTAGAAGTACATATTGAAATTTACCTACTATATTATATTATTAAAAAAAGAATATCAATACAAATGGAAATCTTGTGTCACAAATTATTAACAGTTAAGAACCTTCTATTAGTGAAGTAAATGTCATAGGAGGAGATTTTACGATCCCATTGATGAGACTATCCAGTCAATCATTTAAATATTAAAATACAAATATTAAGTATTTTAGTGGTTCAATCATAGTTGAGTATGGTATGAGCCGTTGGATGTAACGGGACCATAGAATTTCACTATCATTGAAATTAAAATTATTGATAAGCTTTAGTGAAAAGAGAGATAACACTCAGGCTATTGATTTTGATAAATCACAATTATTAGTTGAATGGTTTAATAGAATTAGAGCTTTTTATGTGGTAAAATAAAATCATAGAAAATCTAAATTGAAAAAAAAAAACCTAAATAATATCCTGTAAAATTGTAAATAAAAAATAAAATTCCAAATATTATCATAATTAATGGAAATCAAATAAAATCTTTATAACATGTCATTAAATAGCTTATTTCATATATTAACTCATATAAGAAACATAGGAAACTAAATAACTATCTAAAGACATACTAATCAATGCTAATAAAAGTAACAGTAATAAAATTAGTGTAGTTGATGATTTTGATGCTTTACCCAATGTTCATCACTAAAAGCTTGGGTTTTGTAAGCACGTTGCTGTACATGCGTTAGCTATGCTCTTTGAGGAAACGAAATAAGACAAATATTGATTCGGAGACATCATATCATTCTTCGTTAATCTGAAAGTTGTTCTATTTGTAATATGGAAAATTATCAGGGAAGAGTAAGAAGTCTAGAGCCTATGATTTCAATGCCTGCATGCATAATAAGATTTCATTACAAGTTAATGCTTGCATTCATTAGATTACATCCTAAAAAAAAAACATGATTTGGGCATTTCTTTGAGGGAGTCATATCCCCCACCTCTTCTATCTAATAACCATATCATACGCCCATCGAATAATATTATATATTTGTTTGTCATGCATAAGGATCTTCCATTTTAGATAATAAATTGATAAAATTGTCTCATACGAACACAAATTAAACATTAAAACTTAAATTAAGTAAGACAACACTCGAAGATGTAAAGAGGAATAGAAAATAATCTCATCGACGATATTAGGCCATCCAGTTTGTTAGTTAAGCTAGGACATCACTTGGTTGACCACTTCAATTAGATTGACCAAATTTCTACAACTTACTAAAACATTTCTCTAAATAACTTCAAATTAATTAGGGATTTTTTAAACCTTGGAATATTTAAATAAGATTTAAAAGAAAAAAGAAGGGATAATTGCAAAAACACCTCTAAACTTTTAGGGTGATGCGAATTGACCTCCTAAACTTTGAAAATGAAGTTTTTGACCCCCTAAGTTTTAAAAAATTATCATCATAATGATAGTTAACTATTTTAGAAGGGTTGTAAATCCACACATGGATGAAAATTTAGATAGTGAATCCGCACATAGATGAAAAGTTTATGGTGTCAATTTGCACCTTTTTCTTTTTTTTTTTTTTCTTAATGGAAAATGTGACGTTTCATTAACCACACGTATAAATAAAAGTTTAAAAGATTAAAAAGCTCACTTTGAAATTTCGAGAGATCAATCTTGAGCATCCTAAAGTTTAGGTGGTGTTTTTATTACATTTTCCCACGAAAAGAAAAAAATGTAGAAACAATATCTTAGAACTAATTGACTTAATTATATAAAATATTATAAGAACAACGAGTAACATGTAAATGAATACTAAAGAACAAGATATACGACTATTCTGTTTCTTTAATTGGGTTTTCGTGATTAGTACCACAAATCACCATCAAATATATTATCATATCCGTTATCTATTATTATAAAATCAATTTTTATCCATTTGGGCTCCAATTTTTTACTTAAATATTTTTTTATCTCACTTTCTTTTCTCTCTCCCACTACTTTTCCTCCATCCATTGTTAAGTTTTTACAAAAACTTCCACGTCTGTGACTCCCGTTACTTATTTCTCCTTCACGAAGCAGCACCAACAAATATAAAAACAGTTATTCTTTCCTGTTGCATGTTTAAAACAATTTCTTTTGCATCTTGTTGTTAAAATAATTTTGGTAATTTATCATTTTTTGCTCAATGCACTGTCGTGATGTAATCTTTTTCATCAATGTGGTTGATTATCAATTATTAGAATTTTGTTTTGTCGGATGGCAAGATGGATTGCTAAAACGGCAGGTTGAAGGAGACTTTCTTTTTTTGGGCGATGAAGGAGACCTCAATGTTCTAGGCTTCACTTTTTTCTACTGCGGCAGCCTCCTTCATCAGCACATCTATTCGCCATGCACACACTTCTCCAGTCGCTGTCCTTTGGTACATTTTGATTTCAAATCCTATTGAAGTCGGCATGATTCTTTTTCATTTTATTTTATTTTGCTGGAGGCGAATTATGGTTAAACTTTCCTTCTTTTTTTTTTTTTTGTTTTTATTTTTCTAGGAAATTATGTTTCCAGTCCAATCTCCATAATCAAAAAGTAGCAGAGCGCATTATAAAGGAAGATATATTTTTATTAAGGAGATGTTCTAACTTTTTTTTTTCCATTGTTCTAACTTCTAATTTTAAAATGTAAACTTTTGGAGTTTTCAATTTCTCTTTGTAGTTTATTTTTTCAAATAAAAATTATTTGGATATTAGAAATATATTTCATTTTCTAAATTACCTCTTCAGATATTGTCTAAAAAAAATTGCATTCTCATGAAAGTGTAAAATATAAACATTGTTAAAATTATCGTCTAATTAATTGACATGTGAATTAATCAGTAAAGTATTAGTATTGTTAAAATTATCATATAGGAATAATTTCATAAAATTTATATATATTACAATTATTGGTGTGAATAGGAAAAGCCAATCAATTTTCCTTCCTTTTTTAAAAAAAAATCTAGTTTCTTACCCCATGACTTAATCCTCGTGTCGGGATTGGATTACTAATAAATTCTTTTTTATATGTAAAAAAAAAAAAAAAAAAGGAAAGTTGCGCTACGGTTGCAGATACCATCTGCTTCTATACGAGGACAAAGATTATTAAGGATTTAGGTTTTGATTTTGCTGAGATTGCCATTTATTTCAGTTACTGCACTAATGATATTGCTATTTATTTTGGCTACAGGAACTTTTCAAATTTGTAATATCTATCTTTAACATATCATCAAATTTTGTTATTGTTGAAGTTATTCTAAATTAACATATTATTTCTATTACTAAACAACGTACTTTTTATTTTTCCTATACGTAGATAATAGGCAATTCATTTTGACCAAGTGCAAAGTGGTTAGTGTGTTTACAAAATGTTTACTTCTTGGACAAGTAGATTTTCTTTTTTCTTAAGGATCAATTATAACTTTCATTATTTAGTGGGTAATGTTTGTACATGATAATGGAGCATATAGTTATTAAAATCATTTAATTTTGTAGAATTACAATTGATTTTTTTTTTGTTTGCTTAGTTACAAAATGCCTTATCTAAATGTTGAAATTCAATATTTTCCCCCCACAGATGTTATTCTTAGATAGTTTAAGCCCTTATGCTGATATGTTGCGTTTTTAGTTGAATAGAGAATTACAATTCATCAATAGATATCCTTTGTGAATGTTGAAAGTGCGTGTGCTCATTGTCATATGAAAGGCCCAATTAGAGCCTGGTGGACATTGCAATTATCAAAATCTAAATCATCAATATTTAATGCTTTACATGTCCACTTCTATGTATTTCTTTTCCCGATGTCAGCATTCCATAATAATTGTAAAAAGCATATGCTAATTATCTATAACTTTTTTTCTTTGAAAAGTGTTGTGTATTTGCTAATGATTATTAACCAGTGGTTTTAATTTTACACGTACATTGTTAGTAAAAGGGAATATGTTAAAGTCTTTACTAATTTCGAACTAACAAAATTGGGTAAAACTTATTTATTCAAATAGGTATGACATATATTTGTATTACTATCACTATCAACATTAATTTTGTAAAATAAACTTCATGTATTACATGCATATGCCTCCTTTTTTTTTTTTTGGGGGGGGGGGGGGGGGGGTGGGGGGGGAGGGGGGAGGGAAGGACATGAAAGATAATCAATAAAACATTAACCATTGTCATATACAAAAGAAGATGACGACTCAAACGAATCGTAAACCATACTATCTAAATGGATCAGCTTCAGGAGTAGGGAAAGGGGGTTATACCACCAATCCATAGGACATATCCCTCTCCTTGTCATAGAAGCTACCTAATCAGCTACTCTGTTAGCTTTTCTAGGAACAAAAGCAATAGATAGATTATCTGGGGCACCGTCTAGAGAGCTTTTGATTTTAGCTAGATACGATTTAGTTGCCTAGTGTAACTTTGATTTGTTTCCCAAACAACCTTGGACAATAGATAAACAATCTGACTCGAGATCCACATATTCCCAGCCCATATCTAGAGCAAAATCAAGGCCCATCAATAATGCTTTGCCTTCTATTTCCTTAGCCGTGACCCAAAACATTGCATTGACCGACCATTTATCAAGCTCCCCGTATGATCTCTTACCACAACACTCACCGCCGCACGTTCTTTGACACCTGTCCGCGAGCCATCCACATTTACCTTTACTTTGTTGGATAAGGGTTTTGACCAGCCTTCCCTTTCTTCTTCATGTCCTTCTTTCCTCTCCAACACTTCCTTGTTGAGATTGCTCAGTTCGTTAACCACAGATTGAGCATGAATTAGGACTCTTAGAGGTTCGATCCTTTTCCCTTCTATCACTACCTTACATCTTTCCACCCAAATACACCACGCTACAACGCTGATTTTCGCTTCAACATCCTTCGCTGAGCTTCCACAGAATGAGGAGACCTGATTGATCCAGTCAAGAAAGGATCCTACCGATTGCTTGCTGATTTTGATTCCGATGCTCCCAAACCAAATTGGTTGCGTCCATTCACAGAGAAGCAGTGCATGCTTAGAGTTTTTGATTTCTCCACAAATTGGGCATTTTAGATCAGTAGGGTTTTCTTCTTCCATAGCTGTTCTGCAGTTGGGAGGGTGTTAGATCCACTTCTCCAAAGAAAGTGTTGGACTTTTGGTAGGGTTTTTACTTTCCATATTTTTTTCCATTGCAGATTCGAGGTTCCTCTAGATGATGATGCTAGCTTTGGAGTGGCTTCCTCTTTCTTTGACTTCAGAAAATGGTAGGCTGATTTCATCGTACAGATACCCTCACGTTCATGTGGCCAAACCAAGGAGTCCTTCTAATGGAGCCTTCCCAAATGTATGCTTTTGATACTTCCCATTTCTTCTTTTGTTATCAATTGTCTGACTTTGTTTAAGTTCCTTTGTTTTGTATTATCATCTATAAGATCCTTCACCAAGAGATTATATGTTCCTTTGAGGCCTTACTTTTAGGAATAATACTTGGGATGATAGGTACCCATCGGTCTTTAAAACATTTTATCCTTTCCCCAAATCCTACTTGCCACATTCCTTCCTTAAATAGAAGTTCTTTACCTTTCAGAATGCTATTCCATGCCCAGGATGGCTTGCCCCCATGGGGAGCATCTTTGAATTCCTTATCTGGATAGTATAGACCTTTTAGAAATTTGACCCAAAGCTCATTCGGATTATGCTCTATCCTCCAAGCCAATTTAGTTAGAAGGGCTATATTAAACAGATGTAGGTCTTCAAAGCCCATTCCTCCAGCTTCTTTTGTAGTTGCTAGCTTTTCCTAGCTTCTCCAATGAATCCTCTGTTCCTCTTTTTTTTTTCCCCAAAAGAATTTTGCCATCAACCCATTCAATTCATTACACCATTTCATTGGGTAACAAAAGCAAGCCATCGAAAACATAGGTATGGTAGTTGCTATTGATTTGATGAGAATTTCTCTTCCGCACAAGCCTCCTTGAATGATATGTTTATTATGAATATTTGCTACTCGATTTTTAAATTATGAAATCATTAAATTAAGTTCTAGAAATCACTAGATTTATAATTTAGAAAATAAACATTACAAAATATTTAAACATCTCTACTCCTTATCAGAGTAGACAAATTTTCTAAGAAACAAAACCTTACAAAAATAGTTTATAATCTACTCTGATGAGTAGATTAATATTTACAAATATATGGGCATCACCAAGCCCTTCTTAAAAGAATATTACAACTTGAAAATATAAATCCAACTCTTAAAACAAATACAGAAGAAATCCACAGTCCTAACCTACTTCACTCATCCAACATTGCCTGAAACTTGAGCCAAGCATCACCATCATCATCTTCATGATCATCAAATCATCAACATCCTCAACACTTGGAAAAAGAACAATAATAATAATAATAATGAGCCGAAGCTCAATACACAGTAACACAATCACACATGGAGTGACACACGAGCTTAACTAAATGTAATGCATCAACCAATAAGTTATTGTCTTTTCTTTAAAGTAAACAAATCAACACTGAAGCACTCAGACTCCGAAACAATCTAAAAAATGATCTACCATCCCTGGCCTACTACCGCAACAATGGGGGAACGTGCTGATAGCCCTCGCAAGTGACTACCCTAGGACAGGAATCTAAGAGTTCTAAGTAACCACATCTACTCAGGAGGTTGATATAAGCAGCCCGAATATTTATATCTTTAATATAACCTCACAAAAAAAGTAATCTCATCTAGGGTTTCTAGTCGTTACTCAATTTTACTTAACTTAATCCATAATATCACCTAGTTCAATCATCTCCATAAATATGAACAAAATCATATTATATCATTTTAAGAATAAGCAAATGTTACATCGATACCATACACCCTATTAGTTACTTGCCGAGTCACCTATTAAAGTCATTGCATCATGGCGGGTGGCTTAAGCGCCTAAACTACTATACCCATTCGGATAAGGTTGTCACTCCCCAGACTGGATTCAATGGCAAATGCATAGCCAACACTCATCAATTATTAAGCCAATTTCAAGTTTTAATTTGTTTTAGGATGCCTATCCTAACGACTACTACGCAAGTTACTGCGTATGTTATTAATTTAGAATCCCAACAGAAATAGAAGATAAGCCAGATTCCATTTCAAAAAATAAATCAGGTATCCATATTTGTAGATTCAAGAACTAAACTCATGTAATAAATCTAATTAAATATCCACTTAGCCCAAACTTATTTTATTACCCTATTTGATTGGAGATTAAATAGGAACTCTACTATGGTTTGAAGATCGCCCCGCCAAAATACGAACAATGCTCCTTTATCTATCAAAGTATTTCTTTTCACTTTGATTAAGTCATTTATTGTAAAAGCCTCATCACATTATTCATATTCAAAAATATTCATTTCCTAAATAAACACACATTTGAAACAACATATTCCCATATTAGACTAAAGTTTATCCTAACATATTAATCTAATTTAATTATTAGTTATTAACCCATTTTAGCTTGATCCTAACTCATTAACCGAAGCCCATATTAACTATTATCTCATTTTAAATTAATCCTAACCAATTTGATTAAAGTTAATCATTTAATCCAATTACTAAGTTATTTTGATTAAGCTTAGTCAATCTAACTCATTTTAACTTATCAAAGTTTATTTAGTCAAGTTGAACTAAGATTGATTAGTTAAGTTCATTTTATATCTAAGATTCATATTAACTTAAGTCTATATTAACTTAATCTTAACCAAGTTGATTAATATTAATCAATCTAATTCATTTTAGTTCATTCAAGTTCATTATTAAGCTAAGTTGAAGTTAAATTATTAATTAGGTTCATTTTATATCTAACTCTATATTTAACCAAATTATTTATTAAGTCTTTAAGTTCACTAAACTCATACTTAATTATATCATTCAATAAACATAACATATTAACTATCATTTATCTATTTCATTTTAGCCCTAAAAGATTCATATTTCACTTAACTACGTACATTTAACTAGTAAAACAAGTTTTCAACCTTGTTAGATATAAAATAGTTGGAAACAAGTAAAATTTAAGCCTTTATACTTTTCGAATTTGTAAAAACTTAAAACATAAAAGTTGTAGATCTCTTTTTAAGATTTCCAACACAAGTTGAATCACCTCAATCCAAGTTCAGATAAAAAAGTTATGATTAAAATAAGAAATAATGTCACAGTAGGGAAAACCAAATAGGCCGTTTCAAGGGTCGTTTGCTCCATATACCCTTCCATATGGGTCGTTTCCAAGGCCGTTTGGACTCAGGGAATACACGTGAAATTCTCCAAAGAGGACAACACCCTTTCATATAGGCATTTCAAGGGATGTATAGCCCATACATCCTTCCAAATAAACCGTTTGATAGGGTGTTTGATCCACATACCCTCCAAACACTCCCCCAAAACGGGCCATTTGGAACTCCCCTACTGTGCATGATTTTTTTTTTTTTTTGTTTCTTTTACATCTTTTTACCAATTTTTACACATTCTACTTTAGTTACAACATCATACAAGCAACATTCAATACATAAACACAACTTCTAACACTACAAATCTCATTTCTCCTCATCAAAACACATCCAACTACTTCATCAAACCCTACAACTACTATTCATCATCTTCTTGAACAACTCAGCATGCATCTACCACCAAATCAACACCTACAAACATAAATGACAACTAAAACAAAGTAAATAACAACTAAAATAAGGATAAATAAAACTTATCTACACTCCTTAATTTTTCTTTATCTACTCTTGTTTTTCCAAGCTCTTAAAGTTGTTGTTTATACTAAATTTCCTTCCTTGATCTTGTTTCCCACATCATTTTCCTCTTTAATCTTGTTTAGATTTTAGATTTGGTGAGGAAACTTGAAGGGAATGAAGCAAGAAAGAGAGGAAGAAGAAACAAAGGGAGAAAACGAAAAAAAAAAAGAAAATAAAAGAAGAGGAAAGAAAATGAGGAGGGCAGCCAAGAAGAATCAAGAAGAAAAGGAGAAAAAAGGATAAGGTTTGAGGATTTTTATTAATAAAGGATCAGGGCTTAAATCTTTTAGATCATTATTTATAATATCAAAACTAATTAAGAAATAATTTGAGAACATATATATTAGAAATTTATAACTTGATATAAAAAAGTGATTCAAAATTATAATTTGTGAAAATATGATATTTAACTCGAGTTTGAGTTTAAAATGATATTTTTAAACAAGTAGTTGATTTAAAAAATTATTAAGATTTTACAAAATGAAAGATAACTAAAGTTTAAGTTCGGAGTTCGTAAAACATTTTAAATGTTTGTTTTAAGATTTAGGAACTTAAATTGGAAATAAAAGGTGTTTTAAAATGAAAGATTGTATTGAAATTGGATAATTTAATAATATTAAAAAAAGTTATTGAGAAACATAGATGATTTTGGAAGATATTTCAAATCTCAATTTCAACTCAATTCTATTTACTAATTTAATTACATCAAATTGTCTATTTATTTTCTATTATTTACTTATTTGATCCATTTAAACTATCTACTTTGTATTTCTAACTTAGATTAAGATTTAAGATATTTCATTCGTCTACTATTGGTAAAATTTTTTGCATGTGTCCATAGGGATACTTTCTATCCTGACCATAACATTACTATTCTTACTAGTGAATGTCAAATTTACACCTGTGACGTGTTTGCAAATTTATTTTTGAATTTGTAAGATATTAGTTTAAAAAATTATGTAATTGGTTACAATAATGATGACCTCTCTTTTCTAGACTTGTAATATATAGTTTTAAAAGTTTCTTTTTCGTAAACCTCTTTGTATTACCTTTTTAGCTATTATTATTTTTTTTATTGTTATAGTATATATACTCATACCTTTTGACTTGTGTATAGATATCTTTAATTTTTTGTTACATTTTTGTATTGTATCTTTTCAATATTATCTTTTTCTACTTTCCCACTATTAAATTTTTGTTTGTCATTAAAAACAATATCACTTTAACTAAAGCAAAACAAAATTGATAAGTAATCACTTGGTTTATATATAATATAACAATATTATGCACGATTTATTATAATAATCTATTATCTATTGTATTATATATTAAATATATAATATTCAGAAGTTTATTGTTATTTTACATCATATTAACTTTTAATGTCTTAATTACATTTTATGCAAAGCCACTAGGTGCTTTTAGTTGTACCCCTTTGATATTATATTTATTTTCATATCCTTACATATCATAAAAAGTAATTTTTTTAATAAAACGAAAAATGCGCCATATCAATTCCACCTTTTAATATCTCATAAGTTTATATACAACATGAATCTCAACCTTTACTATTTTTTTTAATTTTTTAAAATTTTCAAAGAAGTTTTTATTATTTGACTCTTTTTATTATATATATCATTTATACCTTTTTCATTATAAAAAAAACATATATTTGTATATAAAATACAATTTATATAAAGGTTGTAATTTTATATAACGAAATGCAAATGATGAACTTTTGGCAGATAATATGAATGCTTCATTGTAAAGACATAACTTTATATCATTGTTCTTTTTTTTTCCCTTTTAATAATGTCTCTTCCTTACTATTTTTGGCCTTAAGACATAAAAGCCACCATTCGTTAAAAAAAAAAAACAATAAGATAATTCTAAAAAGTACACTACCAAAATTAATAAGACAAACACTTTTAAAAGAAAACATACATGAATATATAGATATAATTTGTTTCATTATTAAATTCTAAAACCAATTATGACTATAAAAAGGGCTAAGGTCATGTTTGCTATTTGAGCTTTTCTAAAATGTAAAATTAACTTCCTAAATTTTAAAATAGTTAATTTAATAATTAATGGTTGTGTTCGTTAGTTAATGTTGAACTTGCATCCCTAATGAATGGAGAAATGAAATGTGTCAAATAAACAATAAAAAAAATTAAACAATTCAATGATTAAAAGGAAAATTAATACATATATGAGAGTTACTGGAGTTAATCTGCTTACTTATTTAACACATTTGTGAGAGTTGCTGGGAGTTAATATGCCTACTTATTTGTTTAGTTAGACAATGTTCAAGTTAATCCACTTGTTTAATTATTCAATTTTATAATTTTATATTGGTTACTTAACACGTACTACTTTTCTATTACCCAGCTACTAGTATAAGAATGCATTATTAATGAATATTAAAACTTTGATTGTGTATGAAATTAACTATTTTAAAGTTAGGAAATATTTAAATACTAAATGTGATATTAACCCGAAATATAGATTACCAAAAATTAATGCTGAAGAAGAATTATTAAAAGGAAAAAGAAAGAGTAATACTAAAAACTTATATGGGTAAAATGTAAAAATACCCCCTAAACTTTGGGGGTGGCGTTAATTGACCCCCTAAACTTTTAAAACATAACTTTTGACTCCAAAAACTATAAACAATTAGCAAATAAGTTAATTTTGTACTTTTTTTATAAAAAGTACAAAAAATTTACTATTTCAGGTGTACTTTTGTATGAATTTTATATGAATTTGTACATACATGTACAGATGAGGATAGAAAAAAGGATAGACTTGACTTATTTGCTAATTATTTATAGTTATAGGGTCAAAAGTGACACTTTTAAAGTTTAGAGGGTTAATTCGCGGCATTCTGTAAAGTTTATGGGGTGTTTTTGTGTCTTTCCTAACATATACTGTTAAAATTTACCACCCAAAAGTCGTTAATTAATTAAAATAAAAAATAAATTGATAAAAAACATCAAGAATTTTTCAATAAAAGTATATATTATTACGAGTAAGGCAACCCTTTTGATCATTATCCTCAATAACTACCATATTTTATCTTCTTTTCACTGGAATATTGTTAACATATCAATTAACATAACCTTTTAAATGACATTATGATTTTAGTAATAAGTATAATCTAAATTTAAAATTATAAACTACATATAACATGAGTTTGTACCTAGTTAATCATTAATATTGTATGCTAGCTCATTAGAAAATTTTAATTTTTTAATTTTATTGAAAAGAAAAACATATATATAATATATGTATATTATAAAGAGCAAATAATAATATGGTTAAGTACTTTATTTACCTCTATGAGATCATGGGTTCAAATCCTATGAGTGCATATTTCCCTTGTTTTTTCCCAAATGAACATTCTCTCCCTCTCAACTTTTTTTTTTTCATAATAACTAATAGAATTGAATTCATATATCATAAAATTATATCTAACAAAATAAATTCTTGTAAATAACTATTCTTTAATCATAATACATCGCAAATAATAACATATTGTCCATATTACAAATGTTTAGATTTTATCGTATAAAGTATTTTTGAATAACACTAATTATGTCATATATTAACTCTATTTTTTAATCACTACTAGAAAACTAGCCTTTAGAGACATAAAATTTGAGACGGAAAATTTCTGTCTCTAAAAAAATGAATTAGAGACAGATTTGCGACGGATTTATGATGACATGAATTATGAATAATCTTCTAATTTTTATATGCTTTTGCGACGGAATTTGCGACGGATTACACATTGATTGGCGACGAAAATTTTTCCGTTGCAAATTTGTCTCTGATTTTAGAGGGAAATAAATTATTTTAGCGCCAATTTCTATTTTTTAAAATTCTGTTGCAAATTTGTCTCTAAACTAAATTATTAATATATGTATATATAAATAATTATGTTTAAAATTTGTTTTAAATTATACATATCTAATATAATATATATAAATGTGCATTATATAATAAGAACATATATTATATTTGTAAATTAATTTTATTATATAATAACTATAATATGTATAATGATTTGTTATTTACAACTAATTATATATATTTTATTTATAATATATTTAACATTACATTACATATTTATATATAATAAAGTATAAATTAAAAATAGTACTTAAAACATAAATATTATATTTATATCTTATTATATATTCTTTTACATAATAACTTATATAAAAACTCAAATTATACAACTTAATAAATAGTGTATAATAATAATATAATATGTTATATGCAGTAATATCATAAAATACTAATTAAAAATAAAGTATATTTCAATAATAATATACAAATATATAAAATATATTTTTATATTGTTTACATTATATTATAATTTATTAAGTGCAACAAAAATGAAATAAAAAAATAAACACATTAATTAAAAATATACAATTTATTAATTTAATATAAAATATTAAATAACTAATGTAAAAAGTATAATTATATTATATATCATTAAATATATATATATATAAATTTATATGTATAACATTATTTATATTTACATAATATATAATATTTTTTAATAATAATATCATATTTGGAAAAAAATTATAATATACTACTGAAAATATTATATATTTATAATAAATATATAATTTGAAATAATTATTATAAAATGTAAACATTGTATAATTAATATTATATATTATTTAATAAAATATTAATGAAAAATCCTTAATAAATATGTAAAGTGAATTTATAAATAAAAATAAACTATAAAAGATATATAAAATGTTTTATAGTTATAATATTGTAAATTGTATATCTGTTAAATAAATAGTAGTGGAACTTTATTCATGAAGATACAAATTGGTTTATCGGTTTAGTGCTTGTGAAAACTTCAATGTTAAGTGTGCTTAGTATGTAGCATTCTATGATGGGTGACCTCTTGGGAAGGATAAATAAGAGGCAAATGTGTATTTTTTTAATAATTTGTCTTAGAATCAGAGACAAATTTGCGACGGAATAATTTTATTTAATATTTACTAATTGGATATTTAAAAATAACTAATTATAAAACAGAGACAAATTTGCGACAGAAATTCCGTAGCAAATTTGCGACGGAAAATAAATGTCTCTAAAAGAATTAGCGCGATGATTTTTGAAACAGAAATTTGCGACGGAAATTCTGTCTCTGAAAGTCTTTAGAGACAGATTTTTCACTTTCAGAGACAGAATTTTTTGTCTCTAAAGCCAAAATTTCTTGTAGTGAATTAATAATCATTTTTCAAGTAATACACGCGCGCACACACACACACAAAATATTTTACCAAATGTACTAAATACCCTTAATTATTTTTAAAATAATTTTTCATACTTATGAAGTTAAAAAATATAACAATGAAATCATTAATGAAATTCTTATACATATATAAGATAAAATATAATTGTAATAGCAAGCAAATATATATTGATATGATGGGGAAAAAAAAAGAAAATACATATGGATAATTCTAATGTTAACTTATTTAAAGTTTGACCTCCCTAGTTGTATCATCCTAAATCCATCCCTATGCTAGTTGTACATTTGGTTCTATTTAGTTAAGTGTTGAATGGACCAAATCGCTATGGACCAAATCACATTTGAAATGGTGATTTTAGTCAACCCCAAGAGAATTGGTCTATAAAATTGAATTGTGTGGACATTTTGTTCAAAACAAAACGAAATATAAAAGAACTATGTTTTGTCTCCTTAAGTGCAAATTTGATCAGATTTTTACTTAGCTTAATTTTACAAACAACCCTAATGCATTTTAAGTTGTAAATTCATGGATAGGTAGGTCATAAATAAAGTGTTTATCACCTAATGTAGGTCGTATATTTTAGAGAGATATGGTTAAGGATCATACTAGTGACATGCGGTATTATTGTGAATGTTTACTAAAATGGCATCTAATGGCTAATAGAAGTGGTGAGAACACTATGATTCTATGTGAGTCTTGAATTGCAAGGATCTATGAACCTATATTTACAGCTCTTGGACTCTAGGGATCTAAATATTTAGCTTTGCCAGAATGTGAGCTTACTGCCTTCACCTTTAATAAACTCTTAACATGCACTGTATATGTAGTTGATTTATTATTATGCATTAATACATTCATCACCTCTTTTGGCAACTGGTTCTACATATAAAATAAAAAATTAAAGGTATATTTGGATGTTCTGTTTTTCATCTGTATCTGTATCTGTATTTATATCTATCTTTTTTAAAATGATATGTACAAATATATTTGATTTATAATTATATCTTATCTATATTTGATCTATTTGATTTTTTAATGGGAATAACCAATTTTTTTATCTATATTTAATTCTTTATAAATAATTTATCAGAAAAAAATTTGAAAAAAAAGTATTTATATATATTCTATAAACAAACAAACAGACTCTAGGGCAACTGGTCTTTAGGTAAAATAAAATATTATAAATAAAATGAGTAGAGAGCATGGAATCCGAATCTTCCGTGCTCTTGCCAGATTATTAAAAAATGTGGCAGTATCATGTCCATGAAATTTGGTGCTGAAAAAAGAAAAATCTTAAAATTAAGAAAAAGCATTCCTGCGACTCAAAAGATCTACGCATGTTTGTCCATCAATGAATTTATACGCTGGCTTGGCTATATGCTGAATGTTTTGGAATTTGCTTCCACGTGGATTCGATTGTCAAGTGTAGCCTCCTTTAACATCATGGATGATATGATAGGCTACCAATTTTAAGGTTGACGTAAGGATTAAAGGCATCGTGTAATGATTTAATTTGTTTTTGGCTGCATTGCACATAGTAATTGTAGGCCAAACTAAACAAGCAGTTCACCAATTATAATAACATTTTTGTACTCAATAAATGTAAACTCGACCAACGAATTTTTAATTAATTAAAGCTAACACATATATGCTCGGTTTTGCACACATAAAATAATGATAAATTCAAGGGTTATCCATAGTCCTACTTTTTAACAAGCCAAAGAACTATCAAGAAATGGATAGTCTTAAAAGAAATTAGAAATACGAATTGTAGCAATAGAATGTAGCTCCACATGCTAGAAGGTAGAAGGAAAATGTATCTAATAAATCAATAGTCTAATTCCCTCATTATCCATTGATACGAATCATGGTTCATTTGGACCGATAACTCGAGCTAGAGTAGAGCTAGAGATTGATCAACTTAGCTCAATGGATCTTTATGGATGAACAGAATATGCAACGCCCTAAATTTAAGGTCATTTACACCCTGCTTGTGTCCATATTATGTATGGACATACATAGACTCAGAACTTGCCATAACCGCAATAGACATAATAAATGATTCAAAGCCACTCATGTATCAATGATTCCAAAATTTATAAGTTCCCTTGCTTCTAACCATACCAGCCACATAAATATCCACTTAAATTCTTTAAGAGTTTAACTAACATTTTCATACAAATGTTGCAAGGGTTATACGTTATCACTACAAGATATTATAATAAACATTGAGCTCCAACTAATTTTTATGCCGACCTCACACAAAAATAAATCCATGATTTCCATTAATCTTCATATGATCTCTAAGCATCACTTAGAGGGACTTCAGTGCTAGTGATATTCCTAGCCCATTCTCCAATAGTAACTAACGATACATCGGTCTACGTGATCGTTACCTGTACCTAAAAAAGATTAAAAAGGATTAAACTAGAGCCTAGTACACTAAAACTGCAAGCACATATGCATAAACAATCATCACACATGCTCACATGCAACATGATAATTAATGCATGAACCACATTTTTGTTATCTGAAACTTTAAGCCAACAATCAAAATAACTTAGGGTTATTTACGTCTAACCCTAAAGTTGGATTAACTCATGACTCCATAACAAACATGTATAGATACTTTTATATATATCGAGAACAACATGTGCACATATTGGTGTTAGGTACTCCCTAACACCATAAATATTGTACTCGTACCACTCATAGACTATCAGAATTTATCTCTATGTGCAACTCCATTTGAGACAATAATGCTACACACGAATCATCAAGGTGTTGTCCTAGTAACACCAGTACTCATGGTCCACTAGATCTAGTCAAGCACAAGCAGCAAACAAATTATAGCCAAATATCAATCAGTCCGATTACATGTTCTACAATAACAAGCACAATTATCAAACAAGGTAATGATGTACTTGGTTTAGCATTTGTAATAAATAACTCAATTCTACCAGAATACCTGATAAAAAATAACAATACCAATCTCAATATTTTTGTCATGGAACAAGACATACTCCTAAAGTTGTCTAGATTCCTAAGTTATTAACAACTACTACTTTCCAATGTCTATATATAACATCTTATTTAGTTTAGGTGTACTTAAGGCTAAACTAAGGGTTTATGTGTTTAAGAATATCATTAAAAGAGATAAAAACAAAGTTATAACATCACCCTATTGATTACGCCCATGATCAATGGCATGATAGGCTCTGGAGAAAAAGAAAACATCATCACACTCTATGTCATGCCCATGATATAGGGCGTGATGCCCATCATAGCCTCCACTACACCCATGATGGGGGTAGTGATAGGCTTCACAGCCATGATTGGCTAAAACTCGCCACTCCAAAGGAGATCACGGCCATGACCCCTATTTGTATCCCTCTTCGCTCAAAACACGAAAAAGACTTAAAACATCCCTTCTTTATTCTCTAAACAAATAAAAACTCCAATCAAAATCCTATCATCACATAAATACTTCTATAAACATAATACCTGATTTCAAATTAATTCTTCTTCTTTTCTTTCATGATCAACAATTGACATAAGCAACAAAAGGATTAGGGTTTTCTAATTTCTACCCAAACGTAAACACTCTGCAAACAAATGACATTCTCTCTTCTTTAGTAAACAATAACTGCCACCAATAATAGATTGGGGTTTTCTCTTGATCTTCCCCTAAACATGACCTCCTTGATTTAAAAAACATGAATTAGGAAAGAAACTCTCAAGACTACTAAAGGACCAAAAAAGAGATTACTTTACCTTGATCTCTAGTCTCTTGGTGGTTTTTAGGGTTTTAAAATTGTGCGTGTGACTACTAAGAATAAAAGCCATGTATGTAAGGTGTAGGCAAGTAATAATACATTTTATTATGAAAAGCTATTTTTCCTCTCATAAAAAACATATGACAAATCCTTGCCCTTCGTTATAAATGATTTTATTTTGTATTACAGAATAATAGTGAGTTAGAGTATTTACAGAGATAATCTATGCACTTTAGTAATGAGAATAATGTAATGTGTTTAACTATGGAGAAAGACACAACTTAAAGGGAAATCCATCAATATTGAAGATCAAGCTAGTGCCAAAGATAGTGATTAAAGTGGAGCAAGAAAATCAAGTCACAATGGAGATCATACCCTATGTCACCTACTTAATCTAGCTCGTGATTGGAGATCACATCTTACATCATGGTTATGATACAACCCATGATTGCAATCATGGTTGTGATCACGTCCGTGATCATGTTGTCTATGGAGAGATTTGAGAGTCGAGACGATCATGGTTTATGTCACGTCATAACCTAGCACTTTATACCTATTGCCATGCTTATGATGGGTAAGGCTATTCATTGAACCAAACTGAAAATTAATCTTTTATATTTCCGTATGGTTTGTGGTTCGATTCAGAAAGATCCTAAATGGTTATGGTTCGGTTCGAGGAGTCGAACCAAACAAAACCGTTTGAAGTTGAACCGAACCGTTTCACATTAAAAGAAATAAAAAATAAATAAAAGCCATTTTATTTATTTATAACTCTTGAGCATTACATATTAGAACTTGTATTGCTCTAATATTAATTCAACAAAATGCAATATTCATATCATGGAATACATTTACAACAGCAAGTTTTATACTAGGTTGCAACATTTAGAACAAAAAACATTAAGATAATTTAGAACTTTAAAATAATTAGTAATAAAAATTTAAATACATTATAAAGAAAGAATATTATAAGTAAATGTGGAATTAATAGAAAAGAATAATTTTCTTAGTTAGTGTTATAGATTTATTAAAAATATATGTTATTTTAAATTCGCATTGAAAAATATTTTTAAAACGAATAACATATGTCTTTGAAATTTTTAAATATATGACTTGATATAATGATAAGTGAATTTAATTTTTGTGTGACATTTCTCAATCTAAACATCTTTTTTTTTCCTTGCGAACTCAAATGACTATTAATATTATTTATTAGAACTAAATCTTTTAAATGCTGTTCAAATCGAACCGAACCAAATTGAACATTGTTTGAAGCGGTTCAGTTCAAAACTCTAAACTATTAAAAGCGATTCGGTTCATTAAGGATTTGAAATGAACCGTTTTGAATGCAGTTTGATTCAGTTCAACCCCTGAATCGAACCAAATCGAACCATGAATACCCCTAATGATAAGCATTGTTTGAAGAATTTTTATTATTATCGAGGAGATCATGGCCCAAATCATGGCCATATTAACAAATGATTTCATGCCCTATCTTTGAGTTTAATTTTTGTTTCTTGTTTTATTTATTTTGACTTTTATGTTCCATATTTGCCTTTACCTGATTTATCGGAGTAAATATGGGTCATTAAGGTTATGTTAGAGGAAGTTTTACCATCTTTGACATTTTTTGTCCTTTGTGACTAATTACTTATTAAGTAATATTGAGTTTTCTTCTCAATATTATGTGGAAAACGCAAAAAACACTCCTTAAAATTTAGAGATGGTGCGGATTGACCCCTTAAACTTTAAAAGTTCATCTTTTGGCCCCAAAGACTATAAACAATTAGCAAATAAGTCTAATCCATCCCTTTATTCTATCCTTTTTTTTTTCATGTACACGTCCCTACAATTTTTCTTACAAAATCGGTACAAAAAAGTACATTGGAACAATAATTTTTTTATACTTCTTTGACATAAAAGTACAAATAGACTTATTTGCTAATTGTTTATAGTTTTGGAGGTCAAAAGTAATGTTTTTAAAGTTTAGAGGTCAATTCGCATCACTCTTAAAGGTTAGGGAGTGTTTTTACATTTTATCCCTTGATTATTCTTTGTTTTTTTTAATCGCGTGTAATATCAGTTGATTGGAACAACTAATTAGATTCTTTCTTTAGTGTGTCATAATCAAGGATTATCGTTCATATAATTTATTTTTAGTTTTTAATAAATCATACTAATGGCCAATAAAAAGAAATCATAAAACCCTGAACAAATTACAAATCCCTAAGTTACAATATAATGCTAGATGCATAAAACACATTGATTCTCCACTCTGGATCATTTTGGTATCAGAGCTTGAGGCTGTGGATTACGGTTGAGGCCTTTGGTGGTGATTGCTTGTGAGGTAAGTTTCGTTGGTTTGACTGCTTGTGTTGCAAATTTGATTCATGTTGAAGATGTCGAGTAAATTTGATAATAAAAACGAAGATACAAAGGCTCTTAAGGTTGAAAGCATCGTTAATAGGGTGAATTTTTGGATTTTATAGGGGAGGTGATGCAAGGCATGGAAACAATGATGTGTCAACAAAAAGCAACCCTAAGGAATATTGGGCAAATTGTTAGCAGAAACCCTCATACTCGTGAAACACATGAACATGATCCTATTAAGGAATTAGAAATAATCTAGGAGTCCAATTACCCTATGGTGTGCATCGAGTAGAAGATTGTTGGAAAAGGTGGTGATAGAAGTAGATGGAATGTGTACCAACCAATGCATGGTCATCAAGTTGGAGGTCATGAAGATTTAGATGATCATCGTGATGGACGTAATCCTAAATGATTGTGTGGTATTGAGATCATAAAATTGAAAGTGTCATTTTTCTTATGGTACCGATAGAGTAGATAAATATTTTGATTGGGAGGATCAAATTGGGACGCTCTTTGATTATCATGATTGTGATGATATACAATGGGCTAAGCTTGTTGCTATTGAGTTTAAAGGCTATGCATCACATTGGTGAAGAAAATATTAGCAAGTAGGGGTAGGAATGGAGAGCGTGATGTTATTACATAGGCTAAGGTGTGTGGGCTGTTGCAACGACGTTTTGTTCCTATTTATTATAGCCGAGAATCATTGATGAGTTTGCACACTTTGCAATAAGGGTGTAAAAGTATGACTAAACACATTCAAGAGTTTGAAATCCTTACTATGTGTAGTCAAATTATGGAAACTCTAAATCAATCTATTGTTAGGTTTATTACTGTGTTAAAGTCTAAAATTGTTGATGTTGTTGAGTTTAAAAGAATTGATAATTTGAAAGAAGCGATGTTAATGGCAGAAAAAGTTGAAAAGCAACGCAAACCTCACTAACTGTTAGGTAACTCTTCTGAATCTAAAAATAGTAAGAGATCTTGTTGGTCTAATAATAAAAAGGAGAGTACTAATAACCATAAGGATGATAAGAAGCATGAGTCTATCATGAGAAACCAGTGATGAAAAGGAAAAATCAATTTCTAAATTATTTGAGTCTGGTAGTGTCGGAAAGAAGGCTAGAGATATTAAATGTTTTAAATGTTTGAGTTATAGAAATATGGCTACCCAATGTCTAAATCGATTTTTGGTCTATATTTTTGGAGGTTGTTTGGAGATTGATGGTGAAGGGGAAATAAGTAGCTATTTTAATTCTAATAAGGAAAATGAGGAGCTGAACTAGTGGGGGCTATTATACCTTTAAATGGTACAGGGAGGAGGAGTTTGAGTGTGACATTAGCGATTGATCACAAACGACTATAAAATATATTCCATAATGATTTCTTGGTGGATAGGGATATGTGTGGCCACCATTAATTTAGGTAGTTGCACCAATATTGTAGCAATGGTACTCAGAGAGAAGTTATAACTTCCAAGTATAACTTATCCATAACCATATCAATTACATTGGCTCAATGATAAAGGATCTAGTCATGTTACTAGGTCCTATCTCTTTGCATAACCATTATATTGATGAGGGCTTTTGTGATGTAGTGCCTATGAATGCATCTCATATTTTCTTGGGATACCCATAATCGTTCGATTGGAATGTAAACTACAATGGTAGAGACAATACTTATTCCTTGTTATTCATTGACAAGAGGGATAAATTATTTCCTATAAGTCTTGAATTTATGAGACAACACATATGGAGTTGAATCCTCCTAAGAAAGAATTATTGATGTTGATGCCAAGAGTAGTTGAGAAGAAACTTGCTAATGGCAAATGATGTACTTGTTACATGTGGGATGGGATTTAGGGATAGAGACTGATTCCACCATTCAAGATTTGAGGGCAAATGTTCATGAGCCTAAGGGAGATGATAGGAATCATGGTTTGCTTGGAGCAATAACTCGAGTTAAAGCTGAAGAATTGATGAACTTATTTTAATAGATCTTTATGGATGAATCAAATGATGGTGAGATGGACTATTTACAGAGATATTTGATACACTTTGGTGACGTGAATAATATAATGTGTTTAGCTATGAAGAAAAGACATAAGTCAAATTCTTGTTTGGTATTTTCCTAAATGGTTTTAGTGTATTAACATCTTTACCGATTTGGCCAAAAATAAAAATAAAAAACAAAACTTTACCAAGAATCTCTCTACATCTATCTTTTTTGACAATTGCTGTATTCTCACATCGACTCACATATTATGAAATTGGGAGGTGTGCTATCATATGCATTTTGGGTAAATTAATTGAAAGATTACAACATTTGGAAATGCGTCTTCTGAGATTTAGTTAAATATTTTTCAGTTAAATATTTTCCTATTAATCCATGCTAATGTGGTCTTAAAAGAAAAGTTTCTAAGTTTTGATTAAATATTTTTCCTATTGACATATGACAATGGTAACCTCAATTGACCTACTTCTCTAAACATTATGATCTCTTTTTGAACTATTCAAAAATTTTGTGACCTAAAATGAACATACTCACTAAATATGACTTTTTTGAACTTTTTCGAAACGTTGTGAACTAAAATGAACTTACCCTCAAATGTTGTAACATTCCGGTGTAATTTACCCTATATATTTTATACTATGCATGGATTATTTATATATGGTCAACTTAGTATTTTGTATGGTTTGCCTTATCTCATATATTAATATGTAGTTTTTGTCTTTTATAATGTAATTAACCACATTATCATTAATACGATACGTTTATCATATAATTGTAGTTTGCTAAACTATGAAGATATAGATGTGAATGTTGATGCTCAGCTAACTTATGATGTGCCAAGATCAGTCAATGATGTAGAAGGGTCTGAAAGTATGGAAAGAATAACCATGTCAGTTTTGTTTTATGAAGAATCCACAAAAGAAGGTGTCAATATGCAAATCAAAATTTCCAAACAAAGATGCTATAGTAACTATTTCATAATTGAAGTTGAGATGTGATACAAGTTCAACCAATTACAACATGTTGGATGGAGTCCTCCAAGTCATGGAGTAGTTCAAATTAATTGTAATGGTGTGACAAATGCAACAAATGGAGGTGCAGGGATTGGATTTATGTGTTTCAATTCAAAGGGGTTCTACTTGAAGTAACAACCTTCCACTTTAAAGGTTGTGATAGCTTGTTATTTGATGCTGTAACAATTTGGAAGAGTTTATTTGTTGCTTTAAGAAGCAGCTAGCGAAAGGTTATGGTAGAAAATAATAAAATTTTTAGCATGATGCAATTAACAAAACATCTACTTGACATTGGAAGATTAAAGGGGTTGTTAATGGCATTTCGTTAAGCTTGTTTTAGTTAATCATAGTTTTATTCATAGAATAGCAAATGCCAAATGCAAGTATTAATTGGGTTAGCTCCCCATAAGAAAAAAAAGGATGACTTATAGTTTTTAGGTTGGTATATTCCTATTCGTGTTGCTTAATTGATAGTACATTGATTGGTTTTCCTATCTCCTAACAAAATTTCTTATAAAAAGTTTGGATTCTTATGGTTAAAAAGGAATGAAAAGAAAAAAGATTTGTATGTAACGAGCTTAATGGCTTAATAATTTAAAAAAGGGTTAATATCATAAATAGTACTTAAACTTTAATGAAATGTACAATTAAGTACTTGAACTTAGAAAATGATCAATTTAGTACCTAAACATTGAAATTGAACAATTTACTACCTAAAAGAACTTTTCGTGCATACTAATAGTTACTAAATTGATCAATTTCAAAGTTCATATACCTAATTGTATATTTTGCTAAGGTTCAGGTACCATTTGTGGCATTATCCCTTAAATGATATCAATTTATATGAAATACCTTATTTTACTATATGTAGAAAGTTCCTCTATTGATATATGTGTTTTCTATTAATTTTATAGGTAAATGGCGTAGTTAGCATATTTTTACTATATTTTTTATTTTAATTTTACAAATATTTTCCAAATTATTTATGTAATTGTTCTTTTTTATTTAGATTATTGTTTATATATATTTTTTGATTTAGTTATCAGGCACGTCTGAAATTACACAATATCATTTTGTATATGTTTGCAAGCACATTGCAAGTTTTTGTATATTAATCTATACATATATATATGATGAAAAGTAATAAAAAAGTTTATCTTTCTAGAATAAACTAAAGTTTAAATCCTTATTAATTAAATAGAAAGCATAGCAAGCAAACATTATTATTGTCTCTTCCTTCTTTTCTTTTCGTTGTTTTCCCAAACGAGTAGGAATTTATATAAATATAAATATATATATATATTGCATTTTAAGTCCTACAACGTTTTATTTTAATTAAATTTATTTTTTTATTTTACTTTATTTTATTTTGTAAATAAGTCCTACATGTTTGAAAAAGAAAATGTAAATTGAGTACGACTATTATGTTTGCATTAACTATTAAAAACATTTTGGAAGACTCAATAACTTTTTTCTACAATAGTGAAGGCTTCAAGTGTTGCTTTAGAAATGTCTAGAACCCAATCAACAAGATAAAAAATGTTTGAAACAAATGGACTGTTGGAACTTTTTGCATTAAAAGAAAAGAGTAGAAAGAGAAATTATTGTAGAAATTGCTAATTATTTTATTGACTACTTTACTGATGTAAATAACATGCCTTTAAATAAGCTTACACAAGATATAGAGTTTATCCCAATATCTCAACAAAATAAGAGTAAAAGACAACTTCACATAACAACTAAATAAAAAGATAGAAAGATTAAAACAAACTTTCTAGACACATGGAAATAATCGACATAGATAGAGCCAATACTTTTTAATTATATCTTTTTCTTTTGGAATCATTATTCAACACTCCCCCATGATTCAAAATTACAAAAAAAAAAAAAAAAATCAAATTTCATGGCTATGGAGCACTTTTCTCCATTCTTCTCAATCGTGTGCCTAGAAGCAGGAAAGATGAGTTTTGGCTCTAAAGTGAATACTCACAACTAAAAGGGAAAATGAAGTAAGAGTATGCTATTGAAGAAGTTGCAACATATGTTGGGGAGTCCTTTGCACTTTTCTTTACTAAATGATGCACATCTCATGAAAAACCTTGTTGATGCACTTTATCACGAACTCTAACCCTGTTGTTGTACTTTATCACTAACTCTTAGAGCATATCTCTCCAAAACCTTTTTCTTGGTGCACTTCTCACCATCTTATCTAAAAAAAATTTCTTTTATAGCCGCATGTGCCATATTTATATGTTCTTCTTCATTTTGCATTCTACAAATTTTCTACAAATGCCAAAATCTTTTACACTTTAAACATTGAGGCTTCCACTAGTGCTAGCAATTTTACTCTTGATGACCCAGCATTTTGCAATTTTTACATTGAAGTATCTTTCCTTTCCCCTTTAAAGAAGTCTTGGCTAAATATACTCCTTCAAATGTTTGATCTGATGCCTCTTGCCTCATTCTTTGCTCCACAGCCTGAAGAGCATTAATTAATTCTACAACATTTATCTTTGACAAATCCTTAGAATTTTGAAGTGAAGAAAGTTTTTATTCATATCTTTTAGGTAGGCTCACAAGAGGCTTCTCCACAATTCTTTGAATGGGGAATTATTCACCAAACTATCTAATTTAATTTACTATGGACATGAGCTTGCTATTATACTCTTTAACAATTTTAGATTTTTTCATCTTTTGAATCTTAAATTCTCTTTTGAAATTCAAAATTTACATCAACCTTGTTTGATTATTACTTTCATAATCTTCTTTGAGCTTATCCCATGCTTCTTTTGGCGACTCACAAGTTGTTATGCTTGTGAAAATTTCCTCTGATTCAGCTGGATGAATGCAGGCTAGGGTCTTTGATCTTTTTGCCAATTCTTCTTCGTGTTTCTTGAGTTGTGCCAACGTTGGATTTTAAGAGAGAGGAGTAAGGTCTGAATCATTCTTACCCCACACACATACACACGCACACACACTTAAAGCTTGTAGATAGGACTTCATTTTGATAGTCCAAGAATGATAATTTTCTCTTTTAAAAATAGGGATTAGAGCAGAAAAAGAATTTGATGTCATTTTCTCTTACAATCTCTATTTTTATTAAAATCCTCACAAGTTCTCAAGACCTATGAAGCTCTGATACCAGGTTTGAATTTTTAGCATTAAAAAAAAAAAAAAAAAATTGTTGCAAAAATTGGTAATTGTTTTGTTGACTACTTAATTGATGTAAACAACATGCCTTTAAATAGACTTACACAAGAGAAAAAGTTTATCATAATATCTCAACAAAATAAGGATAAAAAAAAAAAAAAACTTTACATAACCACTAAATAAAAAGATAAACTACTAAAAACTAAAATATCAAAACAGAATTTCCACACATATGAAAATAACCAGTATAGATAGCCACTACTTTTTCATCATATCCTTTTTTTCTTTTAGTCATTATCCAACATGAACATCATAAAAAAATTTTGTAGGTCACTAATAGAACAAAACCGACAACCTTTTCCTATGTAAATAATAAAAATTCTATAGATGTCTTAAAAAAAATATTATGTCAATAAGGAGCCTAGATAATAAATTTCATTGTGGTGATCTAAACACCTATTTTGCAAATACTTCTACATTCCTATGCGATCTTAGCTCCACCAAAAGCTTCTTCAAATCATTAAAAGATGATCCACCTTCTTCAATAGCTTTCTTTGCCAAATCTGCATAACCCTTGGCTCTTCTTCTTATTTCCTCTGCTGCCTCACCCACCATGATCTTCTTCAGTGCCTTATCCACAAGTTCCCTCTTTATGAAATCACCATGCTGTCTCACCCACCTCTTCGCACCAACAGCTATTCCAATCCTTAGTAGTTGAGTCACAAGCTTCTCATTGTAAAATTGTTCCGCAAAAACTGGCCACGTAACCATAGGCACCCCTGATGACACGGCTTCAAGGATTGAATTCCACCCGCAATGAGTAACGAACCCTCCGATTGCTTCGTGTTCCAGAATCAGAACTTGGGGTGCCCAGCCTCTTATGATGAGGCCTTTACCTTCCATTCTCTTTTCAAATCCTTCGAGGAACCATTCTTCTTTACCTTCCTCAACATCAGGATCTTCTTTCACTACCCAAACGAATTGCTGTCCTGAAGCCTCAAGTCCCATGGCTATCTCATGAAGCTGAGCGGCACTGAAATCGACCAAGCTTCCAAAGCATATGTAGACAACCGAAGCGGGATCCTTTCCATCGAGCCATTTCAAAAAAAGATGCGGGTCATTAATAGTTCCGCCAGTTCCTCTTGCTGCTTTAGCTTGTATATCCTCGTCGTACAGAAACAGAGGTCCGATGTGCCAAGCCTTTCTTCCTAGGAAATTCCTGTAGTGATCTGCATAAGCCGGTTCGAGCTCATAGAAACTATTTACTACCACTCCAAAACTCCTCATTTCAGACTCTTTTATATTCCTATAGTGCTCTGTGAGTTCATTTTCTTCTTTTATAGAATCCGGTAATTGCATCCGAGTAATTGTTATCTTATCAGGGAGGTTGGGAATGATAAAAGGCTCTGAATCAGATGACACACCCTTGTATGGCTTATAAAGCCTCATAATCTCCGTAGCATTTAGGGAGAAAAAACCTATTCCATAAAAAACAATCCGAGGAATACCAGACCTGGCAGCAACATCAGTTGTCCAAGGCATAGTCATGTCAGCTACAAGACAATCGGGAATTTTCTCCTTGATTAGCCTTTCAAGAGGTTCATCAAGCATCTCTATTGCTTTTATGAATTTTTTTACCATTTCTGAAGTAGTAACGAATTGCAAGTTCTGACAACTTTCAGGCAAACCAACCTGTTCAAGAGCCAACTTGATGGTGGCAACACTGATGTCATAGCCTGAAATCTGGGTCTTCTCTATTGATTTGCAAACTGAAAGTTCATAATAAGGAGTTGTGACTATGGTGGACTTACATCCTTCCATGGCGAATAGTTTGGCCATGTCTACTGTTGGTAATAGATGTCCTGGAGCTGGTAAAGGGAAGAAGAAAACATGTAGCTGTCGTGGTTCGTTGGCCATATTGTATAATTCACAGTATGAGGTGATTGGAATTGCAGAAACAAGTTGAAAGGCAGAGCTTTGTGTGATATATTATATCACACATGTCAAATTTAATAATCAGATAAACAATGGAAAGATTGGTCTATTTGTCTTGTTTTTGTTACTAAAAGACAAGGCACATATCATCTAGGGACCAAGAAGTATGGCCTATAGAAAAAAAATTTATCGAACGTGACTATGATTGACAAAGACCTTGTCTACCGTTGATGGGTTTTTAGCAATTCAGTGGAAGAGCTCTTTGTGGTACCATCACCTCTTACGACATGTTCTTCTAGAACATTGTATAAAACATCAGAATAAAGCGGTATAAACTATTGGCATATCGTCAAAAGACTACATAATAAAGAAATTTAATTTTGGGTTCTTTTATTCTTCGCAAAATTGCATAAGTAGATTATGTCAACCTTTGCATATAAAAAAGAGAACTAATATACGTTAATTGTTTTCTTAACATCAACAATTACAACCTCTTTAACTTAGTTTTTTATTTACTTTATTTAACAGGTCTTGTATTCTTTCCTCAATAATGTCTTCTGGTTTTAGAAATATAGCATATAGATGGAGTAAAATAAAAAAGCAAACAGAGAATTAAAAGGGCTTGTTCAAACTAATTTGAAAAAACTTCTTCCCATTTTCCAAAGGTGCTGAGTTGTTGTTCTGAATATATATATATATATATATATATGCTTTTCCCTCAAATTTGTAAAAGCTTATTTCTTATACTCGGGAATGTTATGTTCTAATTCAAACGTCTTTTAAACCTAACAAACAAAGGAAAATTGGAAAAATCTTCCCCAAAATCATGTAAAAAAGTGGCTGGTTTCGGCAGACTTCTTAATCCAGATTTATATAACTAGAACCAATGCAGCCTCCATGGTTGCGAGCCAGATCTTGTAACTGACCAGGCTACCAGTTGTGGTTCCTAAACTAGTTTCGAATAATTTTCCACTAAATTTTTTTTTTAAAGCCTGGGAACCGCCGCCTACCCAGGGAGGTTCGGAATTGGAAAGAAGCAAATCCCATTATGATTTCGGGTATAGATATAACACATTTCTTAAAAATAATATTAATAGAGACAATTATGTTTGCTCACATATAAAATAAGCTCTTACACGCAATCACAACTAAGTATGTTAACTTCTTCATTTGACTAATGCATTTGTCTTACGAGTGCTTTAACAATTCCTAACAATCTCAACTCCTCCAAAAGTTTATTCAGATCATTAAAGGATGATCCACCTTCTTCAACAGCTTTCTTTGCCAAATCTGCATATCCCTTTGCCCTTCTTCTCAGTTCTCCTGATTCCTTACCCACCATGATTTCCCTCACTGCTTTTTCCACAAGGTCACGTTTTATGAAATCACCATGTTTTCTCACCCATTGCTTGGCACCAACAGCAATACCGGTCTTGAGTACTTGCGTCACAAGCTTCTCATTGTAGAACTGTTCAGCAGATACTGGCCATGTGACCATAGGCACCCCTGATGACACCGCTTCGAGAGTTGAATTCCACCCGCAATGACTCACGAACCCTCCAATTCCTGCGTGTCCTAGAATCAAAACTTGGGGTGCCCAGCCTCTTATTATAAGGCCTTTACCTTCCATCCTTTTCTCAAATCCTTCGGGTAACCACTCTTCTTTTCCTTCCTCAACATCAGGGTCTTTTGGCACCACCCAAATGAATTGTTGGCCTGAAGACTCAAGTCCTTTGGCTATCTCATGAAGCTGAGGACCAGTGAAACTGGCCACACTTCCATAGCATATGTAGATAACAGAACCGGGCTCTTTTGTGCCTATCCATTTCAAGCAATTATCGGAGGGTGTACTGTTGCTGCGGCTGCTGCTTCCTCATTGTGCCTTCTCTTCAATATCTTCATTGCATAGAAAAAGTGGTCCAACATGCCAGGATTTTCTTCCTAGAACATTCCTGTAATGATCGGCATAAGCCGATTCAAGCTCATAGAAACTATTGACAACTACTCCAAAACTATTTTTTTCTGATTCTCTTATCATCTTGTCAAACTTTGAGAACTCGTTTTCTTCTTTTACAAAATCGGGAATCTGCATCCCGGTAATAGTTATGTTACCAGGAAAGTTCGGAATAACGAAAGGCTCTGAATCAGATGACACATTCTTGTAAGGCTCATAAAGACTCACAACTTCTCCAGCACATAGAGGGAAAAAACCTATCCCATGAAAAACAATCCTAGGAATCCCACACTTGGCTGCAACATCAGTTGCCCAAGTCAGGAACATGTCAGCAACAAGACAATCAGGACTTTTCTCGCCGATCAACCTTTGGAGAGGTTCATCAAGCATCCCAATAGCTTTAATGAATTTCCCTCTCACGTCTGGGGAATTGATGGACTGCAAATCTTGGCAGCTTTCGGGCAAACCAACTTCTTTCAAAGGCAATCTGATAGTTGCAACGCTGATTTCATAGCCTGCTTTCTGGGTTTTTTCTATAGATTTGTAGACTGATGGTTCATAGTATAGTGTAGTGATTATGGTGGACTTACATCCTTTCCTAGCAAAGAGTTTGGCCATGTCTGCAGTTGGTATTGTGTGACCTGAAGCTGGGAAAGGGCAGAAGAAGATATGTAAGCGGGGTGTTTCACTGCTCATATTGCTTAACTTTGGAAAATATGAAACAAAGTTAGAAAGATAAGGCTTGCTGTACGATAAATGCTATGATATCAACTAACTGAATGAGCATGAGCAGGATTTACATTTAGAGAGATTCAAAACAAATGATGGGAAGAAAAATCTGTAATTTATCCCAAGAAGATAAGATACGTGCGAACCAAGATACGTGTCAAATTTGGTTTGTAGAAAAATATAATTTGATATATTTCATCATCAGAGTAATCAATTTGATTAATAAATTTTTATAATTATTTTTACTAGTCTATTTGCTTAATTTGTTGATATGAAAAATGTAGCTTGTCATTAAAATTTTTAATATTATCTAGTACTAATAAGTTAGTAAAAATAATCATTAAAAGTTTGATTAGAAACTAAACTAACTAGTTCAAAATTTAAATAAGAAATTAAATTTTTGTATAAAATTCAATTATCTAATTCGATATTTTTCCTATAGGATAAATTACATGAAAAGTTTTGATGTTTAATGTTAAGTTTTTTTAAGGTATCAACGTTTCGAGTGTTTAAAAAGAGCAATAAATATTTTGAGATAAATTTATTTAAGATATCTACGTTTTAAGTGATTAAAAAAATGTATCAATATTTTTTAAACTGAGTCAAATAAGATATCATTTTGTTACTATTAATGAAAATTAAGGAAACTTAATTGAAAACCAATCCAAACGTTAATACCTTAAATGAATTTTATAAAATGTTAATATTTTATTTGATTCAATTTACCAAACATTAATTTCTTTTTTTAATCATTTAAAAAATTAATACTTTAGATGAATTTACCCTAAAAAATTAATACATTCTAGCTTAATTTTTTCTTTCTCTATTTGAATGTTAGAATACGACGGACAAATCTCATGGTAGAATAAGAAAATATTATTTTTTTACAAATTGTCCAAAGTGGTATAAATTTTAAAATATTAATAGGCCATCCACGATTGCCGGCCTCTTTCTGCCCCGGCCATCCAAAATAGAGAGGAAAAGACAAAAAGAAAAAATTGAAATAGGTACTGAGACAGAGTCAAGGTGGTCACTAACATTAATATTGGGGATATTTTACGATCATGGTCAACTTGAGATTCAAAAAATTCACCAAGCTTCTATGAATAAATTTAAGATCCATCTCTTTTATGCAAATCAGGATGGTGGATCCGAATAATGCACAAAGGTGCCAATATTTGCTGAATAATAATTACAGTGTAAACTTTATTTATTTGTTAATTGCCCAAAAAAATTATTTATTTATTAATTATAATATTATTATTATTTTGATTTTACTATCTCAACTTATTCAAGTATATTATCTTACTACATAGAAAATAATGATAAATATTTTTTATTTTTTGTAATTGCAAATTTATCCTGAGTTGTGAAAGTTACCTGACCTTATTGCAAAAAGAGAGTTTTTTCGGCCTATTAGAATTAGTCATCTAACTGTTAAAATAAATATAATAATTAATTATTTAATAGTACAATCACGACTGGATATGAATATGGGGCCATTCAATGGTTGACGGATGGAACCATAGAATTTCTTGATTACTAAATGATTTATAATATGGGAATGAAACCATAACCTTTACACTAAAGTAACTAAAAAAAAAAGAAATGAAAAAAAAAAGAGAGAAAACCTAAATGCAGGAAAATTCAACTTTCAGTTTAGAGAAGCTTCTTATTCATAAAGTAAAAAATTTAAGAAAAGAAAAAAAATGCAAAATAAAAAGAACTATAAAAATGAGAAAATACATTATTGGAACAACAAATAGAGAGAACCAGAAAAGGACATTTTTAGAATCTAAACAAATTTTTCCTAGTTGGGGTCCATTCTTCAAGTGGAGATACATATATGCGACGTAGTAGTAGGCTTCAAACTCTAAATGCGAATGTTTTATTAAAATCTAATATTTCCAAGTCTAATCTATTTTTTTTTCCTTGTAAACTATAAAATGAAGTTAATTTTAGTGAAGTATCATGGTGAAAGGCCTTATGGTTGGACTTAAATTGGTTGACTTTCGGAGATAATTAAGTTGGTACTTAGAGCATTCCCATCCGTGGAAATATCATAAGGGTACTAAAAATAGAATGTAAAATTTTTTATATCTTTTTTAAATTCTTAGTTAAGTATACTGTATAAAAATATATAAGACTCACAAAATTTTAAAAGATATAATAAATTTAATTTAAAGAATCTTAGGAATAAAATGATAAGGTTTTGTCGATAGTCATGTAATCTAGTGGTATTAAGTCCCGGTCCTCATTCTTGAGGTATTAAGATTGAATCACTACACTGTATCATCCTAGTAGCTTCATTATTATAATCATTGGAAAAAAAAAAGTGATAAGGTTTAAAAAAAAAATATTCTTAAAATACCGATATTATACTTTGTAGATTTTGTAAAAGGTTGTTTGAAATATCAACGCTATTATAAACTTGAAATTTCATTAAGAAGACTTCATAATCTCTTCTTGCATATGACAGTAGACTGATTTAACTAGTTGTGATTGTAAAATGGTTTTTAAGAGATTTGGATGGTCTGGGCACACTTTTGGTCCAATTACCATTGATGGGTTAAAATGGCCTTATGTTTTTTGCACTGTTAAAATAAGGTTTGATTTCAAGCATGATAGCACGCGCGGAATTTGTATTTTAGAATTGGCGCGAGGCTATTAGGGATCCGCTGGTCATCTTCTTTCCTTGACCAAACAATGTGGATATGCAGTATGCATCCTTCAAATGTAACTTGACGTCCCTTGAATTTTAATTGAACCTTGGTGTGTGCATATATATATATATATATATTTAAATTGGAATCAATTTAAATTATGTAAGAGTTTTGAATAAAAAAAAATTCAAATCAAATTCATTAATGGCTTATTCTCTTCCCCATATGAGATGATGGAGAATTGAATTCCAATTCAATAGGAATGTAATAGAATTGTAAAATCTATTATGATATTCACTTGCTATAAAAATTAAAACAAATAATTATTAAGTAAAAATAAAATATCTATAATGCTACTTATTTTTATTATATATAAATGATAATTGTATATGTGATATTTTCAAGATAGATGTATTTATGATAAAAATAAAAAATAAGTTATTGAATGACAATTCATGTGTGTAAACAACATGTATTTATATATTTTTTTTTTGGTGCTATGAAAGAACATGGATAAATATTCATTATTTTATGCAAGAGTAATTCATTGTGAATTGTCATTCCTCCAAACTAAATACTATAATGGTAAGGAATAAATGATTATTCCCCTTGTAAATTGGTTGTTTTCAAGTATTGAATTATAGATTGAAATAAGAAAAAGCAACTCAATGATTTCATTCAATATGATGCTACAAAGAGCACTTGGTTTGAGTCTAGCTACGTGATTATAGGTTATGAGGCCTGTCAAAACACAATAATGTGAATTAAATTATATCAATTTGCTCTATACTCAATTAAAATCAGATTATCTCTCTCTAAACTTGCCACAATCTTTCCTTGAACATCTTTATTAATGTATAAATTATAATTTCTCATAAAATTGCACACTTTTATGCATGAACTAGCACTTCTAGTGTGAAATTCTTTAATAATTTGATGAATTATATGCTATTGTTTCAATTGCACATAAATAGTTGAAAAATGGGTCAAAAAGAGGTTTGGATGAGTTATAAGGACTCAAAAGTGCTCATAATGAGTTTATGCATATTGATGACTGAGAATTTTACACTTATTGATATTCTAATCCTTGCCTCAATTCTGCATTAAGAGTTAAAATCAAGAGTTAGTAGCTACAACGTTGGTAATATTACACCTAGCTTTGAGACTATTTGACTAAACTGTAGTAGACTGATTGCATCAACAGAGCAGTTAAAGCATTTGGTTCTAATGGAGAAACCTAAGCAATTTTGAATGTTTTCCTGGTTGTCGAATGAGAATTCCAAAAATAGCAGCAGCGAGCTTAAACAGATGACAGAATCCAAAATGTCGCACACGCTCTGGAATGCACAAGGAGCATTCTTGATCCGATACTCGAGTGCCTAGAAGCACTATATCAAGTGCTCTTCACTGCTGGAGTGCCCCTCCTCAACATCATCAAAGCGCCCAGTTAGAGTGCCCACTTCTGCACATGTCATCCAACCATACACTTGCCAACCTAACTCGATTACCAGTGGAGCTACCATGTGCCACCGACCTGTATAACATAATTGCATAAAGATTGATCTATACAACTCTAATAAGTTCACAGCAAAAGAAGCCGAGCAGCAGCAGTTCGTTGAGTTTATCCCCTACACACCTGGCCGAGCTGCAGAACAACACCAACGAGCTGCAACTACTATGCACCGACCAACTGAATGTACAAAACATGGAACACTTTTCACAGTAGAAACAATGAGAAGAGGCAATCAAGCTAGCTGTGTTTAAAACACAAAATCATTAAAAGCACCAATGAAGCTCAATTTCTAGAATTAGAAGCTTATCTTGTACTAACATCTTCATATGAATCGCATGTTCTTAATGCAACATTGGTATTGTAATTGTTTACCATATGCTAAGATAATTTTCATGTATTTTTAAATATTATTAACAAAAGACAAGAATTTATCATGTATATATACTTTCCTAGTCATACATATATTTTCAATAAAGTGCCATATTTAAATAATAATGAAGCATATTATTAGACCATATTTAACTGTAAGTTTTTTAGGAAGTTACTTAACATATCACATCAGCATCTTAAGCAACTCTCCTTACTAAGTAACCTATTACTTTATCCATGAGTTACTTAAGAAGTTACTTAACAAGATTAAAAAAAAATTATGTGTCCCATGTTACATAAATTATACACAACTAACATCAAAAGTAATAAATAAATAAACCTATGCAACTTACTTTTTGGGTTGCTTGGCTAAGGAACCTACCAAAGTTAAGCAACTCGAATAAAGTGTTAAGTAACTCATAAAAGAGTTGCTTAGCTTTGGTTATCGTGCCAAGCAACTCCATTAAAGTTTCTTTTAGTGAGAATCCTATGACACTGTATTCTCTAAATTTGCCCTAGATCAAATAAATCTTTAGAAGGGACATAGATGTTTAGACGATAGGTTGTATAACTTAGTTTATTCTCACTAGATTAAGAAAGGATATCCAAAGTTATACCAGCGGGTACTCAGAGTAAGAGTACATTGGCGCAACCCAGCAATAGAAGACACCATATGTTTAATGTCATTGATATATCCTTTATATGAATAAGTATAAATAATCCTTAGACTTGAGACATTCACATATCCTATATATGAAATATCACACTTTAATATTGTTAAATGCAGTCATAATATAGATTATAAATAATATAGTTCTTGAGTGCAGTATAAAATATAAAGAGGATAATGATAAAGCAAGATAATAGTGACTATAGTTATTGGCCATGGCAAGATTTATTAAGTCTAATTTATTATGGAAGTAAGTAAATTGATAAAGTATTGATAACATTACATGCAATAGTTTGATTAGGAAAATTTAACAAAGAGATTTAATTATGCAGCAATGGATTCAGTGTGGTTTTAGGAAAATTTAACAAAGAGATTTAATTATGCAGCAATGGATTCAGTGTGGTTTGTAGTTTACAACCTTTTTAGTTTTTCTCTGTTAGACAATTACCATGATCTGTAAAAACATTGTGTTTTTGTATTGAAACCTAAAGGGTCACACACAACAGTATAGTTAACAGAAAAAAAAAAAAGATGATTAACTAGAAAATTTAGTAAATGCTAAATTATGTTAATTTTTTGGAATTAAAATTAATTATTCATTTTGAAATAACAAAATAATTATTTAAGATTGGAAGTAATATAAATTAATTATAAGTCTACATTAATATGATAATAGGAAGTAAATTATATAGAGTAATTGGCTATTGAATACTCAATTTAAAAATGTCCATTTTCATTTATTATTAATTTAGAATATTTTTTTATTTTAAGTATTAACTATCTTTTCAATATAAAAACCAATTTTTTTTTTTTAGATGAGGAGTTAATTTCTTATTATGTTAACCATGACAAAAAAGGAAAGAACAAAATTGATATCTTCATATGAAATCTTATTTCTTCTAGTTAAAGAAAAAAAAAGAATACAAATATATACACATATGTGTTTTAATATAATGTAAGCTAGTACCAATGACATTGTAACCAAGTGACATCTCCTCTAGTCTTTCATATAAGAGTCCAAGGTCGAAAGCCTCCACCCCTGTTGCAATTGGTCAAAAAAAAAAAAAAAATACAAAGTTATCTACTAATATATTGGATTAGAATTTACTCTTGTCACTACATGTGTGTGGATACCATGGTCTTAAATCTCACTTGAACTCCATCCATACGAGAGAGGGCACAAGTGTTATAAGAAATATATTTTTCTTATAATCTTATATAATCTATTTTATTTCATATGTCACATAAATTTTACTATAGATTTTGTAGAAATTTTATATTCCATCCTTAGATCTACAAAACTCAATAGGGAAAATGTCAAATTTGGTATCTGAACTTTGCACAAAAATTCAATTAGATATCTAAAATTTTAAAAGTTTAATTTAATACCTAATTGAACTTTTCATTACTATATTTACTATCTTGCTTAACTTTGTTTAGCTCCGTTACTAACATGGAGAGAGAGAGAGAACACAAAGAAAAGAAGAAAAGGAGGAACTAAATCCAACCCAACATCTCTTCATTTCGAATTTTTACAATTTTTTGTAGAAATTGTACAAACATGATAATTATATTGATGATGAAAACACATTAGGAAAATACTCAAGGGGAAGGGGAAGGGATTGAGTATTTGACCTAAATTTGTAATTAAATAATTTTTCAAACAATTAATTAAAGTAAACTTTGATAATAGATAATATAGAAATAATAAGGTACAAGAAGGAAAGTAAAAGAGATAGGAAAAGAGAAATTAAGCCAAGATTTAATATGGAGTTCGGCCCGCTTCTTAGTCTTCATGATCCCACAATTGCCTCTAATCAGAGAACTTCTCGCACTTTATTAAGCTCAAACTTAAAGGCTCAAATAGAACAGTACACAAGTTACAACACTCAGGAAATAAAATATTTCCTTCTCTTTTTATAGTACTCTCTTATAAAGTTACAAAATAAGAACATAGCACTAAAATTGATTATCTCTATCTTACTTCAGAATTTGCAAAGTAATGAACAAGAGAACAATAATAATAAGAGGATTCTTGATTTATTTGTTTGCAAATGAAAGCTCTTTCAAAGTTGTTTGAATCTCCAAAGGAATGTATATTTATAGTCTTCAAAAGTAAAAACATCCGTTGGTGATAATATCTAACATACGACAAATTAAATGCATGCAACGAACGATTTAAAGTCCCATTAGCTTGCCAGTTCAAACTTTGTACCTCGCTGCACCTTGAATTTTGTCTTTTTGCACCTTAGATTTTGGACTCAATTAAGGTTTGTGTTTTGTTCTTTTGAAACGGTTCACCAATGCAATTCCTATAAGTATAAAAACAAAGCATATATACACACACAACACAAATCTCTTGATATATATATATATATATATATATATCCTTATGTAAATTGTTAATCTTATTAAAGAGAAGTGTGTTTACAAAGTATTTACATAACTTTTGCTCTCATTGAGATCATATATAGCATGACTCAGTAAACAATCTCCCCCATTTTGATGAGGATAAACAGTTATGTAAGAGCTATTTGTTTTTTGCTCCCCTTTAATAAATACTCCCTCATAATTTTGTAATAAGAGCAGATCAAGAATATTCAAAAAAACACAAAATTAATCATACCATTATTTCTCTCCCTTTGACCTCGTCAAGAAGATTTATACAAGATAATAAGCAAAAGGAGGCATATTGGAATGCATAGAGAAGCACAAATCAAAGAGTGCATTATAAGTGAGAAAGCAATCCATAATAATTAGTCATGTAAGACATTCAACGTAGAGATCTTTATAAAAGATCAATACAAAAAGTTACAAAGATGCCTAAACATAGAGTTCCAAGCATAAAACAAACATAAATGTGCAATCAAGAAAAACAATAAAATTAGAACAGGTAGGAGGATTAGGTAAAAGGATCATCAAATGGGGGTGGACGGAATGAATACTATAAAAGTGATCCATGAATCCTTAAATGCCAGAATTGAAAGAATAAAAATCAGAGAGGAGATAAAAAAATCTTGTTTCCTATGGTATCAAATCTAGAGTCCATATGATCTCGAAGCTTCTAAAGAAAGGATATGGAGGAATTAGGAGCTAAAGGACTAGAAGGTAAAGCTAGAGGCTCATCATCATCAAAATCTGTATCTAAACTTGAACCAGGAAGTAGAGTGTTACCACCAGCCAAGGTTCTAAAGTCTTCTTACGTACCCATCTCCTCTTTTTCCTTTTCCAAGTCCCTAAACTAATAGTATTGAAGGAACTTGAATAGGGTGAGTCTCAAAGTAGAACTCTACAAATTTGCTCCTTAACAAATGTGTGATCAACCAACTTCCTCTTAAACTGCTTGAGCTGGGTCATTAGTTACATTCTTAAAAGTCTTATACATCATATCAAAGAAATGAATCTTATCCCCTATTAAGATATGAACCCTAAGCCATAAGTTCTGTTGGGTCACTATAATCTGTTTTCCTTATGTGGAACATAATTACTATCAAGAACTAGTGAAGAACGTAACGCCTAAGAGACAAATGGGAACAATATAGATTGTGCGATTCATGCCAATCTAGACTTAAATTAGATACAGTAAACAACAGCTCATAATATTGAGCCCCATCAAAAGAACTTAGCATTTTAACCCCAAAGTCATCAACATCTATTATATTACGGATATAATGATGTGATAATTCAAGTTTTTTGCTACTGAGATATGAATACAATTGAGGTCTAATAAAAACTAAACTATTAAAACCAGTTTCCATCCCAATACCCAAACTACCATTATCATCCAAATAATAAGTCAGATTACAGTAAAGTAGTCTACCAACCTTCTCATTAACTTTAACAAGAAACGATATTGTATTCATAATATTATTCAGAGCTACTTTAGACATTTGAGGAATACGAAAAAATTGCAACACATCTTCATTATAATTCCTACTCACATCTATAGGAAGATCTCAGAATAAGGCATACTTATCAGAATGCTTCCTAAATGGGAAGAGAAACCCATCAAAAGCTAGTGGTGCATGGCCACGAGCAGTTCTTGGTGGCATGAGGAATGAAATAGAGGATAGAGAAAGAGATGTGTTGGAGAGAGACAGAGATAGAAAAAGAATGGGTCTGAGAGACAGTAGGGAGCTGGTAGGGAGAGAGGTGGAGTAAGATAGGATAGAGATTGAGAAAAGGTGTTGGGAGATTTTTAGAGAGAGAGACGAGAGGGAGCGCATAAGAGAGAAAAGAGAAAGAAAGAAAGGAGAGAAATGAGAGAAGAAAGAAGAAGAAGAAGAAGAACATATATATATATATATACATGTGTGAAAAGACATATACTAGCGAGCCGGTACAAAGAGATTTTTGAAAAAATAAATGGCCATAGACAATGGAGGTTCAAATCAAGCCTTTAAGGATAAATCGATGAGCTGGTGAAAGATTTGGGCAAAACAGAGGCTAGCAAGCCTCAGGTTGAGCCATCGCCGATTGCAATAGCAGACTTACAATAGACAAAAACAGATCATCTCAAATATAGACAATGTGTATGCATGTTTCATATTTAATAGCTTGTTTAGTCAAAAAAACAAGTTCTAGATCAACTTGGCTCTATGATATTTAGCACTCATCATTTTTTTATCTTGCCTAGTTCTCTATATAAAGTGCAAAAATGATCTTTACTCAAGGGTTTTGTAAAAATAGAAGCAATTTGATTGTTTGCATCAACAAATTTCAAGCTAATATCTCTATTTAGAATATGATTACTAATGAAATGATGTTTAATTATGATATGCTTGGTTCTTGAGTGTTACATTACATTTTTTGTTAAATTTACAGTCACTTGTGTTATCGCAACAAATTTGAACATTTTCATACTTTAATCCATAATGTAGCAAAGTTTGTTTCATAAAAAAAAACTTGTGCACAACAGCTACAAATAGCTATATACTCAGCTTCGACAGTTGAAAGTGTGCCAAGATGGCATGTGTCACTTATGCTTCTTCGATCAACTTTGCACCTAGTAAAGTGAGTATCAAACTATTCAACTAGATTGAAAGAAACTTTGGATACCACAAGCCAATTTCAATAATGTCTATAAGATACTTGAATATGTGTTTTACTGCACTCAAATATGATTCTTTTGGTAAGATTGAAATCGTACACATACACAAACCGAGAACATGGTATCAAGTCTTAAAGCTGTTAGGTATAACAAACTACTTATCATGCCTCTATAAAGCTTTCATAAACATTTTTCTCATTTTCATCTTTGTTAAATTTTACACTTGTACTCATAGGTATAGGTTTTGGTTTACAATTATCCATTTTTAATGTTTTCAAGAGTTCTTTAGTATATTTATATTGATTGATGAAGGTTCCATTTTCAGATTGCTTTATTTGAAAATCTAACAAATAACTGAGTTCTCCAATCATGCTCATTTCAAATTCGTTCTTCATCGACTCAACAAATTCATTTACAAAACTCATGTTAGTAGCTCCATACATAATGTCATCTACATAGATTTGCGCAATCAATGTGTCTGAGTTGTGATTTTTGATAAAAAAAAAAAGAATTGTGTCAATTTTTCCTCTATAAGATCTTTTGTTAAATAGGAAGATATTGAGTCTTTCATACCAAGTCTAGGAGCTTACTTGAAACCATAAAAAGCTTTGTTTAATTTGTAAATATGATCAAGGAATTTATTCAAAACCTGGTGGTTACTTTACATAAACTTCTTCTTTTATAAAACCATTTAAGAAAGCACCTTGATATTCATTTGAAAAAGAGTAAAATTTTTTAATGCAGAAAATACCAAAAACATTCTAATGACTTCTAGTATAGTAACTGGAGCAAAGGTCTCATCAAAATCTATGCCTTCTTCCTGGTTATATCCTCTATCTACTAATCAAGCTTTATTTCTAGTTATTCTTCTAGCTTCAACAAGTTTGTTTCTAAACCCAATATGTTTCAATAACTGGTCTACTATCAAGTCTAGGAACCAAGTTTCAAACTTCATTCCTTATGAATTGGTTTAATTCTTCTTGCATAGCTTGTATCCAAAGTTCATCTTTTAAAGCTTCTTCTATAATTTTAGGTTTGGTTTGGATAGAAAACTATATTACTCATATTTCTTAGGGAAGATTTAGTTTGTCCTCTATTAGAAGGTTCACCTATTATTAGATCCTTTGGGTATGATCTTGTATATTTCCATTCTTTAGTAAGGTCATTATTAACAAATTCATTCGCAACATCCTTTTTTATGTTTATCTCATTTATCTACTTCTTTATTATTATTTTCAAGAGAAAAATTTTCCAAATCAGCACAAATATTACCCACATCATCACTTGAACATAAATAAGGCAAAGTATCATCAAAAGCAATATGAATAGATTCTTCTACAACCAATGTTCTCTTATTAAACACTCTATATGCTTTACTAGTTAAAAAGTAACCCATAAAAATGCCTTCATTACTTTTAGCATCAAACTTAGCTAGTTGTTCTTTTCCATTGTTCAAGATATAACATTTAATGCCAAATGGATGAAAATAAGAGATGTCAAGTCTTCTTCCTTTTCAAAACTCATAGGTAGTTTTCTTAAGAATTGGTCTTATGAAAACTCTATTTGATATATTACATACAGTGTCAACAACTCCAGCCTAAAATTATTTAGGTAAATTACTTTCACACAACATGGTTTTAACCATTTTAATTAAGGTTCTATTTTTCCTTTTAGCTACATCATTTTATTGTGAATTTCCAGGTGCTGAAAAAGTGTGTTTAATTCCATTTTTACTGCAAAAATGATCTATTTCATAATTTTCAAATTCTTCCCTATGATCACTTCACATAGTTACAAAATTAAGACATTTTTCATTTTAGACTTTCTTGCAATATCTAAAAAATTATTTGTTTCATCTTTAGATGCTAAGAAGAAGTCTATCTGTATCTAGTGAAGTCATCAACAATAACCAAGGTAAATTTTTTGCCTCCCAAACTTAAAGTTTGAGTAAGACTAAATAAATCCATATGCAATAATTCTAATGGGTTAAAGGTGGAAATATCATCCTTAGACTTGAAAGAAGTCTTAGTTTGGTTTGATAGATCTCGTCGACATGCTTGACAGGTCTTGTCCTTTTGAAATTTTATTTTTAGTAAACCTTTGACAACATTCTTTTTAACAATTTTTGAAATTATATCTATACTAGCATGTCTCAACTTTCTATGCCATAGCCAACTATTGTCATTTTGAGAGTAAAGACAAGATTTATTTGATGATTTGAAACTATATAGATTAATTTTATAAATATTTTTTTTATCTATATCCTTCAAAATAAGCTTAATTATTGTCAATTCTTTGAATAGAACATTTATTGGCATGGAATGTTACTGTAAAACCATTATCATATAATGGGCCAACACTAAGCAAGTTATGTTTTAAACCATCAATCAAAAGCACATTCTTAATAATTAGATCTTTGTTTACTGGAATGTTACCTTTGCCAAGAACAGTTGACTTGCTATTGTTTCCAAAGGTGACATTCCCTTGATCTTTTAAGTCTAAAGTTGTGAACTTAGATGCATCTCTAATTATGTGTCTAGAGTAGTCGCTGCCAAGTACCATTTATTGTTTCCACTTGAAGACTCCTACAAAACAAATGATTATTTCTTTGGTATCCATTTGAGTTTGGGTCCTTTTTGGTTAGGTGTAACAAGGATTTCTCTTTTAGAAACCCAAACTAGCTTGCTTTTATGATTCAAATTTGTGGATCTTCTTATTGCACAATTATGTGCAATGTGACCAATTTTGCTACAGTTGTTGCATGTCCCATGAGTGGCTTTTACAAATCAAGTTTTACGGGACTTGCAACTACTTTGTTTGTTATAGCTAATTGCATATTTTTTTGAATCACACCTTTGATTTCCAAGAAGTTTATCAGGTTCTTTTTCCCTTTGGTAAACTTAGCTATAGTTGCTTTTGAATCATCTCAGCTAGTTTTTAATATAATATTTTCATTTCTTAGTTTTTCTAGTTTTTTTGTTTTTTTAATTTCATCATTGTTACTACCATTACATGCAATATTATCATCACTATGTAAGGTTTTTACTTCAATATCAAGCAAATCATTCTTAATTGTTAATTTTTTATTAATCTTGCTCAATTCATAATTTTTTTCCTTTTAGTTTCTTACATTTATCATTCATCTTATTATTTTCCAATTTTAAAATATCATTTTCTTTGTGCAACATTTATTTTCTATTTTAATCTCCTCATACTCACTTCTAAACTCATCCAGCTCGTCTCCTACTTTCTTCATTAAGTGTCATACCCCCCCCGCAGGCGACGGCGATGTGATGCCAGGGTAGACAACCACCGCTGGCCCCCTAGTGGTAATGGCCGACACCACCATTGCATCATGGTGACCCCAACCAACGCATGCCCCAACGGGTACCACAGGCACTATAGGCATTGTTACCCTCAGGATGGATTGACCCCAGTCTGCAGCCTCTAGGGATCGAACCCATGACTTGAGGCTTTTGCCTGCCCAAAGGCAGCACCTCTTATCAATTGAGCTGCAATGGTAATGTCGGCCATTACCACTAGGGGGCCAGCGGTGGTTGTTTGCCCTGGCATCACATCGCAGTCGCCTGCGAGGGCGGGGTGTGACATTAAGATTTTAAGGATTCTATTCTTTTTCATTACTTTTATCAGCCTAATGCATTTTTTTTTTCATTCATATCATAGATTTCATCATAAGAAGGAGAAGATGGAGAACTTATTTCATCATCCAATACCATGAAGCACACATTCTCATTTGAGTCACTTGAGTCATCATCACTCTAAGCGGTGATGAAAGCTTCTTTTAGATTCCTTGGATGCTTTCTTGAGCATTGGACAATATTGTTGAATGTGTCCTAGCTTGTGATGTTTATACTAGGTCATCACATCCTTGTTTTCCTTTTTACATCTTGATGAGCTACTGTCATCATTCTTTCTTTTTGTCTTATTGTTGAACTTCATAAACTTCTTGAACTTCTTGGCCATTAAAACAACCTCCTTCTCCTCTTCTTCCTCATCATCATCTTTACTAGAGTCATGAATTGTAGCTTTTAAGGCAATAGCCTTTTTGCTTGATTCTTCTCCTTCTTCTTAATTGGTTCCATGTGTTGTGAGTGCTCCAAGGAGTTCCTCTTTGCTCATAGACTTAATCTCATTCTTCTTCAATAGTAGTACTCTTTGCTTCCCAATTCTTAGGTAGGGACCTGATTAGTTGAGAATTTATTTCCACATTAGTGAAATTCCTTACAAGAACATTTAAGGGATTTATGATGTTGATGAATCTACTATGCATCTCACTATAGATTCATTTAGGAACATTTTGAAAATTTCAAATTGTTCACATAAAAGCTTACTTTTTGTATCTCTTACTCTTGGAATTTCTTTGCAAGTCTTTCCTATTTCATCTCATATATCTTTAGCTAATTTACATGGACAGATTCTATTAAAATCACTTTCATTTAACCCACAATACAATATGTTTATAGCTATTCCATTTAGATGTAATCTTTTCCAATCTTTTTCATTATAATCTTCTTCTTCTTTTCATTCAACAATCAAAGGCCCATTTTCTATTACATTCCATATTAGCTATTTGAGATTTTAGAAAGATTTTCATTCTACACTTCCAATGTAAATAGTTATTCCTACTTAAAAGTGGTGGCCTATTAATAGGTTAACCTTCTAAAATTCTAGTGTATTTGATGCCATGATCTTTACTCTAAATGCGCTTAAGCACAAATAATTAGAGATAAGGTTCTAATACTAAATGAAAACATACTAGCAATTAAATAATTTTTCAAACAATTGATTAAATTGAACTTTGATAACAACTAATATAGCAATAATAAGGTACAAAATAAGAACAAAGCACTACAATTGATTTTCTCTCTCTTACTTCAGCATTTGCAAAGCAATGAATAAGAGAATAATAATAATAAGAGGATTCTTGATTTGTTTGTTTGCAAGTGAAAGCTCTTTTTAAAGTTGCCTAAATCTCTAACATCTAACAAACAACAACATTAAATGCATGCAACGGTTGATTTAAAAGTCCCAATAGCTGTTGGTTTAAACTTCACACGCGCCTTGAATTTTGCCTCTTCACTCAGATTTTGGAGTCGATTATGACTTGTGCTTTGTTCTTTTGAACCGGCTCACCAGTGCAATACATGTAAGCATCAAAACAAAGCACATATACACATATAACACAGATTTCTTGATATATATATATATTTACTTGTATAGATTATTAAGTGTATAGCAGTTTTTAAGTGTTTAAAGATTCAAAAAGGATTAAACTTTCATCTCATCTCGTTGTAGAGATGTTGGATCGAAGCTCGTGTTAAGCCACTTTAGAGCTCAAATCACCACTGACCCATTGCCACACCCAAACAAAATAGAACACAACACTCTAGGACAGACAACAAGGAGTGAGTTTTACTCCCATACAGGCTTTTATGTAGGTGATCACACTGAGGTTACTCTCCCTCTCTAGTTGTCAACAAAACCCCTCCCTTTCTCTTTCTATGGGGAAAAAATAAAATAAAATATTCAATTATATCGACGTCAAAAGTTGTTGGGTTCTATTGTTTCTTGATCAACTAGTCTTATCCCTCTCCATCTTTTTTTTTTTCACATGTTGCTCAATAATTAGCTCACAAGTCTTTGTTAGTGATAGAAATTAACAAATAGTTAAGCAAGGGAGCAAATATAGCTACGAAAAGTTCAAGTAGGTATTAAATTGAACTTTTAAAAGTTTAGGTATATAATTGGATTTTCTTGTAAAGTTCGGTGCCAAATGTGATATTTTCCTAACTCAATATAAGAAGCTCACTGGATGTGCATGTCCTTAGAAAAATACAAAATACAAATTAAAGAAAAAATTACCAAAATACCATCAGTATATCGTATTTAGTGTAATTCCCCGAAATTTGACGTAATTGTAATTTGTGATAATTATTAAAGTTGATAGGAAGATCTAAGAAAATAATAGAATATGTTTGAAAAACCACCCAAATTTTTCTTTTTCCTAAACTTAAATGTTAATTATAAAGTAAGTATAGATGCATTAAAAATAAATAAAAAATATATAATAAATTATTATACTAACAGTAGTGATGGTAACATAATATTGTAATAATTAGTATTATCTCAATATATATAAAAGTATATAACCAATAAGATTATTTTGTTGTATAATGCCACTATGATTAAGTAATAAGCAATATTGAATAATTTATTATGTCCACATAATAAATACTTATGGTGTGTTAATAATCAACTTCATAAGATCATAATTATCAAATTCCTAATACTATGTTATTACGATTATAAATATCATAATATAACTCCATCATAATATGGTAGTATGATGATAAGGAATATTATTAAAGATTTATGATAATCTATAGTATAACATAATCAAATACTATCATATTATATTGTAATGATTTATTATAAGATGCATACCCCTGGATTTTTAATCAGCAACTTGCATGTTAATTTGATCGACGAATCAATTAAAGTATTTTAGTTTAAATCATTGACCTTCAATTACATTTATCAACCCAATGACTCCATGAATCTTGTTTAGAAACAAATTGAGCCTTTAGAGACAAGTCTTATCCCATAAACGATCTTAGGACTGGGTAGTTAGGAATATTGGTTTATTTAATCAGTAACTAAGAACTTAAGTAAAAATTAAAGCTATTGTTTAATTAGATTAGTTTAATCTATTTCTTCCTTTCTCTCTTAATTTTGTTTCACAAAACTTCTATATGAAAATGGAATATCAAATCTTTACTCATATACTAAGCTCATCTAATTTAATCCATTTATTTTCTTCTCATCCTATCTTCACTAATAAGCTTATAGTTTTTCATACGGAAAACTAAGTTGTGGTTGATAGACAAAATCACACCAAAACCAACATCATGACACCCATGAATTAATGCCTAAATTAGAACCATAAGAACAACTAGGAAAGCAGCCCATGTGCTTGAATGGAACCAACATACGTATTGCTATAGGTGCCCTGGAAATCCATCATTGGCACATCCTGGAGCCAACCTTGAGCACGAGCGGAGCCAACACAAGGACACCACCAATGCCGGAGCAGAGCCAACGCCTTAGCATCCTAGGAGCCCTATTTGTGGCGTGAAAGAGAGGTAGGAGCGATGCAACATGCTTTGCTTTCAGCAGCCCACGGTTTGGATGTGTTAGCAGCTGTCCATCAACATGGATGACAACAACCTTGTGCGCTCCTCAAAGCCAGTGCGTCACCACTCCATCTCACGATGGCCCCTTGGTTAATGTGCTCCATTTTCAACTCCGACATGAGCCGCGGTCAGATGTTCAACCAGCGGCCATACATCACCAGATTCTTTCTACCTAGGCCGCCACGGTGAAAGTTGCAGCATGAAAGAAGGAATTTGTGACAGTTGTCCAAGGTGTACTAACTTAGAAACTCCAGTCCTCCATCAAGTAAACCAGCCAACCGCCCCATCGCATGTCCTAAAATTAAGATGAGTGAACCTTTGACCTTGTAGCAGAAGGTAAGATTCTTTGGCAAACAGAATTCACAGCTGTTTTAATCATTGGGAACAGGAGAACTAGGTGTAAATATAGGAGCAGCGTAACACCTTCACCTCCACCGAATCATCCACGACACATTTTAGAACCCGCAAAATTTCCAACCCGAAATTCCTTCTCATCAACAAGCGACGGTAGGATTAGCAGGTAAACTTAATTTCATAACAGTTGTTCATTTGGATTAATGATAGTAAACGAACACTGCAAAATCCTAAGCTGAACTGCCTTGTCGAATTTGGTTCCCTCGCTGAAATTCTACAGCCACTGCTAAGACCACAATGAAGACATCAACAATCATAGGTGTCAAGCAGATGCAACTCCGATTCATGCAATTACATGACAATAGATTATAGAGTTCTTTTAGGCATAACAAACGGTCAGCTATCCTAGACTGTACTCTATTTCTTTACCCTGTTCTTTCACACGGAGATCATGGCTGCTAGGACAGCAATTTAACTAAACTATACATACACACTTGCATCATTAGAGAAAGGGCAAGATGTGAGAAAATGACCCTAACACGTTGACAAGTGAGCATCGGTGGGATAGTAATTTAGTCCCTATCCTTGATTCTTGAATTGTCCATAGGTTCTTTCCATTCTAATTGAACCAAAGCCTTTTTACCTACTACATCATAGTGCCACAATTAAGACTTGTGGCAAATAGGGATTAAACTCTATTCAAAGCAAAATCTATCCCTTGTCCTCTATGCCTAAAAATCATTGATAGTTAAGAGAAGTCTATAGATAAGAGAAAAATGAAAAAACGTAGAAGAACAAAGCTGAAATTTTTTCTGCATATATATTTTTTAATACATCAGCTTACGTACATATATAAAGACAGCTAATAAAACTACCATACCTTGCACATCATGCCATACCTTGCTACCTAATACTTATCCTTAAAATAAGGACCACCACTACTTTATAACAAAGCATCACTACAATTAATAGAAGATCTTTGACTTAACAAAAAAAGCATTTAGGAAAATCTCAATTATCTTAACATTACTCCTCCTTGAGATTTTTTCCAAATACTCCCAGCATTGCCCTCAGCTTCTCAAACTTGGATTTTTGAAGTGCCTTTGTCATGATATCAGCGACTTGATCATTAGATTTGCAATACTCCACTTGAATTTCATGGTCAGCTTCCAATTGCCTTAAAACATGAAACTTGACCTTTATATGCTTTGACTTGCCATGTAACACGGGATTTTGAGCCATTGAATAGTTGATTAGTTGTCTACTTTTATAATAGTTGCACCTGCAGCAGCCATTTGAAGTTCGAACAGCAATTTCCTCACCCATACAACTTGATTTGCAGTAGTTGCAGCAGCAATATACTTTACTTCAACAGAGGATTGGGCAACCACTTCTTGTTTCCTTGAACTCCAAGAGAAAGCTCCATTTCCAAATGTGAAAACATAACCAGAAGTACTCTTGCAGTCATCTATGCTCCCTGCCCAGTTGCTATCAGAATACCCCATTAAACACCCATTTTCAACTGGTTTAAACCATAAACCATAATCAGCTGTACCTTAACATATCTTAGCACTCTTTTTGCAACACCAAAATGAGTTTGAGTTGGTGAATGCATGTATCTGGATAGCACACTAACCGTATACATTAAATCTAGCCTGGTGTTTGTCAAACACAAGAGACTTCCAATCAAACTTCTATAAGTTGAAAAATTTACCTTCTCTTCAACATCCTCTCCACAAATTTTTTCATTATGCACAAGAGGAGTAGCTACTGGTTTACATTTGTCCATATTGAACCTTTTGAGAAGATTTAAAGCATATTTATTATGCGATACAAAAATACCATCATGTGACTATGTGATCTCCATCCCAAGAAAATTATTCATCTCTCCTAAATCAGACATCTCAAACATTTCTTTCATTTTCCTTTTGAAATCTACAATCATGCCTTCATCATTTCCCGTAATAAAGAGATCACCAACATATAATGAAATGATAAGCATTTTACCACTCTTCTCCTTCTTTATATACAGTGTAGCTTCTGTTGTACTCCTCCTGAAACTACAATTAATAAAATAATCATCAACCTTGCTATACCAAGCTTTTGGAGCCTGCTTGAGGCCATACAAGGCCTTTTGCAATTTATACACCAAATCATCTCCACTAGAAACTTCATAGCCTTGAGGTTGTTTAACATAAATCTCCTCCTTCAACCCCATTGAGAAATGCTGATTTTACATCCAAATGATAAACATTCCACTTGTGTTAAGCAGCAAAAGCCAATAAAAATTTGATTGTATCATGTCTAGCAACTGGTGCAAAACTTCATTATAATCAGTTCTTGGCTGCTAAGCATACCCCTTAACCACCAATTTTGGCTTCAACTTATTGAGAGACCCATCTAAATTTAACTTAGCTCTATAAACCCATTTGAGCCCTAATACATTTTTGCTTGCAGGTCGAGGGACTAACTCCCATGTCTTATTCTTTTGAATCATCTTCATCTCCTCATTCATTGCACTAACCCATCCAACAGCTTTGGAAGCTTCCTCAAAGTTTGTAGGCTCTTCCATCACAACATTGCACATTTCATAAATCTCAGCTAGGCTTCTTGTTCTTGGATTCACTGGTTCCTCCTCATCATCAACATTTAGATCAACTTTGCTACCATTTGAAGAAGTAACAAGATGTCTTTCTGAATTTGCGGCTGAGTTATCAACTGCAGGTGCATCATTTTGTGCTCAATCTTATTGAAATCCCAATTCCAAAATGACTTCTCATCCACAACATCCCTGCTAATCATTACTTTCTTCTCTTTCACATTATAAATCCTATAACCTTTTGTCATTGAAGAATACCCTAAGAAGATGCCCACTTTGATTTTTTTATCCAATTTGGTTTTTTTAGCTGCTGGAACATGAACATAACAGCAAGAACCATACTTTTATGTACTTGATAGATGGCTTCACTTCACTCTAAGCTTCTGTTGGTGTCTTCCCTTCAATTGCTGTTGTTAGAAGCTTATTCATCAAGTAAACAGCGGTATGAGCAGCCTCAGCCCAAAACTGATCTAGCAAGTTCTTTCCATCCAACATAGCTCTTACCATCTCCATCACTATCCTGTTCTTTCTCTCAACTACCCCATTTTGCTCAAGGGTATATGCATTAGTAAGTTGATGATGAATACCAGCATCTTCACAAAACCTCTTGAACTCATTAGAATTGTATTCCATCCCATTATCACTTCTTAAAACCTTGATCTTGCACCCACTTTGCGTCTCAACTAGCTTCTTGAACTTCTTAAATACTTCAAAGACCTATGATTTAGCTCTTATGAAATAAATCCATGTCATCCTTGTCATGTCATCAACAAAAAGCACAAAATACTTGTTTTTGTTCATGGATTTGTTTGCATTGGTCCACAAACATCACTATGAACTAGCTGAAGCTTTTAACTTGCTCTCCATGTGGAATTTGCTGGAAATGGTTCCTTGTGTTGCTTCCCCATTTGACATGAGCTACAAACACCTTCATATTTCTTCACTTCAGGCATAAATCTTGCTTCCACAACTGAATTAAAGCATTATAATTACTATGCCCATATCTATAATGCCATAGCCTTGACACATCTTCTTTAGCAAAATTAACTCTTTCACCAACACATGTCCACCATAAAGGAAAGCATTTATCAACCATTGGTAATTTTGCAACCAACACATTTTCACAATCATAAATGAAGCATGACATATTTCAAAATGACAATGAATAACTATTTTTCAACATCTAAGCTACACTTATTAAATTTTGAGTAAAGAATGTACAAACAAACATCATGAATAACTTTAGTACCCTGTTTTGTTTGAACCATCATAGATCCTTTTCCATGAGACTCCACCATTTGCCTATTCCTAAGCTTAACTTTGATCTTGATGGTCTTGTCCAAATTATTGAACAATGCTTCATCTTTTGCCATATGGCTTGTGTAACCACTATCTATGAACCAAGTATGTTTAGCAGCCTCATGAGTCTCTTACATAGCCATAAACAAACTTGCTTTCGGTTCCTCCTTTTCTTCAATAAAATTAGCTACTTGTGCTGGCTTTTCTTGGACTTGTCTTTGCTTTTGCCTACAATTTCTCTCCATATGGCCCATCTTTTTACAAAACCTACATTGAATCGGTGGTTTTCCCTTAAACCAGCAATCTTCCTCCTTATGATTGGTTCTTTGACAATGAATACAGGTAGGAAAATCTCCTTTTTTTTTCCCTTGTTCCTTCATATTCTGAACATTTTTGCCTTTAACAAAATTTCCCTTGCTAGTTTCTTTCCCTCCTTCTTGCCTTGCTTGCTTTTGTGCTTGGCTTGGAAAGCTCCTTCAACATCTTCATCATCACGAATGAGAGTCCTTTGTTCATGAGCTTGAAGCTTGCTAATTAGCTCTGAAACAGACAAAGCTTTTAGATCACAAGATTCTTCTATTGCAGAAACTTTTGATTCAAACCTTGCAAGTAGACTAATCAATATCTTCTCATGACTTTGGCATCTGGAAAATCCTCTCCCATTAATTTAATCTTATTGATCGGATCTAAAAGCTTTGATGAATACTCTTTAACTAGCTCCCCTTCCTTCATCATTAACATCTCGAACTCCCTTTTGAGTGTAAGGAGTTTAACAACTTTCACTCTATCACTACCTTCAAATTGGTCTCTCAATTTTTCCCATACTTACTTTGGTATCTTACATGCCATAATCCTAGTAAAAACAGTTTCAAACAATGTTGAATGAAGACATGTTAAAGCCCTTGGTTTCCTTGCTTTCTTCTCTTCATAATTTTTAATTTGAGACAAGGTTGATTCTTATCCTGGTGACTCGGGATTTACATCATCCTCTATAGCTTCCCATAGATTTAAAGCCATCAAATAAGTCTTCATTTTGATAGCCCATATATGATAATTATCCCCAGAAAACTGAGGAGGACCTATTCCCAAGAAGTTATTTGTAGACATCTTCACCATCAACATTTTTTTTTTATTTAGCTTTCTTCATCCACAACCCCCTTAAGAAGAAAGCTCTGATACCATTTGATAGTTAAGAGAAGTCTATAGATAAGAGAAAAATGAAAAAAAAAAGTAGAAGAACAAAGTTGATATTTTTAATACATCAGCTTACGTACATATATAAAGATAGCTAATACAACATACCATACCTTGTACATCATGCCATACCTTGCTACCTAATACTTATCCTTAAAATAAGGACCACCACTACTTTATAATAAAGGATCACTACAATTAACAGACGATCTTTGACTTAACAAAAAAAGCATTTAGAAAAAATCTCAATTATCTTAACAATCATGTTAACGGAATGCCCTTTATTAGTTCTAGCTATGCGTGACCTTCACGTTACGCACCCTCATTGTTGTCCATCCACATCGCTTAAGGGGAGAAGCAAGCATGTGAAGGAAGCTTTAGACCATGCATACCATTGGCCCATCCCTTCCTCAACAATAGCATCAACTACACACTAGCAACAAACACATTACACAAAGCAACACAGTTGCTATCTCTACTTCTTAATTTCTTGACTGTTGCAACTTCTTTTATTTTTGCCTTTCCATACCAAGACAGAGCATCACGTACTTCTGTTGCTGCTTCCTCTCTCAAACCGATTGCTACATTTGTTGCTATTTTCATTCCTTCTTCCACCAACTAGCCACTGCAATAGAATAAAACAAACATATTCTACTCACTCCAGCATCGCAACACCCCTGTTGTACTATCATTTTTCCATCTCTATTCTCATCATCCACGATCATCGGCCATAGTAGAAGAAGGAGGAATGCTTCCTATCAACTAAGGATCTTAGGTGAGTGTGCCATCCCCTCGCAATGAATCAACCTTCATTACTCTATCAAAGTGGTACCTTAAAGACTCTAGCATAAATGTGAGGTCACTCAATTAGATAAACTTCCATGACTTGGTTTAGGAATTAAACAATATCTACAATTAAGAGTAAATATAATTTTCCTTAATAAGGCATTGCAAACATTATATAGATAATGAAATAACGAAACATGAAATCCGATCTATTCAGGCCCATATGAAAGTCTCATTTTTAGGAAATGCTTACCTCATTATTGAAAAGTTCATGGAAAACTAACTGAAATCAACTATCCATTTGCTTAAAACGGATTAGAAATGAAAAAGTTCTATAAGATTAAAGTGTAAGCCTTAGAAATTCATAAAACTTAAATCTTCTGTAGCTTAGTTGCTCAAATAGCTCATAAAGCTATTTCCTAGTATAATTCTTGGATTTTCTACTGCATTAAGGGGAATCTGAGTCCAACAATGACTTGTCTAAAGACTATTACAATAGTTAAGGAGTTATGACAGTATCAAATCAATTCAAGGAAAGAGCTCTTAGTGCATGTGAGTAAATTGACAATAAGATAATGTGATTGATTTAAATGATGATAATGAAACAGACAAGAAAAGAGATGGGACTAATGCTCAATGGCTAAAGCAGATAAAAATGTAATAATTGTGGATTCTGATGAGGAAGGTCGGAAAAGAAAAGGGTAGAAGCCCTCTAATCTATTTCAAGATAATGTCTTATCCACTAAAGCTAGAAAGTTGTTACTAACAAATATATAGCATAAAGATGACAAATTAATTAAATTAAGAGATTTTCAGAATAATGAAGAAGGGGCTATTGATAAAAGTATAGAGATTATAGTTGAGTTCCAGTATAGCAAAGGGACATAACCTTACTATAGATATACTAGAGGACTATAACTGGTAAACGTCATGAGCAAGTGAGTATATATCCTGATCTCTATATCTGCTTATCCTTGTTATGTAGTGCATTTATAACTATATTAATAACCTAGGATGCATGTGGGGTTAGGTTATGCTTGTGCTTGCTTCGTGTTTGAATTGCGATGCCAAGATATCATAACTTATCTAAACAAGTCAAATGCGTGTTTAATAGTATAGTAATATTGTGAATGTTATGAAACTGTATGGTCACCGAAGCATAATTGAAATTAAAACATATTCGGCTAAAAATGATAAATGAATCATGCGTAGCATATCATACAATATTGTCAGATGTCGTCACCGCCTTACAATGACGTGGATGGGCTATGAGCATGGGTAACCAAATGGACCATGGGCCTTGTCCCTGGTAGTTGAAGAATTAAAATGTACTTGGGGATTGATGGTAGTGGAACCTCCCTAACCCTTGTCACGTAGGGCATGAATCTGTTCTATATGTGGTTACCGGTAAACCATATGTATTTGCTCATTTATTTGTTTGCATTGCATATGCTTGTTTAATAACTTGTTTGATATTGCTTGAATGATATGGAGGATTATACTTGTTTAATAACTTGTTTGATATTGCTTGAACATGGAGTGAGGATTATACTTCACTAAGTCGTGGTTGCTCAATCCCCGACAGTTGGTTTTGTGGGTTAGTTGAAGGATGGTAATGGGATAGGATTTGAGTAGAGTGTGCCAGAAATCATGTTCAATGAGATGAGTAGCAGATTAGAAACTTGTATTGCTAAACTTAGTTGAGAAATGTATTTTGAAACTGAAGTTTCCTTCTTAAAATTTGTCACTATTTCTCTTAAACCTAGGTTTACCTTATCTTATTGTTTAGTAAGATGTCCAACTCTCTGCAATCCTTGTGGTTTGTAGAATCTCGATATCCATAACTATTTTTATAAATATATATATATGTACAACACATTGAGTGTATAAAAATTAGAGTTTTGCAAACTCTGACTTGCAAGACGGTCCTCATATTATGAGTGCGCACGTGATATGATAATTTTAAGACAATTCTACAGGCTCCTTATAGGGTTGTGATAGAAGTGGTATAAGAGCTTTAGGTTGTCAAAGATAGGATAAACCTACCAAATGGTGAGTAGGTAGAGCCTGGGGTATAAGAAATTAGGTAATAATTAAAACTCTTAGATTCTAGAACTATATATATATATATATATATCTATTTATCACATCATATTTAGTACTTTTGTTACACTTAGCTTACATCTTACTTTTTATGCCTTAGTAATCATGAAAGAATTTCATGTAAAGAATAACAAACATTTTTACAAGGAATGTGAAATTCACAATAAACATAGTTAGACTTTAAGGATTGCTGAGAAAATCCAAAATATGAAAGGACAAAATCATAACTTCTAATATAAGAAAGCAAATATCTTCTATAAAGCTCCAAGAATAAGTTAAGATCATGCAAAAAGGAGCTACATATGGTACTGTATTTACCAAGCATCTCTAGGTATAAAGAAACTGAAATACTGGAATATGAAAGATTACCCTTGGATAGTAGGAAGTAGTTCTTGATGAATCTAGTTCAGAATAATACAAATGACCAATCTAATGATAAGTTGAAATAAAAGGATATTACTTAAGGAAAACCCTAACTTTCCTTATCTTTATACTTGGTAGAGACCATTTGTTGAAATGAAAGCAAATTTTTATATGCAGGATAATAAACTTTGTGGCCCATTACAAAAGGAAGTAAGCTCGCTTGAACTTCTGTCAAGTAATGGACACCATCACTAGGGTTCAAATTTTTTTTACATAGTTGAAATGGAGAAAAGAAAGAAACAAATCTTGCTACTATTCCTGTAATGAGTGAACTCCCAAAGATATTTCTAAATGAACTATCAAGATTACCCCAAAGGGAAAGTTAGAATTTACAATTGATTAAGACAAACTTAAATAAGTTTCGAGGAAGAAACTTTTCCTAAGGAGGAGAGAGTGTAATTCCCCAAATTTGACGTAATTGTAATTTGTAAAAATTATAAAAGTTGATAACAAGATCCTAAGAAAATAATAGAACATGTCTGAAAAACCATCCCAAATTTTTCTTTTTCCTAAACTTAAATGTTAATTATAAAGTAAGTGTAGGTGCATTAAAAATAAATAAAATATATATAATAAATTATTATAATAACAATAGTGATGGTAACATAATATCGTAATAATCAGTATTATCTCGATATTCATAAAGGTATATAATCAATAAGATTATTTTGTTATATAATTCCACTATGGTTAAGTAATAAGCAATATTGAATAATTTATTATGTCCACATAATAAATATTTATGGTGTGTTAATAATCAACTTCATAAGATCATAATTATCAAATTCCTTATACTATGTTATTATGATTATAAATTATCATAATATAACTCCACCATAATATGGTAGTATGATGATAAGGAATATTATTAAAGAATGTATGATAATAATCTATAGTATAACATAATCAAATACCATCATATTATATTGTAATGATTATTTATAAGATGCATTACCCCTGAATTTTTAATCATTAATTTGCAAGTTGATTTGATCGATAAATTAGTTAAAGTATTTTAGTTAAAATCATTGACCTTCAATTATATTTATCAACCCAATGATTCCATGAATCTTGTTTAGAAACAAATTGAACCTTTAAAGATGAGTCTTATCCCATAAATGATCTTAGGACTATGTAGTTAGGAATATTGGTTTATTTAATCAGTAACTAAGAACTTAAGTAAAAATTAAAGCTATTGTTTAATTAGATTAGTTTAATCTATTTCTTCCTTTCTCTCTTAATTTTGTTTCACAAAACTTCTTAATGAAAATGGAATATCAAATCTTTACTCATATACTAAGCTCATCTAATTTAATCCATTTATTTTCTTCTCATCCTATCTTCGCTTAATAAGCTTATAGTTTTTCATACGGAAAACTAAGTTGTGGTTGATAGACAAAATCACACCAAAACCAACATCATGACACCCATGAATGCCTATATTAGAACCATGAGAACAACTAGGAAAGCAACCCTGGAAGTTGGCACATCCTGGAGCCAACCTTTAGCACTAGCGGAGCCAGCACAAGGACACCACCAACGCCAGAGCAGAGCCAAAACCTGAGCACCTAGGAGCCCTGTTTGTGGCGTGAAAGAGAGGCAGGAACGATGGAACATGCTCTGCTTTCAGTAGCTGCCAAGTTTCTCCCCTTGCTCAAGCCACGGTTTTTAGATATGTTAGCAGCTGCCCATCAACATGGATGACAACAAACTTGTGCGCTCCCAAAGCCAGTGCATCACCACTCTATCTCACGATGCCCCCTTAGTTAATGTGCTCCATTTTGAACTCCGGCATGAGTAGCGATCAGGTATTCAACCAGCGGCCATACATCACCACATTCTCTACCTAAGCCGCCACGGTGAAAGTTGCAGCATGAAAGAAGGAATTTGTGACAATTGTCCAAAGTATACTAATTTAGGAACTCCAGTCCTCCATCCAAGTAAGCCAGCCAACCGCCCCATTGCAAGTCCCAAAATTAAGATGACTGAACGTTTGACCTTGTAGCAGAAGGTGAGATTCTTTGGCAGACAGAATTCACCGCTGTGTCAATCATTGGGAACAGGAGGAGCTAGGTGTCAAAATAGGAGCAGCGAAACACCTTCACCTCCACCGAATCATCTACAACACATTTTAGGACTTGCAAAATTTTCAACCCAAAATTCCTTCTCATCAACAAGCGGCGGTAGGATTAAGAGGTAAACTTAATTTCATAACGGTTGTTCATTTGGATTAATGACAGCAAACGAACACTGCAAAATCCTAAGATGAAATGCCTTATCGAATTTGGTTCGCTCGTTGAAATTCTACAGCCGCTGCTAAGACCACAATGAAGACATCAACAATCATAAGTGTCAAGTAGAGGCGGCTCCCATTCATGCAATTACATGACAACAGATTATTGAGTTCTTTTAGGCACAACAAATGGTCAGCTGTCCTAGACTGTACTCTATTTCTTTACCTGTTCTTTCACACGGAGATCACGGCTGCTAGAACAACCATTTAACTAAACTATACATACACACCTGCATCATTAGAGAAAGGGCAAGGTGTGAGAAATGAAATGACCCTAACACGTTGACAAGTGATCATCGGTGAAAGAATAATTTAGTCCCCATCCTTGATTCTTGAATTGTCCATAGTTCTTTCCATTCTAATTGAACCAAAGCCTTTTTACCTACTGCATCATAGTGCTACGGTTAAGACTTGTGGCAAATAGGGATTAAACTCTATTCAAAGCAAAATTTATCCCTTGTCCTCTGCACCTAAAAATCATGTTAACGAAATGCCCTTCAATAGCTCTAGCCATGCATGGCCTTCACGTTACGTACCCTCATCGCTGTCCGTCCACATCGCTTAAGGGGAGAAGCAAGCATGTGAAGGAAGCTTCAGACCATGCATTCCATCGGCCATCCCTTCCTCAACGATAGCATCAACCCCACCACCAGCAACAAACACATTACACAAAGCAACACAGTTGCTGTCTCTACTTCTTAATTGCTTGGCTGCTACAACTTCTTTTATTTTTTCCTTTCTACATCGAGACAGAGCATCATGCACTTCTGTTGCTGCTTCCTCTCACAAAAAGATTGCCACATTTGCTGCTATTTTCTTTCCTTCTTCCACCGACTAGCTACTGCAATATAATAAAACAAACACATGCCACTCACTCCAGCATCGCAACACCCCTGTTGTACTATCATTTTTCCATCTTTGTTCTCATCATCCTTGATCGTCGGCCATATTAGAAGAAGGGGGAACGCTTCCTAGCAACAAAGGATCTTAGGTCAGTGTGTCATCCCCTAACAATGAATCAACCTACATTACTCTATCAAAGTAGTACCTTAAAGACTCTAGGATAAATGTGAGATCACTCAATTAGATAAACTTCCATGACTTGGTTTAGGAATTAAACAACAACTACAATTAGGAGTAAAGATAATTTCCCTTAATAGGGCAGTGCAAACATTATGTAGATAATGAAATAACGAAACATGAAATCTGATCTGTTCAGGCTCATATGAAAGTCTCATTTTTAGGAAAAGCTTACCTCATTATTGAAAAGTTCGCAAAAAACAGAGTGAAATGGACTATTCATTTGCTTAAAATGGATTATAAATGAAAAAGTTCTATACGATTAAAGTTTAAGTCTTAGAAATTCATAAAACTTAAATACTTTGCAGCTTAGTTGCTCAAATAGCTCAGAAAGCTATTTGCTAGTATAATTCTTGGATTTTCTACTGCATTAAGAGGAATCTGAGTCCAACAATGACTTGTCTGAAAACTATTTCAATAGTTAAGGAGTTATGACAATATCAAATCAATTCAAGGAAAGAGCTCTTAGTGCATGTGAGTAAATTGATAATAGGATAATGTGATTGATTTAAATGATGATAATGAAACAGACGACAAAAGAGATAGGACTAATGCTCAATGGCTAAAGCAGATAAACATGTAGTAATTGTGGATTATGATGAGGAAGTGTTACTAACAAATACATAGCATAAAGATGACAAGTTAACTCAATTAAGAGATTGTCAGAATAATGAAGAAGGGGCTATTGATAAAAGTGTAGAGACTATAGTTGAGTTCCAGTATAGCAAAGGGACACAACCTTACTGTAGATATACTAGAGGACTATTACCGATAAACGCCATGATCAGGTGAGTATACATCCTATGATCTTTATATCTGCTTGTGCTTGTAATGTAGTATATTTATAACTATATTAATAACCTGAGATGCATGTGGGTTAGGTTAGGCTTGTGCCTATTTCGTGTTTGAATTGCGATACCAAGATATCATAACTTATCTAATCGAGTCAAATATGTGTTTAAGTAGTATAGTAATATTGTGAATGTCTGTGAAACTGTATGGTCACCGAAGCATAATTGAACTTAAACCATATTTGGCTAAAAATGATAAATGAATCATGCATAGCATATTATACAATATTGTCAAAGGCCATCACAGCCCTATAATGACGAAGATGGGTTGCGAGCATGGGTAACCAAATGGGCTATGGGCCTTGTCCTTGGTAGTTGAAAAACTAAAATGTACTTGGGGTATAGCTTACTGTTCAAGGGCTGTGCCAGCGTCATTACTTGTGTGGAGACCTGCTTTAGGATTATATTTAATGTATTTTGAACTCTATATTATATGCACTCATAAGTGACTTTTTTCTGTAAGTTCAGTTCCTAAGCCGAGGTTTCATGAGAATTGATGGTAGTGGAACCTCCATAACCTGCGTTGCGAAGGTGTAAATCCATTCTACATGTGGTTATCTATAGACCATATGTATTTGATCATTTGCTTATCTGCATTGCATGTGCTTGTTCAATAGCTTGTTTGATATTGCTTGAATGGTATGGAGTAAGGATTGTAATTCACTAAGCCGTGGTTGCTCACTCCCCAACAGTTGGTTTTGTGGTTAGTTTAAGGATGGGAATGGGCTAAAATCTGAGTGTAAGGTATGCCAGAGATCATGTTCAATGAGATGAGTAGAAGATTAGAAACTTGTATTGCTAAACTTAGTTGTGAAATGTATTTTGAAACTGAAGTGTCCTTCTTAAACTTAGTTAATATCTCTTTTAAACCTAAGTTTACCTTATCTTGTTATTTGGTAGGTATACGACTCTTTGCGATCCTTATGGTTTATAGAATCTCAATATCTTAAACTATTTTCATAAATATATATATGTGTATAACACAGTGAGTGTATAATTAATTAGAGTCTTGCAAACTCTGATTTGTAAGACGGTTCTCATATTACGGGTATACATGATATGATAACTTTAAGGCAATTCTACTAAGCCCCCTATAGGGTCGTGACATTTAAAACTTGGGATAATGTGATATAACATTGCGATTTGTATAATTTTTTATATAAATTTATTTATGCAAATTTTTTTCAAATTGACGGCTAAACAAGAATTAATCTCCGTTTCTAAATTTGTAGAAGTTTGAAAAAGCAATTAACATAATAAGCCTTGGTCCAATGTTGAGCCTAAATTTAGCTCTTATACTATAAAGATTCCAAACCACGTTAAACTTAGGCCATTTTATATAGAACACTCGACAAGAAACTGATGGGATTTTTGTAAATACTGGTTTTTGAAATAATTTGACTAGAGTCCCAACCAATCTAAGTAGGAAAAATAAAGGATAAACTAGAAATCAAAGAGAGTTTTTATTTTTGGTTCAACCATTGATCTACGTGAAAAACCAAAATTATGAGTCTAAGGGCTGCTATTTGAAAGCTTTAAAGAGTTATCTATGCTTTTTATGGGTTTTGGAAATTTTGGATATTATGAGCCAAAAATCTTTAAAAAAGAGGAACTTACTTTTTTAGTTTTTTATATATTTTTTTTAATTTTTAGTTTTTATGAAAAAAATGTAAGGAAATAGTTTTTTTTTTTAAAATGGTTCCAAAGGGAAAGTATTTTTGTGATTTTAAGAAAAAAGTCCTAACATGGTGTCTATTATATTTTTAAGAAAAATGCCTAAAGAAGGTTTTTTTTTTTTTTTGAAAAATACCAAAAAAATTTTTTATTGTTGTGATTGCTTAGCAAAATGTCTAAGTATCCGCGAACTCGAATTAGGTTCCAGTAGCTCACTTGACTTTTTGTAAAAGCTTTAGTCTATTGGTTCTTTTTAATAATGAAAAAACCACCAAGTTTAAGTGATTAATTATTTTGAATTTATTTATGAAAAAGTCCTAAAAGAGTCCAATTTTTCCAAATTTGAAAAAAAAAAAAGGTTAGAAAATAACTATATGATATACTTATATAAGCTGACAAAAAGACTGTTATTATATATATCCCAGATATGGGAAAGAGAAGTCAGAAGGAGATGAAAATACTTTGTCATTTCTTAATTTTCTCATTTTTTTAGTTTTTATCATTATAGGTCAATATGTACAGGGGACCCAAAGGACTATATATGCATGAGTAGTATCAAATAAATTAACAAACTCATCAAAAAAGTCAACCGATTTCTACTATCTTTATTGAAGAGTGTAGGAACTCATTAAATAAAACTTTTTATGTGAAATTTTTATACTTTCATATTTTCCAGCCTTCATGATCACAGCCTATAGATTATATGTCAAGTCCTATTTCTAAAAGCTGTACATGGTATATCATGGTAATATTCACAGGATCATAATTGAAACCTGATCTACACTAAAGTCATATTCGTCCTTAAGGTCTAATGGTAACTTTTATCTTAAAATTTTATTTATATATCAATAAATCCAATAAACATAGGCATTACTTGATTATACTAATCTTAACATACAAGTCCGTATGGAAAAATTTTATTCTTCTTTCAAATCCAATTATAATATCCTTCATATGTTGCATTCATCCTTATTAATTACACAAATACTAACAACATGACAAATATCAAAACACTATATATGGCTTCACATGGAACAATACAATGATAGCAAACCTCATATTAAAAATATATATTAATTCTCATATTCAAATCCATATTCTAAAATTTCCATATTTCATGTGCCATTTACCTTAAAAAGTTTCTATTTACATATTTTAAGATCCAACATATTACTTTTGCAATCTTGTCTAAAACATGGAAATATTCACAAAATTATTAGAAAATGGTGGGCCTACATCTATATTTTAGTTAGTTTTTATACAAAAAACACACATCCTAAAATTCTAATTTCTTATCTATATGATTTTTTTATATCCTAAAGTTCTTATTTACTTATTTTAATAAATCTAATGAGCCTAACATATATTTTGGTATAAACGTGCACATCAAACAACAATTATAACATCGCAAAAATGTTCTAACCCTAACACGATAGGCATGTCACATAAAATGTTATGACTGCAAAGCAAAGTATGTCAAATTTAAACATATCATACATACATGTATAAACGTGATATATTATATGCTTATATATATCATGATAATATGTATATCATATGGTCCGCAAAAAATTTTCGTACTGTATAATATAATATAATATATATCTCAACTATATATTTTTGTTTACATAGACATTTATAAGAGTTTACAATAATAAATAACCGAATCAATAAAATAAAATAAAATAACATAAGAAATGAAACAAAATTAAATGAAAAAAAAAATGGAGCTTGGACTAAACATGCAGACTGGTCTTAAACCCATATTCAAACAAAAATAGGCCAAACGGAGGATAAGCGGATCAGGTTGAATTGAATGGAGTCGGGTTTTAGGTCGATACAAATTGAACCTCTCTCTCTCTCTAATTAGTTTAGGGAGATGGTTGTAGCAGGTTGCAAAATCAACTAAGTCCAATGGTGAGCTTGGGGTTCGATGGAGTTTCAAGGGTGTGATCAAGGTTGTTTGCTTATTTGTGTGTGTTGTTCGATTGTTAGAATTTGGATGTTTTTTGAGTTTTGTTGTGTTTTGTAGTTATGTAGGTATTCGTTGAAGTCTCATTATTGGTTGTTATGACATTGGTGGTGGAGTGAATGTGTAAAGGTCACATGTGTGAAGTGGTCAGGTTTTTGGTGTTTCTAGGTTTAGTTGCAGCAGAGATGATGTAGGCTAGTTGAATTGAATGGAGTCGGGTTTTGGGTTGGTACAGATTGAATCTCTCTCTCTCTAGAGTCAGTTCGGGTAGATGGTTGTAGCGGGTTGTGGAATTAACTACAACCAGAGGTGAGTTTGGGGTTCCATGGTGTTTCAAGTGTGTGGTCAAGGTTGTTTGCTTGTTTGTGTGTGTCATTCGGTTATTAGTGTTTAGATGTTTGTTGAGTTTGGTTGTGTTTTGTAGTTGTGTGGGTGCCCGTTGAAGTCTTAGTATTGGTTGTTTTGACATTAGTGGTAGAGTGAATGTGTGGAGGTCATGTGTGAAGTGGTCGGGTTTGGTGTTTCTAGGTTTGGTTGCGGTGGCAATGACATGGGGTGCTTGAAGATGGTGTGGTGGAATTCATTTTCTGGGTTTGAGTTGGTGGCTAGGCATTTTGGGTTTTTCTTTGTCATAGTTATGGTTTTTAGTTGTTGGTTTGATGTTTATGGCATTGTGAGTGTGTAAGTGAATTTTAGTTAAATGCTTTTGGTCATCGATGTGGTTGTGTTTGAGTATCGTTTGGTGGATTTAGGCATTTGAGGGTGGTGTCAATTGGTTTTAATAGTGTTCAGCGGATTGGAGTTGTATCTATGTTGATGTCGGATTTAGTTATGTGTTTTGAAGCTTAAGTTGTTATTGGGTTAGTATTTATTGTGAAGTTTAGCCGTGTTTGGTGTTTATTGGGTATGGCTGTTGATTAGGTAGTGGCTTATGGTTACTTTGGGTTTTGAATTTTTTATGGAGGTTAGCGAAGGTGAACTTGAATTAATTTTGATCGATATTCATGAGTGGTGTTTGAAGTTTGATATGTTTTTGGTTTGTATCGTGTGGAGTGGCAGTGGGTTTTGGGTTGGTTGTAGTGGTTTTGGTTATTCGATGCTGGCGATCTAGGGTTGTGTCAATGTTTGGTGTTGATGTGATGTAACAATAGTGGCCGCTTATTTAGCTAGAGATAAAGAGTTGAAATGAGAGAGGAAGACAATGGAGAGAGAATGAGCATGGCAGAGAGAGAGAGTGGAGAGGGAAGGTGGAAGGCAAGAGTTGCAGTTGAGAAGAAGTTGAAGAAGAGGGGGAGATGGCCTTGGACTTTTTTGGACAAAGGGTTCTAATCCTAATAATAAGAATAGCACTTTTGAAGCTCGTCCGAGCTCTGAAGCTCAAACATTAAAGCTTCCATGGCGTCCTACTCCTCGTCGGAAGGAGAAAGATGGAGCACGTGGGCTCCTATTTGCGTTCTTTATGCTGCATGCGCTTGACTAAACATAATAGTTTCCTTGCGTTCAAGAAGGGTCGGTGAACCCATGACCAGACCCCTAGTGAAACATACCCACACCTATTAAGATACTTTTTTTGTTTGCTTTCTTGTTACATTAAAATTTATTTAGCATATGACAAAAGAGTCCAATCTAAATTGAAATAATGTTGGCTAAGATAGAAAGAAGTCTAAAGCCCGATTTGAGATAGAAAGCAACTCATTGTGCTATAAAATGAATATTTTGTAAATTACATCGGAAGATCACAACATTTGAGATAAGTTCATTTAATGTTATAATATTTTATGAAGTTAAAAAGAGGTCACAACATTTAAACTAGTGGGTCAATTCAAGTCACTGTAATGGCCAGTTAGTAATGCCATTAACCACTATTATTAAACCTCTATTAAGTGCCACATTGATAGATATATAGAAAAAATAATAATTTAAAATACCATTTTAATTGAAATTAAAAAAGTGTAAATTTCAAAATGAAAAAAGAACACCACTGAGTTCCTCTCTTTCTGTTACCTTTCTTTGTTCTCTCTTCACTTCCTCACTGGACTCCTCTCTTTCTCTTTTGTACCACTAACTATGATAAAAAAACTCAAATTGAACATGATATGAGACCACATTAATCACACCTAACAAAGTCATACCATCCATTTTTTCGTGAGCCATCACCATATAACTTACCATCCTCTTCTAACATTGAGTCAATCCACCACTCATACCCATAGTCAAACCTATACCCAAAACCTAGTCATGTCCTCCATCAAGTGTCGAGTCAACTCACCATCGCCACCATACGAAACTCACTAAGTCCACAACCTTCAACCTATCTCAATCCATCTCTTCACCAATCGAGAACTTGCTAATTAGACTCGCAAACCTATCTCTCTTTAAATTTCCCTTTCAAATTTATTTACGACTCACCAACTTGAACTGCCTCTAAGTCATACATCCAAGTCTCTCTCCCTCTTTAGCTCGATCGTGAATTTCTAGCCCATCCATCGATAAGTTGCAATGCCGACCCTTTTTGACACCTACCAGATTCATCAACTACTCCTGCTCACTTGAAAAAGATAACCTAACTCATGTGGAGATCTCAACTCGACTAATGTGGTAAAGTTCACAATGACTCTGACATGATAGAGAGAGAAAGGTTAGAGGGAGATGCTAGTGGTAGCTTAGAGAGAGGGACTATTGAGAGAGAGATGCATACATGTTCCTTTCTTGTAATGGTTATTTAAACAATATATTTTGTTTAAGTGTCTGCTAACATGGCACTTAACGGAGCTTTTATAAGAGTGGTTAACAAAGTTATTAACTGGCCTTTACAGTAACATGAATGGAACTACTAGTTTAAACGTTGTGATATCTTTTTAACCACTCTTATCTAATGAATATAAAGCTTAAAAAAATTTAGTTTACAAAAATTGTAATACAAATATATATGTTATATGTTTTATATCAAATATATTATTAGACATATTAATGATAAGAATTCTATTATTATCATTATTATTTTCCTTTTTTTTTTCTTTTAGTAATTATTATTTAAAATTTTTTATCTAAACCTATTTACTTAAAGGGAGGGGGGTTTCCTAATATTATAATTCTAACTTTTCTAAATTTTTATAACAATTTTTAATTTTTATTATCCTTTTCTACTTTTTAACTTTTTTTTAATTTTTTTTTCATTTTATTATGTTACATATATATTTTAAGAGGGGGCGAAAATGGGATGTCGACACCTAAGTGTCACAACTGCATACATTCCCAACAAGACAAGCTTTGCAACAAATTAACTTGCATGGCTTCCTTAGAAATATGCATGAGGGGGAAAAAATCAATTGGAAGAGATTTACTGTATGATTTATTTATAGCTTATATGTTGAAAAAAATTGTTGTTCAATGATTTAATTTTAGTTTTTCATAAATACCTTGCTTTTGAAGATTTCAAGTATATGTTATTATCTCTCCATCATGGGTACAATGAGGTTAATTCTAACAATTACTTCAATTAATATGGCAACTCTATTACATTTCCACCATCTTTATTATAATAATTACTTTTTAATTATAGTTTGGTTTGACTACAATAGGAGGGGGAGAGAAATGAAGTTAGTAGTGCATAAAATTACCCTCATTTTATCTTTGACAAAGTGTTAGATAGTGTAATTTGTGGAGCTTTTGTAGTCTCGTTCATGGGATCATCCAATCAACCATCTAACCATTAAAATAAATATAGTAATTGGAATATTAACTATTTTAGTTGTTTGATCAAGGTTTGGTGAGGTGTGAACCGTTGGATAATGATGTGATCGGTCCCATCAAAATTAATGAATGGATGATAAAATTTCCAATAATTTGTAGTTAGTCTTTCCTTTTTTTTAATCAATTTTCAACTTGTTTTTTTCTTCAATTTGAAAGAGACTTTTCGATCCATTTCTTTCCTTTTCTATTATTTTTCCACTTTATATTATAAATTATTAAATACAAGACAAAAGTTACATTCCATTCCAATTCCACACTTTTCTTTTTATTTTCCTTTATTATGCCTTTTTCTTCTTTTTGAAAAGTTGGCAAACACAGCTCAAGAGTCAAATTATCTCATTCCTTTAGCCATTAGGCAAGTATTCTAGTAATTGTCCATGATAGCACCTTATACTACTTTTTGACCATTTACAATTTCTCTTTGGAAAATCTAATCCTTATTAAAGTTATTAGCTACATTGACTAGCAATCTATGGACTCATGACTATTTAACCTTGCAACTACCAATCACTTCATTTTGGATTTTCCATTATGAAATAGGAGTTAAACACCTAGTCCATAATTTGTCTACCAAAGACCTATAATCTATCACAACCACAACCAACATAAAATTAATAATTTCTAAAAAAAATACAATTTTAGTCACCAACATTTAGTTACTTTATTAATAATGATTTATGTTGCCAAACAATCATTTTCTTTCTATTTGCTTTGGTTTTTCATCTTTGTTTTATATCAGCCTATCCAAATTATATTTTTTGTTTGGCTTGATAGTATGGAAATGAAAAGAAACGAGATGAAATATTAATATAAATAGATTAAAATATCAATATTTTTTTTAATGTTACTTTTTATTTTTAAGAGTGTTTTTTGTAATATTGGACTGTTTCTCTTTGTTTCTTTCGCTTTCCATTCCAAATCAGATGGAAATAGAAGCACACCATCTTTCTCTTCATTTCATCCCACTTCTCTTAGTTTCTTTAACATTTTGGCAATTCAAACATGAAACTTCAGCTGATTTTTTTCTCTTTATCACTAGTAAAAAAGTGCATTTGAGAGGCGAAATTTTTCGCCTCAGTAGCTTCAAATTTCGACTCAGTAGTGCTATTGAGGCGAATTTTTCGCCTAAAAAATTTGCCTGTGTAGGTCGGCCGTGTTAGGGAAAAGAAGGCAAGTGTCGCCGCAATATTTTTCAAATGAGGCGAATTTCGTCTCATTCATGCTTTATTAATATATGAGGCCATTCGCCTCACGTTTTAAAACGTGAGGCGAAATTGGCCTCACATCAGGGGCGAGTGCCATGTTAGCTAATGAGGCAAATTTCGCCTCACTAGCCGATGTGGCATGAGGCGAATTTCGCCTCAAATAATAAGGATGAGGCGAAACTCGCCTCATATATTAAAATAATTTTCTGAAAATATAAAACAATAAATACAACACGTATTGCAATAATTTTTTTAAAAAATTATAATTAATATAATTCACATTTATTAATATTAATATTTTAATTAAAATTTATTATTAATATATTTTTCCAGAATTTAAAAAAAAATACAATGCGTATTACAATAAGATTTTAAAAATTTGTATAATTGATATTACGAATTTATTAGTATTAATATTTTACTTAAAATTTTATAATTAATATATTTTTCCAGAATTTATAAATAATAAATACAACACGTATTGCAATAATTTTTAAAAAAATTGTATAATTAATATTACGAATTTATTAATATTTTACTTAAAATTGTATATTTAATATATTTTTTCAGAATTTATAAACAATAAATACAAAACGTATTACAATAATTTTTTTAAAAAATTATATAATTAATATTACGAATTTATTAATATTAATATTTTACTTAAAATGTTAGATGTAAGTTTCTTATTCTAAACATTTGAAATAATAAAGATATTATGATATTATAAATATGTTTATATTGATATAAATGTTATAAATTGGAAATCAGAATATACCTAAAATATGAAATAAAAAATACAAAAACTTTGTAAATTAAAATGAAAATATTATACCTTATATTATATTTGATTTTAATGTTGTTGAACTTGTAATAAGAAATGGTAAAAACCTACAAAATAAATACAAATAAATAATTACAAATAAAAACTAAATATAAAATTAAAATAAATTCAATGAAAATATAAAATGATTTACCTTGTGTGATGGAAGAAATTTTGCAAGGAATCTGAAATACCCCAAATCTTCACCTAGATTAGAAATTGAGTTTAGATAGATTAAATAAATCAAATGAATTATAGGATTTAATTAGACAAGTTAGCTTAATTTAATTAGCTAATAATTAAGTTGGTTTGAGATTTTAGTTTCAAATTCCCTAAACATATCATCAAAGTGTTTAGAGAATTCTTAAACTCTTGATTCTTAGCCTAAACACTAATTCCTAAATCTCAGTAAAATTTGAGTTCATTTGCTTGAATAAAAATATCAGTTCTTAAACCCAAACTCAAATTAAATATCTTTTATCCAAAATAAATTCCAAATTAATTTTTTTTTAAGATCTTAATTTATAACATATCGGTTCAGAAATCATCTTTTAAATACTTCTGGAACTATAGATATTGATCTGATAGTTCTAAACCTATACCTTATTTCTATTATTATATAAATTTAGCTTTGTTTTCTTTTCTTTTCTTTATTATTTCCTTTGCTGCCTTTTCCTTCTTTCATTTTTTTCATTTTTTTTCTCTTTCCTTTCTTTCTTTCTTTCTTTCTTCTTCTTCTCTTCTTCTTCTTTCTTTTCTTCAATTTCTTCAACAAATCTCAAGATCAAAGCCAACTAGAGGATGAATCAAGATTAGGAGATGAACTAGATGGAGGAAACGAGCTAGAGGATGAAGTTTCAACTTATGTTCTTTCCTAAAAGCTAAGTATAGTTTACTATTTATTGTCTATTTATAATTTCGAATTTAAATATTGTATAGATGATGTATATGACTTGAGAAGTGTTGTTTAAGTTTGTATTTGTAAAGCTTATGGTTGTTGAAGTTGAGTTGTTGAGAAAGAAGATGAATAGTGAAATTTGCGGTTTGAAGTTGTTTATGATAATTATAGTGATGTTTGATGGATTGAAGTGGGAGTTTGTGTTTAATAGATTGTATTGAGATCAAATAACAAGTTTTAAGAAGCTTGAAATGAATTTGGAGGAGTTTGAAATAATTTGAACAAATGTTTTTCTCAAAATGAAAACAGGGGAAAATTTGACAGCAGCATAATGCATGTACGCTGGCATTCAACGCTGCCGGTGTTGAATTCTACGCTGCCGGTGTACGTGCAAAATTTGGCGGTGTTGAAAAGTCCAATGGTAACCAGATCGCTCGACCCTTAAAGCTGGCAAATTTTAATTTACGCCGCCGGTGTTGAAAGCCGGCGTTCGTTTTGCAACTTTTCCCAGTTTTGTAGGCCTTTCATATTTTAGCCATAACTTTTTCATCCGATCTCCGATTGAGGTGATTCAAGTTGCGTTGGAAAGATAACAAAGGGATCTACAACTTCCATGTTTTGAGTTTTTACAAAATCGAAATGTATCAGTGCTTAAATTTTAATTCTTTCCAACTGATACATTTTTCAAGCTAAGCTAAAAACTTGTTATAGATTGTTTTATATGTGTTTACTTTGACAAATGGGTCTTTTTGACATAAAATGAGATAGATAAATAATATTTGATGTGTAATGATGATTTAGTGATATAATTAAACATGACTTAGATAGATTTATAGATTTAATGAATAATTGAGTTAAATATGCGAGTTTTACATATAATGAATCTAGTTACTTAATCTAAGTTCAACTTGACTAAATGAACTTGAATGAGTTAAAATAAATTAGATTGAGTTAGTTTAATTACTTTGGCTTAGTAATTAGATTAAATGATTAATTCTAATAAGTTTGACTTAATGAACTCAATTGAACTAAAATGAACTAGATTTCTTAAGCTTAATCCACTTGGCTTGGCTTTTGAATTAAATGGCTAAGGTTAATCAATTTGACTTGGTAAATGACTTAAATGACTAATTCTAATCAATTTGACTAAGGTTAAGCTAAAATGGATTAATATCTAATAATTAGCTTATATGAATGAATTAGGATGATCTTCGATTAATATGGGGAATATGTTGTTTCAAAGGTGTGTTTGCTTAAGAAATAGATGTTTTTGTGAATAAATGCCTTGATTAAGCTTTTGTTGATAAAAGATCATAAACAAAGTGAAAAGAAACACTTTGACAGACAAAGGAGAACTGTCCATATTTTGGCGGGGCGATATTCGCAGCCATAGTAGGGTTCCACATTAGTGTCTGATCAAATAGGGTTAATAAAATGATTTTAAGATGAATGGATAAATAGCTTAAGTTTTTATATGATTTTGATGAAGTGGATGTTTAGTTTAATTTCTTATACGAACTCTTTCCTTAACAGAAGTGGATATCTGATTTATCTTTTGGATTATCTTCTGAAATTTCCTTCTGAGGCTATGTTTGGATTCCATATTCAAGGTATGCGGTAACTTGCGTGATGATTGATAGGATAGGCATCCTAAATGGATTAAGAACTTAAAGACGGCTTAGTAATCGGTGAGTGTTGGTTGTGCTTTACGTCGCTAAATCCGGTTCGAGGAGCGACAACTTGTCATGATGCAATGACAATGTTAGAATAAATGCTTAGGCCAATAGTCATGATGCAATGACTAGGCTCGGTGGTAATCGATAAGGAATGTGGTAACTGCGTAACGTTTACTTATTCTTAAGAGGAAGTAATATGATTTAATTCAATGTTTATGGGGAGCATGTGAATTAAATTATATTATGGATTAAGTTAAGTGAAGTTAAGTAGCGACTATGAGTCCTGGATGAGATTACTATTTCTTTTTCAGCGTAACGTTATCTAGGAGGTATAGGTATTCGGGCTACTTATATCAACCCCCTGAGCGTCAAGAGTGTTACTCAAGATCCTCAGATTCCCATTGGCTTGTTCCGGAGTGTGAGTGCTCCATTGTTGATTTGTTTATTTTAATGAAAACATAATAACTTGTTGATTGATGCATTGTATTTAGTTAAGCTCGTGTGCCACTCCGTGTGTGATTGTATTACTGTGTACTGGGCTCCGGCTCATTATTGTTGTTGTTATTCTTTTTACAGGTCTTGTTGTTGTTGATGATGCTGATGAAGTTGATGATGATGAATTTTTATTGATGTTGTTGTTCTTATTATTGTTGTTGATGTTGATGTTGATGTTGATGAGGATGGTGATGGTGATGATGATTGATGTGATGATGCTTGTCCCAGGTTTTGGGCGATTCTGAAGATATGGGAGAAGTGAGTGAAGTGTGATAGGATCGAGATATTACTTGTATTTTGTTTCTTCTTTGCTTTGTTTTATGAAAACTGGATTTATTTATAAATTTGTATTTTCATTTAAGGGCTTGTTAGTGCCCATGTTTTTGTAAATAAGTTTTGTAAATATTTATCAAAGTGAAAGTTTTTCCATTTTTAATAGTGGAAGTTTGAAATGTTTTATATAGAAACGTTTTTATTAAAGTTTATTTTTCCGCTGCTAAATCCAGTTGTTGCCAGAATCTAACTAAATGATTTCATAATCTAAAATCGGATAGCAATGTTCAACATAAACACCTTCTTTAAGACAACCTTACATATAATTCGTAAGAGTTATACGTGGTTGGGGACTTGGTGTGCTTAATTTGAGAATTGAGCATATTGGGTCTTTACAGAATCCGATCGAAATGAAGCGGAACGCGAATCGAAAAAAAATGGAACGAGCATCAAGAGAGGAATAGGAAGGTATATATAGAGGGTAACTGGGCTGGTGAGGCAAAATTCACCTCATATTTTGAAATCTGAGGGGGAATTGGCCTCATGCGTTGGACAATGAGGCCAATTTCGCCTCATATGACCAAATGAGAGGAATTTCGCCTCACCATGAAAAAATTCAACTTTTCTGTGCCCGCTTTTCTTCTCTCGTGTTGTCTCGCTAAAAATTTGAGAGTGTTTGATTAAAATGTTTAAATGGATTAAATGTTAATTATTAAAAATATTTATTTATTAATCAATTTATTTACTATTAGATAAGATTAAAAATTAATCTTATTTAATTGGGTGATGTACTTTTATTTATTAAAATTAATTAAAAAAAATTATATATAGATTAAATATTTATTATTAAAATTATATATTTATTAATCAATATATTTACTAGTAGATAAGATTAAAAATCAATCTTATTCAATTGGGCAATGTACTTTTAATTATTAAAAATTTATATTGATTATATATTTATTATAAAAATTACGTATTAATTAATTTATTTATTTACTAGTAGATAAGATTAAAATTAATCTTATTCAATTGGGTGATGTACTTATATTTATAAAAATGAATTATAAAAAATATTTATATAGATTAATATCTAATATTAAAATTATATATTTATTAATCAATTTATTTACTAGTACATAAGATTAAAAGTAAATCTTATTCAATTGAGTAATGTACTTTTATTTATTAAAAATTAAATATAATAAATATTTATATAGATTAAATATTTATTATAAAAAAAAATATATATTTATTAATCAATTTATTACTACTAGATAAGATTAAAAATTAATCTTATTCAATTAGGTAATGTACTTTTAATTACAAAAAATATTTATGTAGATTAAATATTTATAAAAATATATATATTTATTAATCAATTTATTTACTAGTAGATAAGAATTAAAGTGAATCTTATTCAATTGGATAATGTACTTTTATTTATTAAAAATTAATTACAAAAAATATTTATATAGATTAAATATTTATTATAAAAAAATATATAAATATTTATTATAAAAATATATAAATATTTATTAATCAATTTATTTACTAGTAGATAAGATTAAAAATTAGTCTTATTCAATTGGGTAATGTACTTTTAATTGTTAAAAATTTATATCCGTTAAATATTTTTATAAAAATTACATATTTATTAATCATTTATTTACTAGTACATAAGATTAAAAATTAATCTTATAAATTATTAAAAATTAATTAAAAAAATATTATATAGATTAAATATTTCATAATAAAAAAATGCATTTATTAATCAATTTATTTAATAGTAGATAAGATTAAAAGTAAATCTTATTCAATTAGGTAATGTACTTTTATTCATTAAAATTAATTACAAAATATTTATATAGATTAATATTTGTTATAAAATTATATATATATTTATTAATCAATTTATTTACTAGTAGATAAGATTGGAGAGTTATAATTGTAAAGAAATATTTTCATAGATTTAATAATAATTATAAAAATATTATTTATTAATCAATTGATTTACTAGTAGATGAGATTAAAAATTAATCTTATTCGGTTGGGTAATATACTTTTATTTATCAAAACGTTATTACAAAAAAACATTTATATAGATTAAATATTAATTATAAAAATATTTATTTAACAATCAATTCTTTTACTAGTAGATGAGATAAAAGAGTTATATTTAAATATCTCAATAAAAAATTCATAAAATGAATTATTTAGGTTTATGGACGATTTAAAAGAAATGATGGTAACATGAAAATTTTTGTATTAATATGTAGTTTCGTTCGATATTTTGTATTTTGAGAAGATATTTTAATAATATTAAAATATAAAAGAACATTTGGACTTTCTACGAAAATTTTAAATTAAAATATATTAATTACAATACCGTAAATTATTTCATATGGAATGTAATAATTATATATTTATCGTATTCGTTATGAAATTATACGAAGAATATAAATATTTATAATTAAAATCCGTGATTTATAATCGTATAGATTACTTGATATTTAATATGTAAATAAGATCTTGATAAAAATAGATGATAATAAGATAGTTTGCTGAGGAAATTACCTATGTTGGTTTGTTACGCTTTTGGACTTAAATTTTGCTCGATTTTTGTAAATAATCTATCATTAAAGGGAAATTACCCGTTGGTGTTCTTACGCTTTTGGACTTAAATATATTTCATTTGTCAAATTGAAACTACTCCCTCCATAAAATTTAAACAAATCTCAAAGTTTTTTACAAAAATAACCATTCCCTCATTTTTCCAATCTGAAAACATTAAATTGTAATTTATAGTTACGTAAACAAATAGACGAAATCATCCTCCACATAAAATATGTTTTATTGAAATTGAAATCTATATAGAACATTTCAAAGGAAAGGCTATTATTATTACCATTGCCCTATTTAGTAATTCGTGCTTATTTTTCTGTAAAATTTTGCAAATTTTCCATGTTAAACAAAAAAATAATTAATTTGTACTTTCCAATTTATTTTATATATGTTCGATTATGGTAAATAGAAATATACCGTGGGTGAGTTGAATGCTTCTATAATTAAATTAGACGTGCATGGTACTCATCGTAAGAAATTACCGTATTAAGGGACAAAATATGACGGTAATCATAATTACTAGCATGACATACAAAGTGAGAAAGAAGTTATGCAACAAAACATAAACATCATGTTCGGAATAATAAAAAACAATGAGGAAAAAAAAAACACGGCAACAGCTACTGTTGCTGCTCCTGTCGCAGTCAAGCACGACAAGATCCTCTCGGATGTCCTCTGTGATACTGTAGATGGGGAAGTTGAAGCCGGTGTCGACTGAATAGTTGACGGCTGAGTCGGAGTATGTGGAGGCTGCTGAGAGGCATAAGGATGTGAAGATGAAGGGGCCCCAAGAAAAGCGTACGATCCAACCACGGACAACTGTGATGCAAACTATGAAAAACCAGGACCCCTTGCCCATAGGATGAACCCCGAAGGATGTTGGCCTCTCTGATGTGCAAAGCTGCTTGGTGGCTCATGTGCTGGATCGTTTAGAGGATGCGTGAATATCGATGGATGGCTCGGCACCCCGTAAAAACCATGGTAAGGATATGGAAGAGGTGGCACTGGTGTGAATGGCGTAAAGCCAGGCTGACTAGGATCAGAGCCATAAGTAGAAGTCCCCATCTGTGGTGCAGTGTGATGGTATGGAGGGTCTGCCCGGAAGAAGACGTAGTAGGAGGACGGACATTGAAATGACTTAGATTTATATTTAATCAAATCTCATGTGTTTATTATTTATTTTATTTTAAGGAGATGAATTGAATGAGTATGTTTGTGTTGTTAGTAGTTTAATATATAAGATTTTGTATGTGTATATGTGGATATTAATATTTTGTTCTATATGCATTAATGTGTGAGTAATGGAATTATTAATGTTGTCTTGTGCATATTAAGATGTTAAGTTAAATTAGATTAATAACTCAACCATAATTTTACTTAAGTTAGTTGATTGAGTTCCTTGTAATTAAATTAGCATTATGCCCTAAATGTAAGCTAAATGGAGCCCAAATTAAAGTGAAATGCAACCTAAAGTTAATATATGCATTAAGGGGTAATTTGGAAGTGAAAAAGTCAAAATTAAGTTAATTTGATTACTTTTTGAGGCAGCTCAAATTTTATCCGAATTTTCTTTTCTTTCTCCTTTTTCTCTTCTTCTTCTTCCTCCATTTCCATCTTCATTTCCAAGCTCAAGTTAGGGTTATATCAAGTTGAAAATCAAAGTTATTCTCAAGACAAGGTATATATATGTATGTATTTGAATTGGTTTAGTTTAGGTTGTTGTGTTATTGTTTTGTTTCCCTTTCTTGAAATAGATGTATAGATAGTTGGATGAATTGAGTTTAAGATTGATCAAATTGTTGTTCATGCATGGAATGAGTTATGTATGTGTTATATGAGTGTGTGAAAGTATGCATGTATTGTTGTATTGATATGAAGTGTCTTGATGAAACAAAGATAGTTTAAGTAGTTAGAGTGGAGATTGATGAAAATGGAATTTGAAGTGTTTAGTGATGTTGAATTCATGCCTTGGGTTGCTAGAATTGAGTAGTGTATGTTGAAGTGAGTATATGAAGTTTGAAGTGTAGTTGAGGAAAGTTTTTGAAGTGTTTTAAGATGTAATTTTACAAAGTGAAAACAGGGGATTTGAATTTTCGTATAAGCTTGTTTTTGTAACGTACGCCGGCATCTGGGGATTCTACGCCGCCGGCGTAGAGGCGGTGTAGAAAGCCCACAGAATGATTTTCCCTAACGCTGTTTGCAACGCCGCCGGCTTATATGCCGAAGATTTGCCAGCGTCTGTTCTTCAGAACGTACGCCGGCAATTTGAATCTCTACGCCGCCGGCGTAGAGGCGGTGTTGAAAGTTCACAGAACCAAATTTCTTAAAGCCGACTGAACGCCGCCGGCTTTCGTTAGGAAGTCAGCCGGCGTTCTTTCTTCTAACTTGTACGCTGGCTTTTGGGAATCAAGGCCGCCGGCGTAGGTTACAAAGGCTGACGGCGTACGCTTTGAACGCTGCCAGCGTTGACAGTGTACATTTTCAGAACAGTTAACACCGGCCCAACGCCGCCGGCGTTGAGTGCCGGCGTATCCCCTGAGTTTTTGAATTTTGAGAACTTTTTCTAAAAAGTTTCCAAAGTTGTTATTTGAGTATTTGAGTTTTTGGTAAGCAATTTGGGATATATTAGGACGTTTAAATGCCTAGTCGTGACTGTATATTCAATTATGTGAATTTCTTTGATAATTGTGATATATGGATATAATATGTATATATTTGTGAGAATGAAATTTATAAATGTTGATTTATTAATTATTGTGACATTTCTATTACAGTTAAGGATTCTTCGGTTAATCATCACCGAGAGATCCTAGTTTATTCTAACGAGTTCAGGTACGCAATAACTTGTCTGATGATTGCTAGGACCAGACATTTCTAATTTGACTTAAATTGATCGATTTAACATTTGGATGAATTGGATGTCTATTACGCTGTTTAATCTGGTCCGAGGAGCAGCAAACCTGTCATGATGCAATGACATGTTAGCTAGGCGCTTAACCAAGTCATGATGCAATGACTTTACCATGATGCAATGGTACGCTATGATGCAATAGCGATTCTTTTGGTTAAGTGGGTAGCCGATAGGGGGAATTGTATCTGTGTAACGTTTGCTTAAACTTAGGGGGAAATACCATGATTTAGTTCAAGGTTTATGGGAACTTGTGAACTAGGCTCATGTTATGGACTGAGTTTAAGTAGAGTCGGGCAACGGCTTTTAAACCCTAGATGAAGCTATTATCTTTATGAAATAGATATAGGAGATATAAGTATTCGGACTGCTTATATCAACCCCCTGAGCAGCTGCTGTTACTCAGGATCCCTGGATTCCCGAGTGTGACCGGGGTTTGAATACCCTCTTGTTGATTTGTGAATCAAAATGTAATAAAGATAACCACTTGTTTTATGATGCATTTACATCAATTGGATGACTTGTTTTGCATTGGTTATTGTGTACTGGGCCTCTGGCTCACTTTTGCTGCTTTGCAGGTCATGGAGACGAGTATTACGATGACTTGGGCTATGGGTCCGATTTCGAAAGATTTCTGGACGAGTGGGATGAATAGGATCCGATGAGGGACTTTTAGAAGACTTTTTGCTAAGGACCAGCTTTGTATAGAAGGCTTGTTAGTTAAGCCAAGTTCTTTTGTAATGACCTTAAGATCCATTAGGATTTCTCATGTTTTGAGAAAACATGTAATTGTTTTGTTGTGTCATGTATTGACACAAAGCAATGGTTATTTGATGTAAATATATGTATAGATTGCTTTGTTAGCAATCTTGTTTTATTTAAAAAGTTCTTTACAAAGTTTAGTGATTTGATCAAACAATTTCATAAACTGTTAGTTTTAGGACAACCTTACATATAATGTGAAAACGTTATATGTGGTTGGGGATTCGGTACTCTAAATCTCGGGATTTAGAGGACGGGTCTTTACAGATGGTATCAGAGCCTTGTTTATGAAATTGTTTGATTAAATAGTGGTGACTTGACCTTAGATACGGTGAGTTAGTTAGACATATATAGGACTTGTTTATATTAAGTTTTATGTTAATTTTCTAATTAGTTTATTAATTGTTTTGATATTGATTTGACCTTGTAAAATTATTATATGTCATACATGTTGCATGTTTGTTTAAAAGATGGATAGGTCACGAAGAGTAACCCGACAATCTTCGGAAAGAGAAAGTATGCCACCTCCTTCTCAGTCTACTATTTCAGCTTCTGCATCAGCTAGTATTCCAGCTTCTACTTCGACTCCATCACCGGCTTCGGCTTCTACTGCACCGAATCCACAGCCTCCTCAAATGCCAGCATATGCTATGCCTCAGATGCCTACGGGAGATCCGAATAATGTGCTCACTATGTTTCGGGATATGTTTGCAATCGTTCAGCAGTACCAACAAATGATGTATCAACAACAACAACAATTTATGCAGCAATATCATCCTCCAAATGTGAGAGAAGAGCCACAAGTACCAATGGGAGACCGGAACGAACAAGTCAAGTTGCATGATTTTGTTAGACTGGTACCTGATTTTGATGGAACTGTTTTGGATCCGACTCGAACGGAAGGTTGGATAGTGGAGTTAGAGAAAGCGTTTGCAGCCTGTGAGGTGCCTGAGCATAGAAAGTTGATTTGGCTATATATATGTTGAAGGGAGATGCATATAATTGGTGGAGATTGAATAGTGAAGGATATGTGAGACCGATACCATGGAAAGATTCAAGGAAGCCTTTTTCTTGCAATACATTCCATCCACAGTACGGGAACAAATGATATCGAGTTGGTTGAGTTTAAGGCAGGGAAATAAAACTGTTGAAGAATATCATGCAGAATATTGTAGATTGCTTCGATTTGCGGGTACAAGTTACAATGATGAGAGCATGAAGGTTCAAAAGTTCCAAGATGGCTTGAACATGGAGATTAAGAGTGAGGTTAAAAGTTTCAATTATCAACATTATCGGAAACAGTAATCAAGGCGAAGTTAGTGGAACAAATTAATAATGAAAATAAAGCTCAGAGGGATAGACGTGCGACATTTATGGGCAAGAGATCGGTGACATCCTACACCCCTTATTCAAGATTTGGTAATGTTAACAAAGGCAAGCGACCATATTTGGGTAAGAAATCAAGCTCGGGACAAGTGGTGAAAGCTCCTATGCCATCTATACCATTTGATAGGCGATGCCCTATATGTTTTGGGCCTCACGAATCGTTTCAATGTAAATGGACTCCTGGAGCTTGTTTTGCATGTGGGAAAGTTGGTCATAAAGCTTCTGATTGTCCTGATCCTAAATTGAAGCCCATCTTTTGTGCTCATTGTCAACAAAGGGGTCATCATGTGGCAAATTGTAAAGAAAAGCCGAGGAATGAAGGACCGAACTTTGGAAAGGGAATGACAGCTACTAGGGTGTTTGCTTTGCAACAATGTGAGAAAGCTCCTTCGGTTGATACTGGCAGGTATAATACAGATTGCAAGACATCCTGCATATACTTTAATTGATACTGGTGCTACTCATGCATGTATTGCTGAAAGCTTTGTGAATGAGTGTGGTTTGTCTTCTGAAGTGTTGTATGATAGAGTGATGAGTGTGAATACTCCTTTTGGTGTGCAATCCAAAGAGCCATGTGTATGTAGGAATGTTGATGTTGTGATTTCTGATGAAAGCATGCCAATAGATATGTTAGTTCTACCTTTAATTGATTTTGATGTTATTCTTGGAATGAATTGGTTGAATCTTTACAAAGCAACAATAGATTGTAGTAAAGCGGAAGTGAGTTTTGAGTTGGAAGGTAGAAGATTATTTCATGTGTTGGAAAGAAGGAGACCCGGAAGTATGTATTCTATGGAATTGTGGGAGAAGGATATGGGAACTACAATGGGTAGTGAAGAACTCCGAGTTGATATGGTGCCAGTAGTAAGGGAATTTGTTGATGTTTTTCCTGATGAATTACCCGGTTTGCCACCGGATAGGGAGATTGATTTTGGGATTGATTTGATACCTGGAACTACACCTATTTCTAAAGCTCCATATCGTATGGCTCCGGCTGAGTTGAAAGAATTGAAAAGTCAGTTAGAAGAATTGCAACACCTCGGGTTTATCCGTCCAAGTATTTCTCCTTGGGGTGCTCCGGTATTGTTTGTTAAGAAGAAGGATGGAAGTCTAAGGATGTGTATAGACTATAGAGAATTGAATCAAGTGACAATCAAGAACAAGTATCCACTTCACGAATTGATGATTTATTTGATCAATTGAGAGATGCGGCATTGTTTTCCAAGATAGATTTGAGATCCGGATATCATCAACTCAAGATTAAGCAACAAGATATATCCAAGACGGCTTTCAGAACAAGATATGGACATTTTGAGTTTATGGTTATGCCTTTCGGTTTAACAAATGCCCCTGCTGCTTTTATGGATTTGATGAATAGGGTATTTAAGGATTATTTGGATCAATTTGTGATAGTCTTCATTGATGATATATTGGTATATTCAAAGAATGAGGAAGATCATGAAAAACACTTGAGACTTGTATTGCAACGATTGAGAGAGAGGAAGCTTTATGCTAAGTTTAGCAAGTGCAAGTTTTGGTTGAGAGAAGTTGCATTCTTGGGACATATCATTACAAAGGAAGGAATATCTGTTGATCCGGAGAAGATTAGAGCGGTATTGGACTGGCCACCACCGACAAGTGTCACGGAAGTGCGAAGTTTTCTGGGGTTGGCAAGTTATTATAGAAGATTTGTACAAGGTTTTTCCAAAATCGCTTCACCATTAACTAAGTTGACGAGGAAATATGTGAAGTTTGATTGGGATGAAGATTGTGATCGGAGTTTTCTTGAGCTGAAGGAACGATTGATTTCTGCACCGATTTTGGCATTACCAATTAGTGGAGAAGAGTTTGTAATTTATAGTGATGCTTCACTTCAAGGACTCGGATGTGTGTTGATGCAAGATAATCGAGTCATAGCTTATGCCTCAAGACAATTGAAGTCCCATGAGAAGAATTACCCAATTCATGATCTCGAGCTAGCCGCAGTGGTATTAGCATTGAAGCTTTGGAGACATTATCTGTTTGGTGAAAAGTGTAAGATATTCACGGATCATAAGAGTTTGAAATACATTTTCACTCAAAAGGAATTGAACATGCGACAACGAAGGTGGTTGGAATTAATTAAAGATTATGATGTTGAAATTCTATATCACCCAGGAAAAGCTAATGTGGTAGCCGATGCGCTCAGTAGAAAGAAATCGATGAATGTGGAATCTTGGTTACTAATCAAGGGAATTACAAGAAGATCTTCAAAGGATGAATGAGGTAACAATAGAAAATGTTGACCTTATGCTAGCAAGTTTATCATTACAACCGATGATTCTAGACCAAATCAAGCAAGGACAACTTGAAGAACCTGGTAGCCAAAAGTTGAGAAATGAGATAAATCAAAAGAGAAGAAAAGAGATGAAATTGATGATAAAGGAATTATCAGATTCAAAGATAGAATTTATGTACCTGAGATCCATGATTTGAGACATCAAATTATGAAGGAAGCACATTCCTCCTCATATTCCATTCATCCGGGAAACACGAAGATGTATCGAGACTTGAAGCGACATTTTTGGTGGGAAGGAATGAAAAGGACATTGCAAGATTTGTTTCTAAGTGTTTGGTATGTCAACAAGTGAAGATCGAACATCAACGGCCTGGGGAGAATTACAACCATTGAAGATTCCGGAATGGAAATGGGATGAGATAACTATGGATTTTGTGACTGCTTTACCAAAAACAATAGCCAAGAACGAGATGATTTGGATTATTGTGGATCGACTCACGAAATCGTCACATTTCATTCCACTGAGAGTCGGGTGTTCACTTGAAAGATTGGCTCAGATTTACATTCGAGAGATAGTGAGATTACATGGTATACCAATGACCATCACTTCAGATAGAGATACGAGATTTGTCAGTCGATTCTGGAAAAGTCTTCATGAAGCTCTTGGAACAAAGTTACAATTTAGTAGCATTTCATCCACAAACTGACGGACAATCGGAAAGGACAATTCAAATTCTTGAAGATATGCTTAGAGCTTGTGCATTGGATTTTGGAAAGAATTGGGATGAACACTTATCTTTAGTGGAATTTGCTTACAATAACAGTTATCAAGCATCAATTCAGATGGCTCCGTATGAAGCGTTATATGGAAGAAAATGTAGATCCCCTTTGCATTGGGATGAAGTGGGCGAGAGAGTGTTGATTGGACCCGATTTGGTACAACAAGCTGTTGATAAAATTCAAATGATCAAACAGAAGTTGAAAGCTGCTCAAGACCGATATAAAAGTTATGCCGATTTGAAAAGAAGACCTTTGGAGTTTGAACTTGGAGATCATGTGTTTCTCAAGATATCCCCGACTAAAGGAGTTTTCAGATTTGGTGTGAGGAGTAAATTGAATCCAAGATACATTGGGCCGTATGAAATATTGGAAAAGATCGGACCATTGGCTTATAGATTGGCGTTACCACCAAGTTTGTCTGGTGTTCATGATGTTTTTCATGTATCTCAGCTTAGAAAGTGTATATTCGATTCCGATGCAATATTGGATACCAATCAACCAGAGATACTACCAGATTTAACTACTGAAGAAAAGCCAATTAGAATTTTGGGAAAAATGGACAAAGAATTGAGAAATAAAGTCATACCAATGGTAAAGGTCCAATGGAGTAACCAATCCGAGAGAGAAGCGGTTTGGGAAGTAGCTAGTGCAATGAGACAGAAATATCCGGAACTTTTTAAGTAAGAAGGTAAGTTAAGTTTCGAGGACGAAACTTCTTGAAGAAGGGAAGAATGAAATGACTTAGATTTATATTTCAATCAAATCTCATGTGTTTATTAAATTATTTTAAGGAGATGAATTGAATGAGTATGTTTGTGTTGTTATTAGTTTAATATATAAGATTTTGTATGTGTATATGTGGATATTAATATTTTGTTCTATATGCATTAATGTGTGAGTAATGGAATTATTAATGTTGTCTTGTGCATATTAAGATGTTAAGCTAAATTAGATTAATAACTCAACCATAATTTTACTTAAGTTAGTTGATTGAGTTCCTTGTAATTAAATTAGCATTATGCCCTAAATGTAAGCTAAATGGAGCTCAAATTAAAGTGAAATGCAACCTAAAGTTAATATATGCATTAAGGGGTAATTTGGAAGTGTAAAAGTCAAAATTAAGTTAATTTGATACTTTTTGAGGCAGCTCAAAATTTTATCCGAATTTTCCTTTTCTTTCTTCTTTTTCTCTTCTTCTTCTTCCATTTCCATCTCATTTCCAAGCTCAAGTTAGGGTTATATCAAGTTGAAAATCAAAGTTATTCTCAAGACAAGGTATATATATGTATGTATTTGAATTGGTTTAGTTTAGGTTGTTGTGGTTATTGTTTTGTTTCCCTTTCTTGAGATAGATGTATAGATAGTTGGATGAATTGAGTTTAAGATTGATCAAATTGTTGTTCATGCATGGAATGAGTTATGTATGTGTTATATGAGTGTGTGAAAGTATGCATGTATTGTTGTATTGATATGAAGTGTCTTGATGAAACAAAGATAGTTTAAGTAGTTAGAGTGGAAATTGATGAGAATGGAATTTGAAGTGTTTAGTGATGTTGAATTCATGCCTTGGGTTGCTAGAATTGAGTAGTGTATGTTGAAGTGAGTATATGAAGTTTGAAGTGTAGTTGAGGAAAGTTTTTGAAGTGTTTTAAGATGTAATTTTACAAAGTGAAAACAGGGGATTTGAATTTTCGTATAAGCTTGTTTTTGTAACGTACGCCGGCATCTGGGGATTCTACGCCGCCGGCGTAGAGGCGGTGTAGAAAGCCCACAGAATGATTTTCCCTAACGCTGTTTGCAACGCCGCCGGCTTATATGCCGAAGATTTGCCAGCGTCTGTTCTTCAGAACGTACGCCGGCAATTTGAATCTCTACGCCGCCGGCGTAGAGGCGGTGTTGAAAGTTCACAGAACCAAATTTCTTAAAGCCGACTGAACGCCGCCGGCTTTCGTTAGGAAGTCAGCCGGCGTTCTTTCTTCTTAATTGTACGCTGGCTTTTGGGAATCAAGGCCGCCGGCGTAGGTTACAAAGGCTGACGGCGTACGCTTTGAACGCTGCCAGCGTTGACAGTGTACATTTTCAGAACAGTTAACACCGGCCCAACGCCGCCGGCGTTGAGTGCCGGCGTATCCCCTGAGTTTTTGAATTTTGAGAACTTTTTCTAAAAAGTTTCCAAAGTTGTTATTTGAGTATTTGAGTTTTTGGTAAGCAATTTGGGATATATTAGGACGTTTAAATACCTAGTCGTGACTATATATTCAATTATGTGAATTTCTTTGATAATTGGTGATATATGGATATAATATGTATATATTTGTGAGAATGAAATTTATAAATGTTGATTTATTAATTATTGTGACATTTCTATTACAGTTCAGGATTCTTCGGTTAATCCATCACCGAGAGATCCTAGTTTTATTCTAACGAGTTCAGGTACGCAATAACTTGTCTGATGATTGCTAGGACCAGACATTTCTAATTTGACTTAAATTGATCCGATTTAACATTTGAATGAATTGGATGTCTTTTACGCTGTTTTAATCTGGTCCGAGGAGCAGCAAACCTGTCATGATGCAATGACATGTTAGCTAGGCGCTTAACCAAGTCATGATGCAATGACTATACCATGATGCAATGGTACGCTATGATGCAATAGCGATTCTTTTGGTTAAGTGGGTAGCCGATAGGGGGAATTGTATCTGTGTAACGTTTGCTTAAACTTAGGGGGAAATACCATGATTTAGTTCAAGGTTTATGGGAACTTGTGAACTAGGCTCATGTTATGGACTGAGTTTAAGTAGAGTCGGGCAACGGCTTTTAAACCCTAGATGAAGCTATTATCTTTATGAAATAGATATAGGAGATATAAGTATTCGGACTGCTTATATCAACCCCTGAGCAGCTGCTGTTACTCAGGATCCCTGAATTCCCGGAGTATGACCGGGGTTTGAATACCCTCTTGTTGATTGTGAATCAAAATGTAATAAAGATAACCACTTGTTTTATGATGCATTTACATCAATTGGATGACTTGTTTTGCATTGGTTATTGTGTACTGGGCCTCTGGCTCACTTTTGCTACTTTGCAGGTCATGGAGACGAGTATTACGATGACTTGGGCTATGGGTCCGATTTTGAAAGATTTCTGGACGAGTGGGATGAATAGGATCCGATGACCCGGGACTTTTAGAAGACTTTTTGCTAAGGACCAGCTTTGTATAGAAGGCTTGTTAGTTAAGCCAAGTTCTTTTGTAATGACCTTAAGATCCATTAGGATTTCTCATGTTTTGAGAAAACATGTAATTGTTTTGTTGTGTCATGTATGGACACAAAGCAATGGTTATTTGATGTAAATATATGTATAGATTGCTTATGTTGGCAATCTTGTTTTATTTAAAAAGTTCTTTATAAAGTTTAGTGATTTGATCAAACAATTTACATAAACTGTTAGTTTTAGGACAACCTTACATATAATGTGAAAACGTTATATGTGGTTGAGGATTCGGTACTCTAAATCTCGGGATTTAGAGGAGCGGGTCTTTACAGACATAGTTCATCAGCAAATCAATCTTCTCTTGCATCTTCTCAATTTTGGCCTCCTGGCTAGCCCTATCATACTCAGAGTGAACCAAATTCTCCTCACGTGGCTACTTGTAGTAATCAACCCTATGTTGATCTATCGGCATGCCGTAATCGAAGCCACGACGGTAGGTAGATCGATGGCCCAAAACCTCCTCTATAATGACCTTATCCTCCTTAGGTCGCTGACCTGACGCAGTAGCAATATCATCCTCTTGCTTTCTTTTTTCCACCATGTGTTCCTAGTTGAAACAACGTGAGCACAATGTGAATATAATCATACAAACAGGTGGATATGACGTATTATAAAAAAATATGATAATAAAAAATACTAACATAATTCTGCATAGAGACCTCCGATTCCCATCGATCTGTTAACTGCCCTTTCTGTCTCTTAGGTGTGTGTGCTAGTAGTTTTCTATTGGCGTGAGATCCTACAATACATGATTAACGAAAATCAGTAGAAGAACATAGCATATAGACCCACATTCATTGTAATTGCAATACCTACATTTTATGAGTGCATGTTGAGCATGGACTTTGTACCACCTGTATGAACTGATAGTTGCTTCTTCCTATTCTCTGCATTTACCGTGGATCGCAACTACACGTTTCGAGTAGAAGTGAACTATATCTTATGCATATATAATTTACCACATGGAGAATTGTACCTTATAATCTGGATCTGTCTCAAGGAAGTGGACGAATGCCCTCCATTCATCTAACCTGTGCTCGAAACCTGGTAGTGGCTTACTAACAGCTGCATTGCCTCCACCTTTGACTATGACGTAACGTTTAAGCCTGTATCGAAGCTGACTGTATGACTTGCTTGCCAGATAGTTCAGTGTCACCCACCATTTGTGAATTGTCTGCCAATTTTCGGGTAGTTCAAACTTGTTCTGCAAATTAAAAAATAATGTAGAGGATGGTAGAGGGAGAAAAATTAGTTTTTTGTATATGTTTGCATTGAAAATTAACTTACCATTACACGATAGATGATGCCATGTTTGCCTCAGGAAACGCTGACCATGCCTTTCCTCAACCTCCAAGCACAAACAACTTCGTCGATGCTCTGTGATGGAGTAAGAACTCCAACCTAACCATCCCCGGAGATGAGCATATGAGACCCATAAACCCATCAGGCATAGTGATAGTCAGTCTATGGTCTTTCCTCCTATACTCCTCCTCTTCCCGATAACCTCTGTACATACCCTTGCGCTTATCCGACACCATGATGTTTGCCTCCTCATGCTGAGCGGCCACAGCGGCCTCCTCCTGCTCCACTACTGCGGCCTGTGGGTCATCCGGGTTAACCTGAGTAGGCATATCATCCGGAAGGTCATACAACACCTCTTCCTCGATCCCCAACTCATTTACCTATCCCGGCTGTGGCTCAGCCGCCTGACCCGATTGGTCATCAGGGTGTTGGACCTGCTGATCAGTAATTAAGGCAGTAAACGATCTTCCTGTATAATGAAATAAGAAAAAAAAAAAACATGAGTCCAAAATGGATATAATATTGCTATGACAGATAAAATATTTACAAATGAAGGTTGAAATCCCACCAGTGTACTACTCCTTATGTACTTGGGAGTCCTCCATAAGTTGATCCATGAAATCGGAGCTACTCATCCTGCAAGTTTTAAAAATAACAACTGTTACTTAATCATTTTCTTGAGATCATTACGAAAACAAAGTGCATGTGACAGATAATAAATAAATAAACATATACATATAATCTATTCGTCCAAATCGTCATCGCCTATGCCACTGCAACCCACACCCGGGTCGGGTAGGCATGTAAGGTTTCCTAGATCAACAAATATGCGATCGATTGGAATTGCCCATAGCCTTTGCACTGTCATTGCATTGGCTCCTCTATTGGAGGTGGCTCAATCTATTCAACATCTTCTATGCTCTCAGTTTGGAAGAGAGCACGCGTGAATATATGACGGTGTACAACTTTTTGTACAATCATCCAGTTGCCATATCACTTGCTTGGGTCCTTCAAGTAAAATACTTGTTGTGCTTGGTCGGTAAGGATGTACGGGTCGTTATCGTACCATGACCTTGCGGTGTTGATGGAGATGATGTCTTCATCGATAATTTCTAGTTTATCCTTATTCCTATCGAACCACCTGCATTTGAATAAAAACACTTTCTTCGACCCCACATAATTTAGTTGTGTAACTTCTATGAGAACGCCGTAAAATGTAATTTGTTGTCCTCCACTGCACCGATGATGTATACACTGCTATTCTGTGATCTTAATCCAGTCTCCTTGGCTTCTGTGTTGTATCGGATACCATTCACGATACAAGCATTGAAGCTATATCGATGATTTTTAGGGCCGCACGCCAATGCTTCAAGATCTTCTAGCATCTGATGTCCATGGACAGACATTTGCTCCATAATCTACATTCCATGTCAACAATTAAAGTTACATGTGAAGATATCAATGAATTAATGGTATTGAAGTCTTCAACAAGTTTTAACCTTATTTCTAAACCACTCGGCAAAATGTTTACATACTGTTCCTCCCACATTGCGTGCTCCACGTGTAGTTAGTTCGTTCTCGAACTCCCTGTAAGATATTTCATTAGAAGTCCATCTTCAATCTTGGTGAACATCTCTTGTTATCAGGTTACAAATGAATGAAAAGACATGACATACCTTATAAACGGTTGCACCTCCTCGAAATTATTCAACACTGTCCAATGCATCCTGTTGAGTTCTACATCCGAGCCTGTTATTGTGCATGTACCTATTAAACGTATGGGATATGTGAATACTCGAAACGATGACAATGGACATTCATCCAGCGGTTCGTCCCATTATTGGTAGGGTCTATTTATTCTTGAGTCCATGTGTATCAAAATATTGTGAGCAAAATTGAATGCTCTCCCGCACAACATATGATTCGGTAATTGAACCTTCCAGTCTTGCCCTATTCCGTAAATCTTCTTTTAGAACTCCCATGTATCTTTCAATAGGATACATCCACCGGTACTGGACCGGACCACATATGCTTGCTTCCTTTGGTAGATGCACGGTTAAATGTATCATAATATCAAAAAAAGCAGGAGGAAATATCATCTCTAACTTGCATAGAGTTAGGATTATTGTTTTTTTCAAAGACTCCAATAGATTTACACGGAGTTCTTTAGCAGTTAATTCCCTGAAAAAATGAGATACATCACATACAACATCGTAAATGCGATTATCTAAGACCGCACGAATGACAACCGGGAGAATACGTTGCAGTAAGACATGACAATCGTGACTCTTCAAACCTCTCAGACTAATTTCATCAGCACCTAAGCAAGATGATATATTTGAAGCATATACGTTAGGCATCTTCACATCCCTAATTGAATTACATACCTCTCTCATTTGCCGAGTGGATAGTGTATATGAAATAGCCATGAATTTCTTAAATTACATATTAATGTGTTATTGGAATGGTGTATATATATATATGTGTGTGTGTGTGTGTGTGCTTAGTTAATATAATTAGTGAATGTGTTATTTTATATGTATATAGTATTATGAAATTAATGTTATTGTTTGATATGTGTAAATGTGTATATAGTGTAATGAATATGTGTGTCTTTTTTTCAAATTAATATGCATGTGTTATGTTTAGAATCTAATCAAATTATTTTTGAATTTGCTTAGATTATGACAGAATTTTGGTAAACTTTAAAACCACTTTTTAAGCCTAAATACAACCCAAATGCATTTGAAATTTGCCCAAATTAATCCTAAGACAAATATACCCCTAATGGTAAGATTTGGATGACAAATGATTTTAATTGGACAAGTTAAGCCCTCCTTTTTGGCAGCCCCATTTTTCATACGAATTTTCACCTCTTTTCTTTCTTTCTTTCTTTCTTTCTTTTATCCTTTCTCATCCCAAAATCTTAAACCCTAAGCCAAGATTTATTACAAGCTTTAGGATTTGAACATCATTCCAAGCCAAGATTTAGTCATGTGAGTTTAATGCAAACTTTATCTTTTATTTTATGTTCTATGTTGTATTATTTATAAATGTTAAAATATAAATGATTTTGATGTGATAATTGGTGTGGGATTGATTTGGTGCATTGATGGTAGTTTGAATGAGATTATGTGGCTAATGGAGTGGTAGTATATATCTTATAGGAGTGTTGATGTGTGGGGATGAGTAGTTGAGATGTGAATTTGAAGTGTAATTAGTGTTTTGATGATTAGAAGTAGAATTCATGTTGTTAGGATAGTATTTGGATCATATAACAAGCTTTAGAAAGTTTGAATTTAGTTTGGAGAATTTTTGAAAAATAAACAAGTTGTAATAAAACAGGGGAAATTAAAAACATTTTCGTATAGGCTAAACTTTGAACGTACGCTGGCATCTAGGGTTTCTACGCCGCCGGCCTATAGGCGGTGTTGGAAGACCACAGAATCAAATTTCTTAAGGCCGATCGAACACCACCGGCTTTCTCTGGAAAAGTCAGCCGGCGTTCATCCTTTCATATTGTATGCCGGCTACTAGGAATCAAAGCCACCAGCGTATAGTGAGAGGCTGCCAGTTTATCTGTGTAAGCGGCCGGTTTGCACCTCTCTAAACGTTTTGAAAAATTTTGGATTTGGATTCTATGCCGGCTCAAAGCCTCCGGCGTAGAATGAAGGCAGTTGGCATACCCTTAAGCGCTACCAGCGTTGGCAGTATTGATTTTCATAGTGTTGAACACCGGCTCAAAGCCGCCGGTTTTGAGTACTGGCGTATCCCCTGTGCTTTTGAATTTTAAAAACTTTCTTCAAAATTTTCCAAAGTTTGATATATGATCAATTACGTATTTGTTAAGTGTTCTATGATATAACAGGATGTTTAAATGCTTTATCATGACTTTGTATTAATTTATTTGAATTTCTTTGATTTATTGTATTTTCAATTAGTTAATTAGTACTTAGGTTAAATATGAAATTTAATATTGATTTAAATAGTGATAGATCCTCGTCCAGTCAACGCCGTTAGTTCTCGAGCTATCTCAGGTACGTAGTAACTTACTTTTCTCTTTGCTAGGATAGGCATCAAAATCAAACTACCTTAAATTAAGAAAATCTTATTGATATATGAGTGTTGATTGTTGTTGTTTGCCGTTGAATCTGATTCGAAGAGCAGCACCCTGCTCAGATTGGGGGCAGGGCACTTTCTCGTTAATGGATAGAATTGTTTATAAGATATGAGTATCCAAGCTGCACATATCAACCCCCTGAGCATTGTGATGCGTTACTCAGGATCCCCTAGTATTACGGGCTACGCCGGAAGGTGGGGCTGCCTAGTCTATATGAACAGTAGGGACCACTCAGGGAGGCGGACGTAATACTAGATCCTTGTTGTTTGGAGTTTGAATACTCCCGTGTTGTTTTACTAACTAAAGACTTAATAATAAACAAGTGACTGTTGCATAATGCATTTAGCCTAAGATTGTGTGATCCACTTCGCATTTTGTATTCGTTACTTGTGTACTGAGCCTTTGGCTCATATTTTATCTATTTCAGGTGATGATTCCGATGGGTTCTATACGAGTATGGGGAACGAAACCGACTTTGAAGATTTTCTTGATGGGTTGGAGGATTAAAGATGACCATGGACTCAATGGACCCCTATGAATGTAATAGATTAGATTTGATTCTTTTTGGTTGATGATGTAATTATAGTATTAGTTGAGTTGTGTTTTAAGGAGTTTTGCTAAGGCTTGTACGAAGCCTTTGGATGTAATATATATGTATATATGTATGTGTTTAGCTATTTAAAAATTAAGTTGTACTCCTTTGCAAAATGTGCTGGTAGTGTAGTAGTATAGTTTTGTTTAAGGTTAGAAAAAAAAAAAAAAAAAAAAACTATGTCTCCTATTGTATAGTATCTTTATGGAATTAGATAAACAATTACTCAAACAAATCCTTCAGGCAACCTTACATATTATTAGGGGTTATATGTGGTTGGGGAACCGTTATCTCCTATTCCAAATATAGGGGTGATAGCGGGTCCTTACAGTATATGCAGCTGGTGGCTTGAAAATGCATCCACCATGTTGCTGCAGGTGTAGCTCGGATGAATACCCATTTCTTGGAGGGTGAGTCTCGCCTTATTTGTGTCTTTTGACTTACCCTTAAGACCAAAAATAGTTCCCACTAGGTTGTCGCATATATTCTTTTCGATGTGCATCACATCAAGATTATGTCGTATGTGCGGTTCACTCCAATATGGCAATTGCAATAACAAACTCTTCTTGCACTAGTTTGTGCCGTCTTCGTTCCTTCGATGGCATAGGCGCTCTTGCAATTTTCCCAAAATGACATGCTCATATCGACTCAATTGATCGACGAAGTCTAAACTAAAGAAATCCCTTGGTCGTGCTCCTGTTTCCATGGTGCCGTCAAAACTTATCCTGTCGTGCACCTATGTCTCAAAGGTAAGAACAGACTATGGCCCATATAGTGAAACTTACTGTTTGAATGTCCATTTCTGTAGTCGACGTTACATATTGGACATGCTTTATAACCCTTCGTCGTCTAGCCTGAAATGTCACCGTAAGCCAGGAAATCGTTAATAGTCCATAATAATGCAGCATGCATTCGAAATATCCGTCCTTCGACCACATCTAGTGCTTTGACCCCACTTGTCCAAAGTTCTTGTAGCTCATCTATCAGTGGTTGTAAGTACACATCAATATTTTTACCTAGTGATTTCGGCCCGGTATTAAAAGAGACATCATCATATATGGCTCCTTCATACATCTCCATGGTGGAACATTGTATACAAACATAATAACTGGCCACACACTGTATGTTGTGCTCATGTTTGCATATGGATTAAACTCATCAGTGGCAAGTTCTAATCGTACACTTCGGGGGTCCGACGCGAACAAAGGATATTTGTTATCCAATCCCTTCCACTGCTCAGAATCCACGGGATGCCTCAACACACCATCTACTGATATATACTTTTCATTGTGCCATCTCATCTCTGGAGCTGTCTTCCGGCACATGAATAGCCGTTGTAATCTTGGAATTAATGGGAAATGTCGCAACACCTTAACCGATATTGTTTTTTGTTTTCTTGAATGAAGCTTCCACCTTCCTTCCCCACACACTGGGCATGTACCAAGATTTTCGAATTCTTTTCGAAACAACACACAATCATTTTTGCAAGCATGAATCATGTTTGCATCCATGCCTAACTGCTTCAAAAACTTCCATGCTTCATAATATGATGCAGGTAACAAATTGCTGGTAGGTAACAAACTTTTTATTTAAGTCAAGCCAATTGTTAAATGACTTCACTAATTGCTTACCATCAACCTTTAGATTTATCATTTGAAGTACTGCTGATAATAATGAAAACTTTGTACATCCCTGATACACTTGACCTTTTGCTTTTTCAAACATTCCAGTCCACCCCTCTCCATTAAACCCACTACTTTTATCTTCGCTGTCAACATCACCTCCATCTCCATCACCATCACTTATATTAGCAGCAACATCTTTCAAAAGTTTTTGATCTGCCTCATCTTCAAAGTGCGTGTATTCAAGTGGATTACTCCCTTCATCCATAACAATATTATCATGTACCTCGTATTCATTTACATCCTCACCATGATAAATCTAAGGGGAGTAGGTCCAAGCCATTCCCCTCCTAAGGAGGTGATACTCAATAATCTAAATAGATTACCATGAACCATTAAGACAATCTCTACAAGGGCATCTAATCAGTCCATCTGCTCACTTATGGTTTACAACATCTTCTAAAAATTCTCTAACCCCATTTCTATATTGCGTTGTTGTCAAATCACGTGTCATATGCCAAGTTCGTTCAGACATCCTAAATTGGCATTTAATTAATTACCGCATCTTAGTCACATCAGATAACTCTCCTATAACTATGTAAGCATCCAATATTGGAACACCATATGTTCACTTTACTTATTATTTAACCCTATATGTGTCATGCAATTACAGATAATATGTATAATTTTATTGAATCTCTAAGAAGAAATACATTACTACAAATTTAACATAAATTAATTGATAAACATATAAATAGGAGCATTTACTACTGTATACAAACATACGTGTCGTGGAGTTATACATATTATGCATGTATTAAATATTAATATATAATTGTTACATTGTAACTATATATAATTTTTGTTAACATACAAATAATAGTATTTAAATAATTGTATTTACACTACGTGTCATAAAAGTAAACACAATACACATATATTAGACAATAATATGTCATCACTAGATCGTAAATACATATAATATTTTTAGGTTGCTTATAATAATATAAAATATACATTAAATACTACATATATAAGTAGTATCATTTCAATACTTACACTTATTTTATGTGTTATTAATCTAAACACATAAAACAAGCTTCGAATAATATATAAATACTTGATCCTAAGTATATACATAGTTTTATCAATTACTAACAACAAATAAAACTATAAATTGAACATTCATTAATCAATAAACATGAAAATATTAACATCTCAATATTTATATTTAATCTATGTGACATGATATTAAACATAATAAACATGGATTGAATAATAACATGTAATCACATATCCTAAAAATCTACAATTTTTTAAAGTACACACAACTATAAATTAAATACATATTACTAAATAAATATATTACTACTACTACTTAAATAAATGAATTAAAAATTTCATAACAAATTGAACCAACCTTATAGTGATTGTAGTACAATAAATATCCGATTGAATCTACACAATTTATCAGATGCCTGCATAAAAATTAAAATATAAATCAAAGATATATTTTACTATAAAAAGTTATTTTTTCTATAAAATAGAATACTATAAGAATTAAATAAAAAATATAAATTTACCTTATAATTGAATTTACTAAATTCAAAATATGTTTTTTTTCCTGATGTGTGTGTGTGAATATAGGTGGAAGTGTGTGTGAGTGAAAAATAAGAATAGTATGTGCGTGAAGTTGAGAGTGCAAGAGAGTGAGAGAGGATTTGTGTGTGTTTGAAGTGATGGTGCGAGTGAGTGTGTGAGAGAGTGAGAATGTGAGTGTGTGTGCGTGAGAATGTGAGGGTGTGTGTGTGTGAGTTAGCTAGTGTATGCGTGAGTGAGAGTGCTCGTGTGTGAGTGAAAGAGGGGAGGGAGGGTTTATATAGGACAATTATGAGGGGAACTTCGTCTATAAAACTGAGGCCAATTTCGCCTCATATGCTGATTAGGATGAGGCGAAATTGGCCTCAGTTTTTAGGATGAGGCGAAATTTGCTTTTGCTTTTTTAAGAGGCGAATTTCGCCTCTTACTTTTCGCCTCCTCCACCTACTTTCTTACTAGTGTATGCCAAATTCGTCAACGCAAAAATATGCGCTGGACAAATTATGCTCTTAGCATAGTTTATTTATTTATTTTTATTTATTCCTCGGATATCATGTCGCTGTCCGGGTCGAATGTTTCTAGATTATGCCGGCACATGGATTCCGTTGTTAGGCCGCAGCCGCAGCCGCAGCCATCTTTGACGTAGGGGATGACATGATAGGGGGATGATGGTCCGTTATGATGTCTCGTTTCGATCGGCTGCACATAGCCATTGCACATCAGGATTAAGAAAGCAGTTCACAAATTGACATTTTCCCGCTCTGTGAGTGCTAAACTTGTCCACAGAAGTTTACATTATGTTTGGATTGGTGGAAAACAAGTGGCAAGGCGATTGAAAGTTGCGAAAATGAAAAAAAAAAAAAAAAAAGAGAAAAAATGATGTTTAACAATTCAAGCGTAAAATAGAAATATGTAAACTAAGATGAAATTAGTAGAAAGTTTTCCAAACTTTAATTTCGTTTTTTTCTTTTCAATTTTAAAGAAAAATGAATGAAATGGTAAGGAAAAAAAATAATTATAAAATTGTCTCTCTTATAATATTAGATTATTTTGTTAATCATTAACTCTATTTTTTTTCTTTTTATTTTCTTTATAAATTACCAAATACAAAATAAAAATCTAATTTCCCTGCTTTTTTTTCTACTCATTCCCATTTTCAGAAAATTAGGCAAATATAAAGCTAACAGCTTTGCTCAGTTTTGAATACATGTAAGAATCGAACTTGCCAGCGGTTTTTTCCAAAATATAGGATTTATAATCCTAGCTGCCCACAAACAGAGGAACTACCAGAAAAAAACAGTCCCAAGTGTTCAAGTTGACGCCATTTCAATTTTTCCCCTTACATACCATTTATTGTAGGGTTTTTATACCACCAGATCCAAACCAACATTCTATCATGAATTGTGTTTTTTAACTGGAACGCAAAAGTTGAATATATGTAACATACCATGCAATATTATAGATTATATTTTAATATTTAATAACAGTAGGAAAATCTACATGGGCCATACACTTATTTAATGTAGAATATATATTTTGAATAAAAAAACAAAACGGAATTTTTCAAACCATAATCAGTATATTATACGATACGAAGGAAGATCTACATGGCCCTTACTAACACTGTTTTCGCATAGCATATTAATACTTTTAAATCATTTTTCGTAATAGTAGATGAGTAGTTTCGGAAACAATTAACACATATTTTTTATACATACTGTATATATCAACATATTATTAATATTTAGATATAATATAATACATATATATAATAAGTGTGATGGATAATGTGATGGATGATACAATGAATCTCTTCCAGACAATTCCCCCTTAATTTATAGCTGCAAATTTATAAATCTGAATCTATTCAATGGTTTCCCTTATCTTTTCACCGCTTCCTTGTCTTTAAAGTAGGATGCAAACAAAACAAAACAAAACAAAAGCAAAAGCTATTTTACTTTCTAATGTTTATCTGAGCTAGTTTGGCTATATATATATTTGACGGTGCTTCCATATCATGGCCAGCAACAAAAACCTCAAACATAACCATAGATTTCAACTTGTTCATGCTTGTAAATTTCATCTTCAGTGACAGAGAACACACAACATGGTCAGTGAAACACAACAATTGCACATCTTCTTTTTCCCTTTCCTAGCTCCGGGACATATGATACCAACTGTAGACATGGCTAAACTATTTGCCACGAAAGGATGCAAGTCGACCATAATCACTACTCCTTTCTATGAGCCTTCCTTTTCCAAATCAATAGAGAAAGCCCAAAAATCAGGCTATGATATCAATATTTCCACCATCAACTTGCCTTTGGAAGAAATTGGTTTGCCCGAAAGTTGTCAGAATTTCCACTCTATAGACTCTCTTGAAATGAGAACGGCATTCCTAAAAGCTACTGAGATGCTTGGTGGACCTCTTGAAAGGTTAATCAAAGAGAAAAATCCTGATTGTCTTGTTTCTGATATGTTCTTTCATTGGACACCTGAGGTTGCAGCCCGGTGTGGCATTCCTAGACTTGTGTTTCATGGAATAGGTTTTTTCTCACTTTGTGCTTCGGATTCTGTGAGGCGTTATGAGCCTTACAAGAATGTGTCTTCTGATTCGGAGACCTTTTTCATTCCTAATTTTCCTGGTGACATAACCATTACCCGTATGCAAGTACCCGCTTTCGTTAAGGAAGAAAATGAGTTTTCCCAAATATTCAAGAAAGTAAAAGAATCAGAATCCAGGAGTTATGGAGTGATTGTAAATAGCTTCTATGAGCTCGAACCGGATTACGCAGATCATTACAAGAATGTCCTAGGAAAAAAATCCTGGCATATTGGACCGGTTTCTTTATGTAATGAGAGCATTCAAGAAAAAGAACAAAGAGGAAGTACTAGTGGCATTAGCAGCAGCAATGGCACTAACACTGCGTCACCCATTGATCATCGCTACTGTTTGAAGTGGCTAGATGAGAAAAAACCCAGTTCAGTTATCTACATATGCTTTGGAAGTCTGGCCAATTTCAATGGTCCTCAGCTTCACGAGATTGCCAGAGGACTTGAGGCTTCAGCACAGCAATTCATTTGGGTAGTGAAAAAAGACCCTAATGTTGAGGAAGGCAAAAAAGAGTGGTTGCCTGAACGATTTGAGAAGAGAATGGAAGGTAAAGGCATTATAATAAGAGGTTGGGCACCCCAAGTTTTGATTCTAGAACACGAAGCAATCGGAGTGTTTGTGAGCCATTGTGGGTGGAATTCGACTCTTGAAGCAGTGGCATCAGGGGTGCCTATGGTCACATGGCCGGTTGCTGCTGAACAATTCTACAATGAGAAGCTTGTGACTCAAGTACTCAAGACTGGAATAGCTGTTGGTGTTAAGAAATGGGTGAGCCTACATGGTGATTTCGTAAATAGGGAACTTGTGGAGGAGGCAGTGAAGAGGATCATGGTGGGTGAGGAAGCAGAGGAAATGAGAAAAAGAGCCAAGGGTTATGCAGATTTAGCGAAGAAAGCTACTGAAGAAGGTGGGTCATCTTTTAATGATTTGAACAAGCTTTTGGAGGAATTAAGATCATGGTGAAGAAACAATTGGAAAACAATTTGAGGGGTCAACTGTCTTGTGATGCTCAAATTCATTTGGCTTTGGAGTGGGATTTCGAGTGACTATAGGCAGCGTATAGCAATTAAAAGTGTCTTAATGCTTAGATGGGTGCCGTGTAAGGAGCAGTGTGGATATTTTATATGTTCGATTTGTATTTATATTTAATTTTTATTTAATTTATTTGATTTTTAATAAAAGTTATTATTTTTTTATTTATATTTATTTTTTAATAAATAATTTATGAAAATAAAAAAAATATAAAAAAAACTTGATAAATAATTTATTAAAAAAATAAAAAAAAGTCTAGAGTGTTTTCCTCCTGTGTTTTGTCTCTTTTTAATGTACTAATGCATGATTATCTTTTGTAATAAATCAGGTAATTGTCAGGTCTTCGGTCGTGTACATGTGAACTATATAAAATCACGTAATCTATGAAGTCATTGAAAAAAAAGGAATGTTCCTTGAAAGTGGGTCCCACTTACTTGACTTTATTGCAGATGCACTAGTTGTGTCTCACGAGTTGTCCACTGTCTTTGAATTTAGGCTAAAGGTTGGTATATGGAGGCCCCGTATGCAATTTTCGTCGCCTCAAATGGTTGGGCGGGCTAAAGTGTGGTCAAAAGAACATGATACTCGTTTTTTTTATTTATTAGGTTTTATATTAAGCTCGTCTCTGCAAGTTTTATAAAATTATTCTAATTAAATGTTATATTGAGCTTGTTTTTATGTGAATATTGTAATTTTTTTAAGCTTCTTTTCAAGTTTGATTCACTTTTTTTATTTTTTTTATCCAATGGTATTTTTATAATTTTTTGTTAAAAATAATCTTTTTCCTTAATCCTAAAATTCACAAAATAACTATTATATAAATCTCTTATAACCTTTAAACATCTAAAATAAAAATAATTAAATGAAACATTAGTAATTTGTAAAACAAAAATATTATTATTGAAAGAACTTAACAAATAATGTCCAACGTAAATCAATTAATAAAATTCTCCGGCAGATCGCTTGACATATCAATTTGATCAGATTAATAACCTTTGCCAATCACCCTAGTAAAATACCAATCGCAGCTCATCATGTTGGCCATCACAAATCTTATTGTAAAAATAAAAATTCCAATTGATGAATCTTGAAATCTATTAAATAATTACAACTCATGTACACAATCATATGCCACGGCATACATAAATCTATAAATTACTAATATAATAAACAAGTTCGTTAAATTTATAGTTATACACACGATTTAAGGCAACACAACTTTGCTAATCAAAGATTGGAACAACTTAAAGTTAACCTAGGTCCATCGGTTGCTATATAGGGGTTTGTTTAGTAAATCTTTTATTTTTCTTTTCCATTTGGCAATTTTTGGTATTGACTTAAGCAAACGTGTTTATCAAGGAAAAAAAACTAGAAAAATTAAAGGTATAAGTACATATACCCTTCATATAAAATTAGATATCAAATAAATATCTATAAAATTGGACTTCTTCATCTTTTACATTATTCAATTTTATAAAAATACCAATTAAAATTTCCCTTTCTAATATATAACATATATATTTTAATAATTTTATCTTAAAAGTAAGTGAATTTTCACATCTTAATACCTATACTCCAGTTACACCCATTATCATGATAATAAAATAGAAACAAACAGGAGATAGATAAAATAAATTTCTAAAGACTAAAATATAATTTAAATATATAAAATTTAGACATTAATGTAATATAGATTAAATACAAATAAAATATAGACGAAACAAAATCCAAATAGGCTCTATAACATGTTTGAGCCATAGGCCATATCATTAGAGAAAACCCATACATATAACAAGCCAAAACCCATTATTTATGAAAACACACACACACACACATATCTAAGGTGATGCCCAACTTGGTATCCAAACTTTAACAAAAAGATAAATTAGGTACCTGAACTTTAAAAAGTTCAATTTCATACCCAATTGAATATTTCCTGCCCATAAACACTACTCCACTTCACACCATAAAATCATTATTTAATATGTGTCCATTACTTCAACAGACAATGAAAGAGTAAAGTGAGTTTAGGGGCACAAAAAATCAATTGGGTATAACATTAGATGTTTTAAAGTTCAAATACCTAATTGACCTTTGTTAGAAATTTTCTATGATTTTCTTTGCCGCAGGATCTTTGAATGAAATTGCAATAATCAATTACAAGTAATTTGATACATACCGTTATCCATTGCTTTTGATTTCCAGTCGAAAGAAAAAATCCGTCACAATCTTTTGTTTATTTCCCTACTCTACCCTTTTTCTTTTAGATTTTTCTTTGATAGTGTAGAAAATTCTCTAATGAAAAAGATACGTTGTTTTCTTTTTCTCCAATGGAAAAGATACATTGTTTTCCTTTTCTCTAATGGAAAAGATACGTTATTTTCCTTTTCTCTAATGGAAAAGATACGTTGTTTTCTTTTTTCTTTTCTATCTATTATATTTAATTAGGGAGAGAGGAAGGATTTTAAATCCTATGACTTAAAAAATTACTATTATGCCCAAATGACCATCATATTAGGCCTTTACATTAAGTCATACTCTAAGTCACATGGACCACTAATGTTAAAATAATTTAACAATCTGCCACTTGGTCCATGTTACGACTTGATGATTCACTAACAATTAAGTATGCACCATATTTAGTATGCATCAAGTCATAATTCTTAATTGAATTAAAATGACTAAATCATGGCGGTCACATACCATTTAATGATGTGATTCCTTCCATGTATTACAAGGTCATCATAATTCATGATAACTTAATTGAGGAATATTAAAACCTTTAAATCATTATTTCCAATTAGGCTACTAGTTATTGTTAATATATAATCTGTACATATATTTTATTAAAGTCTGTTAGTCCTCTGTTAGTTAACAGAGTTTGTTACTGTAGATACAGTAGAAGTATAAATAGGTTTTTCTGCTTTCTGTTTTAGAAAGAGAAACATTTTGTACCCCCCCCTCAAGGTGGGACTTGAAGAAGACCCAACTTGGAGCATATTGAGACCGTGACAGATTCTGGAAGCAGCTTTGTAAAAACATCTGCTGGTTGCTGAGAAGAAGAAATATGTTGAAGTTGAAGAAAACCTTTTGTGATATAATCTCGAATGAAATGGACGTCAATTTCGATGTGTTTTGTCCGTCCATGTTGACAAGGATTATTGGCAATCAAAATAGCAGATTTATTATCACAAAATAATGAAACAGGGAGAGAAACATCCACCATCAGATCATGAAGTATGTAAGAAATCCATAAGATTTCCTTACAGGTAGCAGCAAGACTCCGATATTCGGCTTCAGCGGAAGATGTAGAAACAGTCGGCTGTTTCTTAGATTTCCAAGACACGAGAGCAGATCCCAACATTATACAATAACCAGTGATTGACTTCCGATCAACAGAACAAGATGCCCAATCGGCATCAGCAAAAGCAACCAAGTTTAAGTCGTTATCAGCAGGAAAGAACAAACCCAAATTAATTGTAGACTTCAAATACCTCAGTAAATGTGTTAAAGCCAACAAATGAGTAGAACGAGGTGCTGAAACAAACTGACTAAGACGATTTACTGCATAGGAGATATCAGGACGAGACAAATTCAGATAAAGAAGTTTACCAACCATCCGACGGAAGAAACTTGGATCTACCAATAAATCCCCTGTCTCTTTATCAAGTCGAACATTAGTAGGAAGAGGAGTTTTAGCAGGTCTACACCCTGTCATACCTGCAACTTCCAGCATATCCAAAATGTACTTTCGTTGATGAATTTGAATGCCAGATGGACTTCGATATAACTCAAGTCCTAAAAAGAATCTAGCTTCCCCTAAATCTTTAATGGTAAAAGCCAGATCTAATTCATGCTTCAGATTAATCAGAACATTGTTATCTGTACCAGTCAACAATAAATCATCAACAATATCAAGGCAACATGAAAACCATGAGAATCTTGACGAGTAAAAAGGGAATAATCATTTTTAGATTGAGAAAATCCTTTACTCAAAAGAAACTGTGTTAGCTCATGATTCCATTCCCTAGAGGCTTGCTTAAGCCCATATAGAGATCTTTTCAATCTACAAACTTGTTGAGAGGAAGCCTTAGAATATCCAAGCGGTGGCTGCATATATATTTCTTCATGTAAAGTACCATGAAGAAAGGCATTATTTATGTCCACTTGATGCAAAGGCCAACCTTTTGCACTTGCTAAAGCCAACACAATCCGAACAGTTCCTAATTTAGCAACAGGAGAAAACGTATCATGGTAATCCTCTCCTTCAATTTGAGTATATCCCTTAGCTACTAAACGTGCTTTATAACGTTCTACTGACCCATCCGGATTAAACTTGGTTTTGTAAATCCATTTGCATCCAATAGCCTTCTTTCCTTTAGGCAAAACAGTAAGTTCCCATGTATCATTTTTTTCTAAGGCTTCTATCTCCCTATTCATGGCTTCCACCCATTCTTTATGTTTAATAGCTTGTAAATAAGTCTTTGGTTCAGGAACAAGAAACACATTAGCCAACGAATGCACAAAATCTGATGTATAATGAGTGAATGAATCTGATGGAAAAAGAGGATATAAAATAGAAAGCAAAGAATCAGATGAAGATGCATGATGTAATGTATGTACATAATCTTGTAACCAATGTGATGTCTTTCTTTGCCTATGTGATCGACGTAAGGGAATGGAAGAATGTGTATCAGACACAGTAAGAGAATCCTGAGAATGTAAAGTTTCTGAAGAAATGGGAATAACAGATGACTGGAGTGGATCAGATTCATCAAAATGTAATGGCTCCACAACTGTATTAGGGACAGAAGGTAAAATCTGATCACGAAAAGGGAATTCATTTTCAAAAAATAGAACATCCCTACTAATAACAACCTTTTGGGTGGACAAATCAAAAGTTTATAAGCTTTTTGTCTTGTACATACCCTAGGAAAATACAGTGCTCCTCTAGGATCAAGTTTATCTCGCTTTTGAGTAGGAATACTAGAGAAACAAAGGCAACCCATCACTCGCAATGTGTGTAATCTGGTTGGTGGCCAAAAAGAGTTCATAAGGTGTTTTCAATCAAGATTTGCCATTGGCATGCGGTTAATGAGATTATGTAGCAGTTAACACACAATCACTCCAAAAGTGTTTAGGTAAATTTGCATGTATTCGTAGAGCTCTACTTGTATCAAGTAAATGACGGTGTTTTCGCTCAACCTCCCATTTTGTTGAGGTGTGTAAACAGTAGAGCGTTGATGTATGATTCCTAAGGTAGTAACAAGGATTGAGTGACATGTGAAAGGAATTCAGACCATTATCAGTTCTAACAAACTTGGGGTGTGACATCAAAATGATTCTTGACATACTTGAAAAATTGAGCCAAAACACTTGGAACTTGAAACTTATTGTTTAGAATATAAGTCCAAGTGCCTCTACTAAATCATCAAGAATAGTAAGGAAATAGTTTCCTCCACTAAAAGATGTAACTTTATAAGGACCCAAAGGTCAATATGTAACAAGTGGAAAAGGAAATGGAGATTTATTAGAACTGGAATGAAAAGGCAATCGATGCATCTTTGCCTTACAAAGTTTCACAAAAGAAATGTGACCAATTCAAAGTCTTACAATCTGATAAGTGCGACAACTTGGAAACTGAAGAATGACCCATTCTAGCATGGATCAAATGACCTTTGTCATTCTTATTACAAGAAATCAAAGAAACTGAATTGTTATGCAACAAAGGATGTTTTACATTGGTAAAAGATTGAAGTACATACAATCCATTGCATTCTTTAGCCTCAGCTACAAATGATTTAGTGTGCTGGTCCTGGAAAGACATGAATATGAACATTTATTGTGATGGACAAAGAATTGTGCTGCAAGAGTTTGTAACTGACATGAGGTTATGTGTGAAATCTGGCACATGTAACACATTATGCAATGTCAAAAACGGGATGTAGGATGATTTTTCCTATCTTTAGAATGTTTTTGTTGTGCCATCTGGTAAACGAATGAGTAATGGTTTATTTAAGTTTGAAACTGATGATAAAAGGTGTAAATGGAGGGGTCATGTGATCCGTGGCTCCTGTGTCAATTATCCAAGAATCATAACTATTATTTACAACATTAAAACATGAAGGAATATGAGAAATACCTGCAAATTCAACATTATTCACTGTTCCCGTGTCATTTGGCTGTTGCTGATTCTGAAACATTTTCCACATCTCTTGACACATGGATTGAAACATTCTTGTATCAACTGAAGAAGAGTGAGATGAGTTTATATTTCCAAAATCTGGAACAGAATCAAGTGGAGTATCAGCTAAAAGCCTGGGTTTCTCAACATGCGACACAGTAGCTACACGCCTATTTCCCTTTAGAAATCTTCTTTCCTTTATACCACTCGGATAACAATCAATTGGAACAGTTTTCTATAAGATGACCTTCTACCCCACAGTGCTTACATACCAGTTTCCCTTTCATCCGTCTCTTTTCAAAATTTACTCGAGTATTTTTCTCTTCAACCACAAATGCTGTGGTTTTGGTTCAGTTATGACAGTGATCTCGCGTTGCTTCTCCACTTGTTGTGTAAGATAAAACGCCCTATTAACTGAAGGCAACGGCTCCATAGACAAAATGACTTCTCACATGCTCATATGCATCACTCAAACCATAAGAAATTGCATCAATTTGGTTTGTGATTCAAATCAGCCATACGCTCTTCCAAATTAAATTGCAATACTCTAACCGTCCACACATACAAGTAGGAAATGCATGTAAAGAGGCTAATTCATCACAATTTTTTTAACCTATTATAATACTGTCTACTGTCATATTACTCTGCTTCACATTAGAGATTTCTTGTTGAAGCTGATATACCAATGGACATTAGACTGACCATATTGTTCTGCAATCTCAGTCCACAACTCACGCGAGGATTTAGCATACAGAAAATTCGGTGACAGATCTGGTGTCATAGAACTTAGAATCCAACTTTAACACCATAGAATCACACCTATTCCACTTGATCAGATTAGGCGAATTATCTTCAGGTTTAGATATCGATCCATCGATAAACCCTAATTTTAATTTTGCACCTAGGGCAATCTTAACTGATCGACTCCATACTATGTAATTCGATCATTGAACAAAATATTTCCTAACGACATATTAGGATTTTCTGATGCAGATAAGAAATAAGGATCGTACATATTCAGATCTCCACGAACAGCATCATTCATATTCGACATATCAGAAACGAAAGAGGAAAGAACTTACTAAGGAGTTGTGTAGATCGAACAAGAGAAATCACAAAGCTATCCTGCTCTGTACCATGAAGAATCAAAGATCAACACAGAGGAAATCACCATGGATGAAGAAACCCTATTTTGAGATGTCATATATTTCAGAGAAAGAAAGAGTAAAGTTCTTGTGTTATACAAAATGTTTCTCTTTCTAAAACAGAAAGCAGAAAAACCTATTTATACTTCTACTGTATCTACAGTAACAAACTCTGTTAACTAACAGAGGACTAACAGACTTTAATAAAATATAGTACAGATTATATATTAACAGTTATTCTCATAGACAATAATTGTTACAACTCGATGTAGATAACTAATAAGCAAGCAAAACCACAACTTTAACTGAATTCACAAATGTCATAACAATATGAGCAATACAACCATATGTATATATATACATATACATCAAATATCAAATCAATGAGGACCTATCTATAATGCCCATCCGTTCAACATGTCCAATAAATTTTTGGTGGCAAACCCTTAGTTAACGGATCCGCTATCATCAGGTCAGTACCGATATGCTCAATTGACACTCTTTGGTTTTGTACTTCTTCTTTAACAGACAAGTATTTCAAATCCATATGTTTCGCACCTTTAGAATACCTATCATTCTTAGAAAAGAAAACAGCTGCAGAATTATCACAATAGATTCTTAACGGCTTAGCTATACTGTCGACTAATCCAAGCCTTAAGACAAAGTTCCGCAACCACAATGCATGAATAGTGGCCTCAAAGCATGCCACAAATTCAGCCTCCATAGTGGAAGTAGCGATGACTGACTGCTTTCCACTCTTCCATGAAACTGCTCCTCCAGCCAACAGAAACATGTAACCAAATGTAGATTTCCTCGAGTCTACACATCCAGCATAATCTGAATCCGAATATCCTACTACTTCAAGATGATTTGATCTCCTATATGTAAGCATGTAGTCCTTGGTACCTTGTAAGTACCTAAGTACTTTCTTTGCAGCTTTCCAATGATCAAATCCTGGATTACTCTGATATCGGCCTAACATTCCTACAGCGAAACTTATGTCCGGCCGAGTGCATGTTTGTGCATACATCAAACTTCCAACCAGTGATGCATAGGGAATAGATTCCATTGATTTTCGTTCCAAGTCATTCTTTGGACATTGCAATTTACTGAACTTGTCCCCTTTCTGAATTGGAACTATTCCTGCAGAGCAATTTTCCATTCTAAATTTCTCTAACACTTTATTGATATAGCCTTTCTGAGACAATCCTAACAATCCTTGTGATCTATCACGGAATATCTCTATTCCTATCACATAAGATGCCTCACCCATATCTTTCATTTCAAAAGTTTCAGAGAGAAATTTCTTTACATCATGTAACAAACCCATGTCATTAGCAGCTAAAAGAATATCATCGACATATAACACCAATATAATAAACTTGCTCCCACTGACCTTCATATAGATACACCGATCAACGGTATTCTCTACAAAACCATATGACGTAATGGTATTATTAAACTTAATATACCATTGTCGGGAAGCTTGTTTTAATCCATATATCGATTTCTGTAACTTACACACCAAATTTTCATGTCCTGTGGTTATAAAACCCTCAGGTTGGTCCATATAAACTTCCTCTTCTAAGTCACCATTCAAAAAGGCGGTCTTTACATCCATTTGGTGAAGCTCTAGATCATAATGAGCCACCAAAGCCATAATAATTCTTAAGGAGTCCTTCTTCGAAACTGGAGAGAAGGTCTCTTTATAGTCAATACCATCTTTCTGAGTATAACCTTTGGCAACAAGTCTGGCCTTGTATCTTTCGATGTTGCCTTTTGAGTCTCGCTTGGTCTTGAAGACCCATTTACAGCCAACTCGTTTTGATCCTTCAGGCAACTCTACTAACTCCCAGACTTGATTTACATCCATTGATTTCAACTCTTCCTTCATGGCATTGAACCACTTTTCAGAATCATTACATTCCATGGCTTGTCTAAATGAGACTGGATCTTTATCAATGCTTAAGTCAGATTCTTGCTCAAGTGAGTAAACCACATAATCATTCGATATAGCTGGTCTTTTCTGTCTTGTAGACCTCCGTAATGCCATTTCTTGTGGTATCACTTGTTCATTTGTGACTTGCACATTGTCACTTGGTTCATCTCTAATATGTTCACTTTGTGTGTCTCGAACATCAATTTGTTGTCTTAGCATGTTGCGTGACTGTGATGCAACAAAAGGAACAACAACTTGAGTAGAAACACTGGGTGTAGGGGTCTCCTTTTGAAATTCTCTAATATCCACTTTTCGTGATTCCCCACTCCCACTGAATTGACCATTTTCAATGAACCGAGCATTACCAGACTCAACTATTCTTGTACTATGGTTAGGACAATAAAATCTGTACCCCTTTGATTTTTCAGGATAGCCGATGAAGTAACCACTAATGGTTCTTGCATCAAGCTTCTTTTCATGTGGATTATATATCCTTATTTCTGCTGGACAACCCCAAACATGAAGATGCCTTAAGCTGGGTTTCCTACCTGTCCATAGTTCATAAGGAGTCTTAGGGACTGCCTTACTAGGAACCCTGTTTAGCAGATATGCAGCAGTTTTTAATGCATGCATCCATAAGGATAAAGGTACAGTGCTGTAATTTAACATACTCCTAACCATATCCATAAGTGTGCGATTCCGCCTTTCAGCCACACCGTTTTGTTGCGGTGTACCAGGCATTGTATACTGTGCACATATGCCTCGACTTTCAAGGAATTTTGCAAATGGACCAGGACATTGTCCATTTTCATTGAATTTACCATAATATTCACCACCCCTGTCTGACCTCACTACTTTCACTTTTCTATCTAACTGCCTTTCAACTTCATTTACAAACACCTCTAGGATGTTCACTGATTGGGACTTTTCATGCAGTAGATACAAATAGCAATATCGTGAGTAGTCATCAATAAATGTGATGAAATATTTCTCACCACCCCATGTTGGAATGTCAAAAGGACCACAAATATCAGTGTGTATCAATTTAAGAAGTTCATTACTTCTTGTGGCAGGATTCTTTGATATGTGTCTAGTTTGCTTACCTTTTATGCAATCAACACATATATCCCAGTCAGTAAAATCCAATTGAGGTAAAATTTCACCTTTCACCAACCTCAATACTCTTTCTTTGGATATGTGACCTAATCTTTGATGCCATAAGAAAGCAGAACTATCATTATGTGCATTACGTTTGTTACCTACACTATGCTTAACAAGAAACAGAGATTCAACATACATAACATCAAGATTAAACTATATAAATTATTACTAAAGTACCAGATCCATAATAGTACGAATGTTTATACAATGAAAATACACCGTTTCCAATCTTAAAGTTAAATCCTACTTCATCCAACTTTGCAACAGAAACTAATTTCTAGTACATTCAGGAACATAGAGACACTTTTCTAGATCCTGGTGACACCCGGTATCCAAAATCAATCTGTACGTCCCGATTCTTTCTATTCGTGCCTTCATTCTGTTCCCCATATAAATGAACTGTTTAGTTCCTCTTATGGGCTGGATCGAAAGGAATCCCTGCATAATATGTGACACATGAATAGTAGCTCTAGAGTCTAACCACCAAGTGTTATTAGGCACTTCAATAATGTTTGATTCAAAACATACTGATAGACAGTACATACCTTTCTTTTTGAACCAAGCCTTTCTTTTTGGACAATCTTTCTTGAAGTAACCAATCTTCTTGCAGAAAAAACACTTCTGATCCTTATGGATCTGACCTCCACTAACTTTCATAGAGGCTTTGTTCTTCTTCTTATTCTTCTTATATGGTTTAGACTTGCTACTACCAACATCATTATGAACAGTGAGATGAACAGAGTGATCCTTCATCTTCTTTAATCTCCCTTCTTCCTAAACTAGCATGGCCTCAATTTCCTGAAGGTTCCATTTTTCTTTAATGGTGTTGTAGTTCACCTGGAATTGACCAAACTTAGGAGGAAGCGAGTTGATGATGAATTGAACCAAAAAGGACTCACTCACATCCATACCCATTGACTTCAGTTTTGCTGCTAGATTAGCCATACTTGTCACATGATCATGAATGGGTCGTGACCAATCAAATTTCTTGGTCGTCAACTCACTCATGAGGTTCCCCACAATAGACTTGTCAGCTATATCTGATTGTGAGTACTCTTTAATTTTCATCATAAATTCCCTTGCATTTTCGGTTTTAGGCATTGACGGCTTAACATTTTCAGCTATCGTCATTCGCATCAAGTTCAAACTCAGCCTATTAGACGTTTGTTGGTCCCGAAAAGATAACCAAGAAAGGGGGGGGGGGGGGGGGGGGTGTGAATTGGTTATAAAAACTTGTTTTAAAAAAAATAATTTCAAACAAAATCCACACCACTTGATTATACTATAAAATGGCTTTAGATTTTTCTCGTAAATGTGAAAATCACAAATGAACACTTAAAAACAACACAATAGATCAAAACACAATGCTCAAGCACTTGAAAAATCAGTTTGAGTTCGATATGTTTTCTTCTTGGAACTTTCTGAAATACCCTCTGATTAACCCTCTGACTCAAGAACAATAATTACACTACTCTCTGCTTCACTTTCTGACTCAAGAACACATGCAGCAAGTGAAATTAAATTTGTACGAAAATAAAAAGAGATGAGAGAAGAGATAGCAAATTCGATATATAGAGGTTCCACCTTGAGCGTCAATCCTCTCTTCCAGCTCCAAGCCAGGGTCACCGGTACTCCACACCGGTTTTGTTCCACTAATCCAATCAATAAAAATCGTTACAAGAAGTTCACAATTCACTCAGCTTGATTCTCTTAAACAATCAAACTACTGAGCCTACTTGCAACTCACAATCACTCATACAAAAAGTAATTCAAAATCTGAGGAAAACAATAACAATCCTCTACAGTGTTGCAACGAAGAAGATGAACAGTAATGAATACACAATTTCGCTCTTTTTCGAAATGTTATCCTCTATGTGTGTTATTTCTGACTTGAAGCTCCTGGATTTTATTTGTTTCCTTCAACGTTCGAATTTGAATTTTCCAGATAAGCCTCAATTTCAAATTTCCGAGAAAGACGATATGATAAGCTCTGTTTCCATATTTTTTGTATGGCATAATCCCTTCAAGTTTATCTTCATAATCTGCCTTGCTTTTGAAATTAAAACTTCTGATAAACTTCCATAAGATTGGGATAACCTCAAATCACTATAATCCTGCATAAAATTCTCAAACAAAAAAAATTCGAATCACTTTTCCGTTGAACTCGTCTGCCACTGTTCATGCTTCATCTTCTTTTATTACCGCTCATCAGATTTATTGAATTTAATCTGATTTCAGACAAGCTCTATAATTTCTCGCTTATGTCTTATCCTTTATTTATGTAATATATATTTCCTTCATTTACTCTTATGCAATTCATCCAAAACATTCAGAATAAGAAATAAACTTGAATTGTCATGATTATATTTAAATCCATAAAATGAAAACCCTGTGGATATTGAACCAACTTATGTGGAACATATTGAATATCTTTCCCAAATACATCCAATCTTTGGAGCTAGGTCTTCAATGGATCGATTAAAACTTGTTTTTCTTCATAAAAAATTATATCACACTTTCTGACTTTTGCTTCTGATATACCTTCTGCAGATTATATTGTACCTTCTGACTTTGCTTCTGATATACCTTCTGCCTTGGTTTAAGAACTTGTTTATAACCAATGTACCTTCTGCCTAACTTTCTGAGTATTCTTCTGAGTTGTGTAAAGAATTAATTTCTAAACTTCTTGACAAATTTTCTGACAAACACAACTCAAAATAATTGTTATTTCATTCTTTTTGTTATCATCAAAATCTATAATTGAGAAAAACCAACACCGTTCCCAAGCCTCATAAAGAGACTTATCAGATTCAGTACTAGTCTCAGTTATGGCTGCAGGCTTTTCATTTGAAATAATTGCTAAGTCCAAATCCAAAATACCCAGTTGAAACTGGATCTGTTCGGACCATTCTGCATAGTTCAGCCATTGAACTTGATCATTCCATTGCCCAAAGCGAATAAATTACTAGAAGCTGCAAAAATAATCCAAATGTACACATTAATACTTTGATTTAACTTAAATGGATTCAAATAAATGTAAACTTTAACTATGTATTTAAGGTCACCTTGGGTGATACCTTAATGCATAACTTTTAATCAATAATGATGCTTGGATAAATATACTTTGACAGATCAATCAATCATACTTAAGTGAATATGTATGTTATCTTTGGATATACAATCATATTCACCCAGTATATCAATGAATCACTTTTAGTATCATTAATTATAGGCAATGATCCTCTTTGGATGATCTCCTAGCATTATAATTGACGATCACAATTGTTCATTTCAAACCTTTATATCATTTACTAGCATCACATGAACATGAACAATTGATAAAATAAAATTTTAATGTTTAAATTCTTTCAAGCTAGGCCACTTTGGTGACTAACAAGCTTTCATTACAATAAACATTGCTTTACACTAATATGATTTTAACAAAATCAAACTTTTCAATCATTAAAATCTCAATAATGCGGAAGATATGTCAGGAATATATGACATATATGCAAAATAAAATAAAATAAAATAAAAATTTTCGGACATTCAACATCGGACAAACGCTGGCGAATATCCTTTCAATGCTGGCAGCATTGACACCAGCATTAAGAAAAAGGATTCTGTTTTCCGAAGAAATATCAATTTCCGTTTCCTTTAGGTTGAATTGCGTCCAGGAAAACATCAATTCAAAATGCTTCCTTTTGTCTTTTCTGTTCCGAAAATATTAATTTCCACAAAATCCAAGAAAATCCTTTTTCAATGTTCAGTTTCTGAAAACTCTAGTTTCCGAAATCTCCAAAACCTCGAGGAAGATTTCCAGTTTCCGAATTCTGCCTTTTCTGTTGTCCAAACCGAGTTTTCGAAAATCTAATTTTTTCTTTAATTTCTGTTTGAATGGAAGGAAATGACGATTCGTCTATTCCGTTTGACGATTCGTGGATCATACGGAAAAAGACTATTCCGTTTTCATGAAAAAAAAAAAATGCTATTCCGAAGAATAAAGCCAAACTGGAAACACGTTGACGAAACTGGAATACAATTATACAAACAATATAATTACGATTCAGACAACAAATCAAGCAATATTCATACCCGCTCTGATACCAATTGTTAGAAATTTTCTATGATTTTCTTTGCCGCAGGATCTTTAAATGAAATTGCAATAATCAATTACAAGTAATTTGATACATACCGTTGTCCATTGCTTTTGATTTCCAGTCGAAAGAAGAAAATCCGTCACAATCTTTTGTCTTGTTGATTTCTCCTACTCTACCCTTTTTCTTTTAGATTTTTCTTTGATGGTGTAGAAAATTCTCTAATGGAAAAGATACGTTGTTTTCTTTTTCCTTTTCTGTCTATTATATTTAATTAGGGAGAGAGGAAGGATTTTAAATCCTATGACTTAAAAAATTACTATTATGCCCAAATGACCATCATATTAGGCTTTTACATTAAGTCATACTCTAAGTCACATGGACCACTAATGTTAAAATAATTTAACAACCTTTTCATCAAAATTCCAATACCATTTATATCTATATGTATCAAAAGCTTTAGCTATGATGGGAGCTATTAACAGAGTAGAGGAAACTTTAGAGCGTTAAAATTAGGTTGTCGGTGGATCTTTGCCCATTACCTAAACAAATTAAAAAACTAACAGTACATATTGAACTTTGCCTATTAAAATTATACTATAAAAGAATATTAATACAATGGAATGGAAATTTTGACACATAAACTATCAACGGTTAAGAACATTATATTAGTGAAGTGAATATCACAAGAATTAAAATTGTTGACAAGCTTTAAAGAAAAGAGAGATAACACTCACGTTATTGATTTTTATAATAAATCATAATTATTAATTGAATGGTTTAATACAATCAAACCTCTTTATATACATAAAATAAAATCTTAGACAATCTAAATAGGAAAAAAATAACTAAATAATATTCTGTAAAATATATAGTAAATAAAAAATAAAATTCCAAATATTTTTGTAATTAATGGAAATTAAATAAAATGTTTAATTTATAACATGTCATTAAATAACTTATTTGTAATATGAGCTTTTATACAAAACTTAGAAAACTAAATAACTAAATCTAAAGACATAATAAGCAATGCTAATAAAAGAAAACATTAATAAAACTAGTAGAGTTGATGATTTTGATGCTAAAATTAACCAAAATGGGACAAATATTAATTTGAAAACATCATAGCGTTCTTCATTACATTACTATTTCAATAAATAATAACATCTCACGTGTTATTAATTTAGTCTTAATTATTTTATAATTTTTATATGGATGATATTGATCAATAATACGTGACATATTGTTATTCTCGATCGTAATGTAAAAGCAAAATAGTAAAAGAAATATTCATCCCGACCATATCATATGCCCATGGAACAATATTATACATTTTGTATGTCATGCATAAGGCCCTTTTATTATGAAAATTGATAACAAAATTATTTATATTATTTTTTTCATTATTACTAGCCCACAATTTGACAAACCCAGTCTACCCATAAACCAATTTGAATCCAATCAACTCACCTTAATAAGCCTACACTCCTACACTCCTGACATTGTTTCCATTTTGTATGGTAGGATTATTATAGTTGTTCAATCAAGCGCAATAGGAGTGGTAGTCGACCTAAGGAAAGTCTTGAACTAATGATACGTGTAGAATGTAGTGGAGAGAGGTGTGAAAGGAGAAACAGGCAAACATGGTTTCTCAAGTGTGCGGGTGTGATAGAAGATCAAATCATATAGATTCGATCGTTCTTGACTTGTTCTTTGTAAAGTGAATATTTTGATTTTTTTTTTTTGAGATGTTCCAATAGAGTTTCTGCGTTGCTCTTAAACTTAGCAATACACAAAATTTTTAATTGAATAAGAAAAGCAGCATCCTATTTATAGATGTTGGAAGCTGATGCTAGCCTTTGGATCGTTTGTAAGGATTCGGCAACTAAGATTGAAGCCTTCTTTTCTTTAGTATAGCTTGAGCTTACAAATAGGATTGGCAGGAGCCAAAGGGACTTTTATAATATAAAGAAGCCCATTATTTATTTAAAATAGCTTATTATCAATACAAAAGAGCTTAAGGCTTATTTTTAGTTAAAATAAAGCTCAAATTAACCCTAGAGGTGTTTTTGGAGTCTACATGCACAAGAAAACCAAATTAGGCTGAGAGTTGAATGAACCAGTACGACAATCCCTATTTTGAGCCTACCAAGCCAAATCTCCGTACAGCATCTCTTATTAGGCTCAGTCTTCTAAGTCATATCACTAGCTTAGAAGAGCAGCTTGTGGAATTAAATCGGGACAAAAGCCCAACTATCGAAATGATTCTCTACACATTTCAATAGTTGGGTGCCACATTACTTATTATGAAGATGGCTAGTTACTAAAAATTGAGCAATGTGAGACAAGTAATTGAAAACCAACCTTAGTAAGTGTAGGTCGGTCTGAAATCTAAAGCAAACAGGTTACGGTTGTGGCTTCAATCTCTGATCTAGAGCTGCAAGTGATGGTCGATAGTCAGTTCTAAAGGTGCAACATGCAAGTGGCAATTAGTGGTGTAACGGTGGTTGGCTTGACTTATGATGGCGAGTGCAATGGTGAAGTGAATTTGAGTTGGGTCACTTGGCATGGTGTTCAAGGAGGTGGTGGCTCGAAGGTCAATAAATGGGTTTGGTTTGTCAAGTCTACCTTTAGGATGGAGATAGCATGGGTACCGAGTTTCTAGTCTGAGTTAACTCGGTGTTGGAGAGTTTTTGGGTTTTAGTTGGCATTTGCATATGAGTATGGCTGATGGTTCGTGAGGTGGTCATTGAATTTAGTTTGGTGGTTATGGATCTCACCTTTCCAATAGAGGTGAGTTGCGTGAGTTATATTCTATCGATGGTTGTGTACGGTCATTTTGATGTTGGTGTTTTGTAAATAGGTGGTGGATTTGACCTTATAGGTGGTGGTGCTTTTCCTTTTTTTTTTTTTTCCATAACACGTGATTTGCTTGTAAAATAATAGGATGAAAAATGTTTAGGATAATGTATTAGGTATTGATGCATGTTAAAGTTGAAGCAAGTTGAACTAAAAGTAGGAGCTATTAAGGATATAGAAGGCTATGCACATAAGATAGAAATGTTTTATGATTATATGATATCAAACCTGTTTTTCATATATATATATATATTATATATTGTAACGCCCTAAACTAAGGCATTACAACCCGCCACGTGTCCCTCTCTTAAAAGAGAGACGCAAGGGCTCTAAATCTCAATACCACAAAATATAAACATATATAAATCTCCATGAACCCATATTTAAGGGTTCCGTACTCCAGAAGGAACAAAACCTATGAAACCTGTAATTTATAACTTTCAAATATCTCCTATAATATAAACTAAATTCGAGTGGGCAAAACCAAAGCCAAAAATAATCCAGAAAAGATCTAACTTCCAACTTAAAATCATATAATCCTTGTTAATAAACTATTACATAAAAACCAATACTTCAAATCCTGAAAAAGATAAATAATCAAAATATTATTTTAAAAATCTTCAATAACTCAAGAAATCTTTTTTTTTTTTTCATATGTCCTGTATAACATCCTATTCCTCTATAAGGTTGTTAGGTCCACTATCGCTATCCCTATGATCAAAATACAAGTCATAACCAGAAAGTCATAAACAATATCTCCATCACTTGTACTTGAAAAAAAAAAAAGGAATGAGCGAAAACGCTCAGTATGCCAGTCCACAAACAATATGCAAATGCACAAACAACATGTATATATACGTGCAGCCAACTAAATGCAAACAACAGGATTATTATCTTCGTTAAGCCTGCAAAACAACACAGTTCAGAATCATAGATCTCTGATCCCAAACCTAGAGTTACTCAGACTCCTGAAAAACAACCAGATATAAAAATAAATAATTGTATACATATATTGGTGAATGGGTACTCCCCAAACACCCGTGGCCATGCTGCCAATAAACCTATATCTACCGAAATCATCTCCAAGTACAACTCGATTAGGGACAACGACACACAGGAATCATCAGGGTACCTCACCAGTATCACTGTCTGCTAGGTCTTTACTGGTCAAGGCCAATTACTTCTAGAAAAAAAAAATTAAGCCAAATAGAATTAAGTTCATTTATATATTTGTTCCTACAAGTAACAATAAAAAAACTAAACCTGCAAGCAAATACATCAAACAAGGAAAGGTCGTACCTTTTCCAATTCTAGGAACAATCTTTCCAAATCCACAAATTCTTAAAAACAACAAGAAATCTCCCAATTTCCTGAATATAACATATAACAAGAACAATATATAAATCATCACATCAAAACCCTAATTATCCAATTCTCCAAAATCATCCAAAATCCTAACCTCTCAAGAAATCACAACTGCAGAATCTCTTTGATCAATTCCCTAGAAAACCCAAATCTCCACAAAACTTTAATTACATAAATCAACAAATACAAACAAATCCATCATTCTAATTCGATCTTTTAATGAATCTATGATTTAGAAGATAAAAACTTACTTTGATTTGACTATAAATCCAGAAAATTGCCAAAGACCGCAAAGAAACCTTAACCTTAGAACATCACCAATCATGAACGAACAAAACCCTAAATCAGAAATCATTTCGATGAAATCTACATATGTAATTAAGGGATTTAATTACCTTGAATAGATCTCAAATTCCTAATCATTCTCCTCAAGATTCAAATCTGATCTTCAATCTTCCTTAAACACCCACTCTTCAGATCTCCAAGAAAACTAGAATCGTTTCTCCAATTCTTTTTAAAACAAAAGAAAATCCTAAGGTAATTCATAGATTGAAAGACTTTAAACGAAAGATATGATTTTGATTACCTGAATTCGATCTTCCAAGATCTCCTTTGACCAATAGAATCAAATCACCAAACCTGATATGTATGTTTTCCAATTCTATCACAAATTCAATAATCAAACCCTGAGAAATCTAATAATCCATAAGATCTTAAAATAAAAAAAAAAAAAAATGATTCAGTTACCTGATCTGGACTTCTGAACCCTTTGGCAGTTATAAACTCTTAGAGGATAAAAATCTAGGTTTAGGGTTTTGTTGGAGAAAAGACAAAGAAAGAATATATAGGGATTTGTGACTTTTCATCTTCCGTCATGTGTCTATCATGTGACCAAAATTGTATTAAAATTAGATTTTGTTGACAAATTTAACCTTATAATTTATATCAATGGATACTTTTATCCTTCTTTATATAATATTTACTTGTATATTACATATATCAAAGCTAGTTTAAAATCAAATCCCTAACATAAATCGCACTAGTTATATATATTTGAGTAATTAATCTAACTAATTCTTACAAGTTCAAATTATCAAAGATGGATTATGGTGGGGGTTATAATCTTTAAAAGTTAAAGTTAGACATTGGAAAGTCATAGTTACTAAATATGGAAATCAGAGTTTTGAAAATCACAATTATTAAACAAGACCGTATAAGTTTGGAAAATCACAATTATTGGAGACAACATAAAGCAAATTGCATCCTAAAATAGATTTTGATGATGTTTTTCCCCTAGGACGGTAGACTCCTGCACAGCTCAAATATTCTCGTCCACCTAGTCGCTCTGCCTTTTCTTTTCTACCAGAAAATTAAGAGGCTGGATAATCTCAACAAATACCAACTCTTCGCTCTCCCTTTCTTTCCTACCATACCATTAAGCAGCTAGACCCAAAAACTCAACAAGTACCAACCCTTTGCTCCACCACCAGCTCCTGTTTCCATCACAGTCCAAGCATCTGTCATGCGTAAAAGAAGACACAAAAGTATCATTACCTCATAGACTGTTCAAAACTGCCTAAAAGAAGACACAAATTTTGCACATGTATGACTGACAAGCTTAAACAAGCTCATATTAAAAAGAAATTCTTACGGGCTAGTTCTTCATAAATAAATGGAGCCTTCGTTCAGTGCTGGCATATTTTGAATAAAAGCAGCTTGCTTACTGATACCAAAGGATATCCAAGAAGATATATTGAAGAATTTGTGACATGAACCTAATGATACACTATTTAACCGTATCAGATTTGTACCAGACATTCATGCCAATCTTAAGTAGATTTGCTAGAGCTTTGTTTAAGTTTTCAAAGTCAAATGAAAGGAAACACCTATGATAAATATTAGATAAGCTACTAACAGATTTTGTTGAAAAGATCACTAATGAGTTGGTACAAGTTTTAAGGTACACTAGATGAAGATCAAACAAGCTCCAGACATGGGTAAATTTGTTTATCAAAGCTAAACCATACCTAAACTTCCATAATTTGAGATTACTTAAGTTTTTTGAATTCGAAATATTAGATTGGTTTACAAGCTGATTCTACATAACACTTCTAGAAGAAATTCAAAATTAGACCATCCATTGCTGAGGTTAAAAACACTTTGGGAAAAATTAACAACAAAAGCCTTAAAAAATAAAAATCAGCAAGATCCCCTATTTACTTGTCCTTCATTGACTGGTATTGTGAATGCAACACAACAAAAAATTTTAAAATCAATCATACAAAGGAGAATAATTACCTGTTGCTCTTATTGCTCACGTAGGTTTCATTCTTCTTGGAGCTTTGCTTGTGTTTCATGTAAGGTAGCTTTCAATTCTTCCATCTGAACTTGTCTTTGCGAAGAGCTCCTAACTACTAGTGGTGCATATCCTCTTCTAGGATGATAGTTGGACCTTGCATTTGCATTCATAAATCTATCCATAATCTCCTCTGGAGTCTGTGGTTTATTAGAAGATTGTGAATCCTCATACATCTTGACCATCAACTCTTGAATTATAATCAACAAACACACATATTACCTACAACACATTATTTCATAGCATGTTTACAATATGATCAACCCCATAAGCTTACATAATATTCTTTAGCTTGTTGAGAGACCCATCCGCCTGCACCATTAGACCTTGGATCACAATACCATGTTTGCTTGAAGAACTCAATAGTATTAAGCAGTTGACCATTTTTATTTATCTAAACATATTCATGTATGAAAATGGTAAAGACTTGATCAATGGTAATGCTCGATGTTAAAAATTATCTGATTCACTTACTTGTTTGTTTATTCTGCTTTGAAATGATATAGAGCCAACCTTATGCAGATATTTCACATTGCTTCATGCATCCTTCCCAATCATTCACATGGTCCTCTATTGAATAAAGAAATGATCAAACTTATGTGATTATAAATTTAATTACAAAGTTAAACAATTGGATGTTGAATTTACTTTTGACGATGGTTCATTTGATTGCAAGATTGACTTCTCTTCTTCGATCTATTGAGTCAAATAATCTTTAAGCTTTTTCCAATCATTGTCATTTAAACAGCTGGGTCTAGTAGCATCGCCAATATCCACCCACCTTCTTTTAGTCTTGCTTCAATAGTTTCAGTATAGGAAAGTATCGCAAGATCTTTTGAGGAATAGACTTTGCAGATCCATTGGACACCTTATGCCTAGAGGTACCGCAAATAAGACACTATGTAAGATGCTTGTTACTACCCAAAAATAAACAACAATCATATATACACATGTGAATGTTATGATAACCTATGTCCAGTCGCCACAGGTACTTGTTTGCATAGTAATAGGACTTAGGAAGCGTCTCTCCACTAGGTTTCATATCCCGTTACTATTGGAGAAGGATATCAAACAACTTGTTGGTCCACTTATTGTACACTTTCAAGCGCAAGAGCTTAACTATAAATGAGACTTTATACATCTTACATCTTGGATAGAGCTCTTGTTGTGGGTTAGCTCTTAACCCATCTATAAAATCTGGTGGAATAGCAAGTCTATTCCTAAAGGTTGAACCTTCAGCCAGATTTTCAACAAATTCCCCTAAATCTTCAAGCATCTCTTCGAGCCTATCAATATCATCACTATTTGCCCCATCATAGCCCTCTATATTAGAATTCCACCCGCAATGAGTTATGAACCCTCCTACTGCTTCGTGTTCCAGAATCAAAACTTGGGTGCCCAGCCTCTTATGATGAGGCCTTTACCTTCCATTCTCTTTTCAAATCCTTCAGGCAACCATTCTTCTTTGCCTCCTCAACAGTAGGATCTTCTTTCACTATCCAAACGAATTGTTGTCCTAAAGCCTCAAGTCCTATGGTAATCTCATGAAGCTGAGTGGCACTGAAATGGACCAAGCTTCCAAAGCATATGTAGACAATCGAAGCGGGATTTTTTCCATCGTGCCATTTCAAACAAAAATACTGGTCATTGGAAGTTCCGATAATTCCTCTTGCTACTTTTTCTTGTATATCCTCGTCGTATAGAAACACTGGTCCGATGTGCCAAGCCTTTCTTCCTAAGAAATTCTTGTAATGATCTGCATAAGCCGGTTCAAGCTAATAGAAACTATTTAATACCACTCCAAAACTCCTGATTCTAGACTCTTTTATTCCTATAGTGTTTTGTGAGTTCATTTTCTTCTTTTATAGAATCGGTTAATTGCATCCTAGTAATTGTTATCTTATCAGGGAGGTTAGGAATGACAAAAGGCTCTGAATCAGATGATGAAATAGCCATAATTTTAATATATATTAATGCATGCTAAATTTGATAATTATATGTGTGCATGTGTTTGAGTGGATTAGTGTGTTTATGTAAAGACCCGACCCTCTAAATCCCGATATTTAGGGTACCGAGTCCCCAGCCACATATAACATTTTCACATCATATGTAAGGTTGTCCTAAAACTAACAATTTATGAAAATTGTTTGATCAAAACTACTAAAACTTTATAAAGAACTTTTAACAAAACAAGATTACTAATAAAAGCAATCTATACATACATTTACATCATATGTACACTGTTTAGTGTCAATACAAGACACTACCAAAATTACAAGTTTTCTTAAAGCAAAAAGAACCCTAGGAGATCTTAAGGTCTTTACATCTTAGGCTTATCTATCAAGCCTTCTATACAAAAACTTTTTCTTTAACAAAAGCTCCTCCAAAAAATCCAGGGTGTTCGAGTCCTATTCATCCCACTCATCCATAAATTTCTCAAAGTCTAACCCGTAACCCAAATCATCATAAAACTCGTCTCCATTACCTGCAAAGCAGCAAAAGTGAGCCAAAGGCCTAGTACACAATAACAAAATGCAAGAACAAGTTATCAAATGGAATGCATCAATAGACAAGTGATTATCTTATTAAGTTTTCTTTTACAAGACAGCAGGAAGGTATTTAAACCCCGGAATCATGCTCTGGGAATTTAGGGATCCTGAGTAACAGCAGCTGCTCAGGGGGTTAATATAAGCAGTCCGAATACTTATATCTCCTATATCTATTTCATAAAGAAAATAGCTTCATTTATGGTTCAAAAGTCGTTGCCTGACTCTACTTAAACTCAGTCTATAACATGAGCCTAGTTCACAAGTTCCCATAAACTTTGAACTAAACCATGGTATTTCCCCCTAAGTTTAAGTAAACGTTACTCAAATACTATTCCTCCTATCGGCTACCCACTTAACCAAAAGAATCGCTATTGCATCATAGCGTATCATTGTATCATGGTAAAGTAATTGCATCATGGCTTGGTTAAGCGCCTAACTAATATGTCATTGCATCATGACAGGTTTGCTACTCCTCGGACCAAATTAAATAGCGTAATAGACATCCAGTTCATCAAAACATTAAGCCGAATCAAATTAAATCAAATTAGGAATGCCTAGTCCTAACAAACATCAAACAAGCTATTGCATACCTAAACCCGATAATATATCACTATAGTCACTCGGTGAGGAACTAACTGAAGAACCTTTAACTGAAATAGGAATATCAGAATAATCAATAATTGAATATAGATTTCACATTCATATATTATATATATATATCACAATCCTAGATTAATTATACAAGGGAATTCATTAAACTTTGCATAAAGTTCTAATATTTAATTCATGCATAAAACATGTTTATCTAGCTGATATATTCATTAGGAGATCATATATGAAGTAAAGATTGAAGATTGAAGAAGTTTGAATTTGAAAAACTCAGGGGATACGCAGCCTTTCTACGCTTGCAAAATTTGAGTGAACGCCGACAGTGTGGAAAATATACGTCGGCAGCATTTCACCTCGGCGTTTAAATATTTAGTTCTATTCTACTTCAACACCGCCCCATACGCCGGCGGCTTTGAAGCTCTAATGGCCGGCGTACATTTTGAAAAACAAACGCTGGCAAAATTTTCTTGCAAAAGCCGGCGGTGTTCAAAGCTGCTTTAAAAAAATCACTTCTGTTTACTTTCAACACCGCCTCTACGCCGGCGGTTGAAATGCCAGATGCTGGCGTAATTCAAAATAGACTTATTCGAACATAACTCATTTCCCCTGTTTTTCACTTTGTAAATTTCTAACCTATAACACTTTTAATCCTTCTTCAATTTCATTTTTAGCTTCATATACTAACTCCTATATATACTAATCAATCCAAGCAACTTAGAACATTAAATCAACATAGTTAATCACTTCAAATCCCATTTCCACTCATCCTCAACTTTAACTACTCAAATTATCTTTATTCCTTCCCAACACTCCATATAACTACCACAACACATAAATAAATTCACATAATATCAAAACACAATCCAACCTAATTTCAATGCATGAACAAGCAACTTATATGACATTAAACTTATTCTATCCAAGATCTTACATAGATACTATAAGAAATGAAAATAAAACAAAAGCTATACTTATATTAACTCACATGAATAAGCCTTGTCTTGGAGAGAATTTTGATTCACAAAGCTTGGTGTTATCTTTGGTTTGGGGCTTGGAATTTGGAGTGAAAGAAAAAGAGAAAAGAACGAAAGAAAATGAAAATTCGGATGAAATGAGAGGCTACCAAAAGAGAGCCTAATTAAGCAAATTTTAGACTTAATCTTATCTCAAGTTTGACTGTTAAGGCTTATTAGACTTTAGGTTGAATTTAGGGCTCATTTGAGTTTAATTTAGGCATGAATATTGCCTTAATTAAGGGAAATTTCTGTTGTAGACCCAATTTTTGCCCAATTAATTAAGGCTTAAAATTTAATTAAACTCATTTTTAAAAAAAAACCTTAATTAAGTATTGATGAAGTTGGCTAAGTGATCAAGGCACAGGCCAAATGGCCTGTTGGTTAAACATATTGACCCAAACACACACTCAAGCTCAATGACACAAGTTCAAACCCTAGCAAAGGCAAAATTTTGTCTTTTTATCATCTCATTATTTTTGCCATTGCATCTTCCTCAAATGTGACTTTTTGCCTTACTTTGCATCAGTTTTTAACTGACAAGACATCATTGATTGTCAAAATTGATGATGGAATTGCAAAGTGGTTATAGAACAAAAAAGATTAGTGCAAAAAACAACCAAAAAGTCACAAAATTCAATTTATAAAGCATTCAATTGCACATGAATGAGGAGTTACAAAAATTGATGAAATTGGACAATTAATCTATCCACATTGGATGAATCTGACATGGAATATGAAGGATCAATCATCAATTCATCGGTTAAGAATGAATCAAGCCTAAATTTTTGGTTAAATTCATGGAAAAACAAAGAGGCAAAAAACGATTCATTTTCGAAACTGTTTGAAACGTAAAATTGAGCTTGCAACCTATAAATAGGAAGTCCTAGGATCAAAAGGCACAAGTCAATTTCAGGAAAATACATACATAACCATATCAATTCGAGATTCTCGAATTTAGGAAGAAAAATTCGAATTTTTCAAATTCGAAGTGATTGAATCGAATTTGATCAAAATTGAGTGTGTTAGAAATGTTGGAAACCTAATTTTGATGTTTTAGTGTGCTTGGATTTGATCAAATTGATCAAATTAACCTCTGAAATTTTTTTTTAATTTTCGGATTTACGCCACCGTACAACCACCGCCGGAACCGCCCCTTGCCGTCTTTCTAAGTGAACGCCACCACCACCAAAGGACGCGCCACCACCATAGGAGTCGGGCCGACAAGCTTTCAGCCACCGAGGACCACCGGAGCCGCCGGAATCCGCCCCGAAAAGTCGCGTCATCGTCTTCTTCACCCGCCGGAGCTCCGAGATCCGACCCGAAGATCCGAATACAGCCCGGTCGGTCATCGGTCAACGGTCGTCGGTCATCGGTCAACGGTCAACTCTGATCAGACGGTCCGGATTTCATCAGGCAGATCAGACGGTCCAGATTTGATCAAGCAGATCAACGGCCCAGATTTCATCAAGCAGATCAGCGGTCCAGATTTGATCAAGTAGATCAGCGGCCCAGATTTCATCAAGCAATCAGACGGTCCAGATTTGATCAAGCAGATCAGCGGCCCAGATTTCATCAAGCAGATCAACGGCCAATTTAATCATCTGATCAACGCCCCAGATTTGGTCAATTCGATCAGACGATCAGGATCAGTCAACGCGATCGACGCTCCAGATCTCGTCCGCTTCATCCGACGGTCCAGGTTAATCCGCATTATTTTATTATATTTTTATTATATAATTAATTTCAGAAATAATAAAAAAATAGTAAAAAATTCATAAAAATTCATAAAAATTCAAAAAATTCAGAAAAATACAGAAAAATCCAGAAAAATAAAATAATTATTTTTTATATAAATTTATTTTTTTGATATTTTTGATATTTTTTTAATATTTTTAGTATGTATTTATACATAAATTGCTTTTAGAAATGCATATTTAATGCATGAAAAATAATTTTAATATATTTAATATTCTGAATATGTTGTGAATTTATGTGATGATTTTTTAAAAAATAAAATAAAATAAAAAAAAATAAAAATAATAATAAAAATTAACAAAATAAATAAAAATGATAAAATTGGATTTTCCAAAACCAAATTTTTTAAAAAATAATAAAATAATAAAAAATGATTTTTGGACTTAGAAAAATATTTTTCATAAAATGAAAATCAATTGATTAGATCATAGGACCATCAAAAATGATTTTCATAAAAATTCAAAATTTAATGAACTTAAAGTGAAAAAGTTCAAAAATTAAAATTGATCAACAAATTAAAGTTTTTTTAAAGAACTACGTTTTGTCTGATCTCGATTAGCGAGTACGTAGGCACCTGCGGGGCGACATAAAAAATAAAAAAAATGTTTTTTTTTTTTATTGTGAATAAATATTTTTGTAAATATAAGATATTTTGTTGATGTTTATGTTCTAAAAAATAATAAAAAATAAAAATGAAGAAAAGCACATAAAAATAAAAATAAATGATTTGACTTGCAAATATTTGTTATGTAATTATTATTTGATTTTTTTTGAGCATGAAAAGGATAATCATAAGTTTAAAATTCCGAAAGTGGTAACCAATTTGGTTTTAATAGGTTAGCCCCCGAATCCATGATATCTGGTTTTAAAAGTTTGTTTTTTTTAAATCAAATTTTCGCAGACTAGTAGCTAAGTTAGGATCAACCGACCCATTGATCCTAGCTTTTATTTTTTCCCGATTTATATCGGGTGGCGACTCTAAAAAGTTTTCAAAAATTAAAATTTCTTTTAACCCCTAGTCGAGGATTCATGTTAAATGGGTTCGGGTTTAATGTGAATCGGGTTAGGAGAAATGAACCAGATAGTGGAAAAAATCCAGGCTCGACAGCTTGGCGACTCCACTGGGGACTGTAAATTTTTTTAAAAAAAAAGAGGGCTAGCCACTTAGGAATTTTAAATTTTAAATTTATCCTTGCTCAATTTTTGTGAATATATGATTCTTTGTATATTATCTTGAATAATTGTTTTGTAAATATATACTAGCCTTGCAAATATGAAAAATAGAAAACAAAAGTTTGATTTCTTTGTTTGCATTTGCATTTGCATTAGCATGAATGTGTGCTAGATACGGTCGTACCAGGGCCGTCTTAAGAGCCTAAGCGAGGAGGACGAAGTAAGGTCCGGGGGCTGTGGCTTTCCACCCTCTAGATCAAGAAATGTCCTCCCACTCCGGTTTAGTACTACTAAATCGGGGAACCTATAGAACCCTACCAAATCATGCATTCATTAGCATGGGATTTGACCAACTTTTTCTAAAAAAATGAAGTTGAAATATAAATGTATATGTGTAAATACTTAAAAAAAAAAAGAAGATTCTAAAAAAAAATATAAAAGCTGTCAAAAAATTAAAAAATCTTGTAAATATTAGCTTATACCTTTTAAAAAAATTTTCAGAAAATGATGTCTTCAACCGACAGTAGCGATAGCTTATGGGCTCGCCTTATTAGAGAAAATCGAGTGGAACCTTTCAAGGATCCGATGCTCCTACTGGACCGATGGTTTGTCAGTTTTACTCCAGTCCAAAAGTCATTCATTGAGGATAGGTTAGGCCCGATCCTTAGCCTACCAAAGATACATGTTCCATTCACCATGTTCCGGCCCTCACTCATCTATGGGAACCTGAAGAAGCTGTCTTCCGTTTGGGTCAGCATGTACTTAGCCCAACCATTGAGGAATATACTAGACTACTCCAAGCACCTCCTACCTCTGAAGGAATCTATATTCCAAATTTCAAGCATAGCCCGGTCCGTGTTATATCAGAATTTTTGGGGATCAAGAGGGGACCAATAATTGAAGCCATCAAGATTGTAATGAATATTGCATCCGCCTAACCACACTGATGGACTGGTTTGGAACTCCTGAATATTTTAAAAAGCAACCGAGCCACTTTCAGTATACCACTTGAAGTTTGGGAAGAAAACCGGGTTAATGCCTTCATAGTAGCTGCTTTTGCAACTATTCTCTTCCCTAATGGCAATTTGTTCATCCACTTCCGGGTCATAGAGCTGGTTTCTCAATATTTAGCTGGCAAATCCTATGTTCCCGCTCTTCTAGCCGAACAAGTCCGTAGTCTGAATCACATCAAGTCTAAAGGACAAGGCAAGTTCAAAGCAAGCATGCATTTACTGATGATTTGGTTTGCTAGCCACATTAAGCACTACGGAAAAGACTTGGCTAATGGATCCCTCATCAGCCTGAAATATGATCTCATCCAATCTTTTGCTGAAAGGGTCCACATGGAAGATGATCATCCTCTATGGGATATAATTGCCATTCTTGAAGACATGCCACCTGAAGACATGATGTGGCAAGCTCGCTGGTTCAAAAGCCCTGCAGCCATCCTAAGTTGCAAGGAATATGGCAGTACCCTAATTGGACTCACCGGCTGTACTGGTTATTATCCCTCAAGTGTTATCAGACAGTATGGTATGCTGCAAGATATTACTGTCAAGCCTAATTTGGAGCAAGTCACTCTAGATTATCTGGATCCAACCAAGATACCAGCTAAAGAATTCAAGCTAAATCAAATCCGAGCTATATGGGAAAATAGAGAGGTGAAGCCGGTTTTTGAAGTCGAGCCAGAAAATAAGGAAACAAAGAAGTATAGAGCAACCAGGTGGTATGTGGCTAGCCAAATGAAGAAGAATAAGGATATTCGATATGAAGCTCCGATATCCTTCAACCAGCACCATCGGAACCTGACCCTGAAACAATTGCTTACATGGAAGCTGTTTCGGCTCGCCTGGAAGTATGTCACCGAGATTTCCAAGAAAGAGAGAGGGAAATGGTGGATCGCCTGCAAAGTGCTGGAAGCAGAATTTCATTCTTAGAGGCTGAGTTGAAGGCAGCTCGAAAGAAAATTCTAGCCCTGGAAGACAAGATTGTTTGCCCCACTAAGACAAGAAGACTGGTTTAGTTGGTTTAGGTTTAGTCCTTAGGAATCAAGGTTCTTTGAAACCATTAGAAAGCAGTCATTAGGAAATAAGGTTTCTAAACCATTAGAAGTTTTTGTTATGTTAAACATTATCTTTTAATACAAATTTTTTTTTTTAAATCATTGGTCAATATCCCCATTTGCATCTGTATGATAGCATATCTGTATTCTTGCATATGTATATTAATTCATTTATTCTTTTAAAAAAAATATTAATAAATAATAAATGTCCAGGTCTAGCAAATTCGATTTGAGTCAAAAACTTGAAAGATAGCGTCCAAGCCGGTTAGGAGCCCTATTGTTACCAGATCCCGAGCTAAGATGTCTAACACCGGGAGCAACCCCACAGACCAGACCAATGAGCAAAGACTCAACACCGTGGAACAAACCCTCCTTGGAATTGCTGAACAGATGCAGGCTTTAACACAAAGTCTTGCACAACTTAAGACCCCCACAACTTCTGAAGAATCTTCAAGGTCACAGAAAGGAAAAGAAATTGAAGGACAGCTTATTCAGCAAGAGGAGTCACCAAATGAGTTTAATGCGGCTGAGTTGAAGAAAGAACTGGAAGCTCAGGCTAAAGAAATGGAAAGAAAACTGCTTGAGAAAATGAAGACGTTCGATGGTTTTGATCAAACCGCGATCCTGAATTTGCCTCAATATGAGGAAGGTGCCTTCCCTGAGAAATTTAAGGCACCGGAATTTGAAAAATATGACGGGACAGGTTGTCCTAATATGCATACCAGATTGTATGTACGACGAATGGGGCAATACGCAAAGTTTGACAAGCTGATGGTGCAAACCTTCCAGGACAGTCTTACTGGTGCTGCTTTGGCCTGGTACGCCCAATTAGACCATCAGAAATTGATACTTGGGACAAGTTGGCTAGGGCATTTTTTAATCAGTATAAGTTTAACATTGAGATGGCGCCCTCGGTATGGGATTTAAGCAATCTGAAGAAGAAGAAAGAAGAGACTTTCAAGGAATATGCTCAGCGCTGGAGAGCATTGGCTGCAAGGATCACCACCCCGATGCCTGAAAGAGACCTCACTTTCACTTTTATCAACACACTAGAGGAACCTTTCTTTTCCCATCTGATTGGGCATGCATCAGCAAGTTTCTCAGAAGTGGTGATAGCTGGATGCAGGATTGAGAATGCAATTTCGGCAGGAAAATTGCAACAAGAAAAGAAATATACTGCACCGAGAAATGTCCCATACAAAGGGAAAGATTCAACCGTCAGCATGGTCAATACTTCAGATGCAACTGGCCCCACTAAGTCATTCGTGTTGTCAACAAATCAGAATCAAAATCAGAATAAGGATCAGACTCAACAAAGTGCAGTCCCAAATCAACAATCAAGGTTCAACAGCGGAACTTCACTCGAATTCCGGTTCCCCTTAGCCAAGTATTAGCTAAATTAAGGGCCGATAATCTGATCAATCTTGAAGTTCCTAGGGAAGACTTAAAGCCTAGAAATTACAATCCTGAGCTGAAGTGTGAATATCACATGGGGCAAATCGGGCATTCAACAGACAGATGCTGGAGGCTTAGGCATAAAATCCAAGATCTTATTGATGCAAAAGTCATCCAGTTGGATTTCATTGAAGCTCCAAACGTCTCTACTAACCCATTGCCAAATCATGGACCAGTTATCAATATGATTACCGCTGAGATTCCGGATCCAGAAGAGCTTGTGTGCATGATTGAAGGTGGACCTAGATCCATCAAAATCGAGATAGGCAAAGGTAGTGAATGGATCATCAAAGCCTAGGAACTATACCTTTCAGATACCCCTTGCTGTGAGTGATTATAAAGCCGCTCCATTTGATTATAAGGCGGTAAATCATGCTTCAATGGCCATGGTTGGTGGCCTTACTCGCTCAGGAAGAGTTTATGAGTCGACCGGAAAGAATGCAACTGTGAATATGCCACAGCAGCAAAATGAAGAAGGGAAAGAAAGATGAAGAGAAGTCAGCATTGGCAAAACTGATGAAAGCAAGTGAATACAAGGTTGTCGAGCAGTTGGCCAAAATACCTGCCCAAATATCGCTCATGAGTCTGCTGATTAGCTCTAATGTACACCGTGAGGCTCTTTTCAAAGCCTTAGAAGAAGTGAAAGTTCCAGAAGGTGTATCAGAAGAAGCCTTGGGCATAATCAACTCAATCTTTGCAAATGAGCAAATCATTTTCTCATCTGAAGAACTGGAGAGGAAGGGGATCAACATAACAAGGCCCTCTTCATCGTAGTCAAAAGCTGTGGAAAGATCGTCTCTCGAGTATTAGTTGACAATGGATCCTCTTTGAATGTGTGCCCCTTAGCCACTTTGAGCCTATTGGAAATTGAACCGTCAGAAATCAAACCAAGCTCTACTGTGGTTCGTGCTTTCGATGGATCAAAAAGAGATATAATAGGTGAAGTGGAGTTAGAAGTCACCATCGGGCCTCAAATTTTCATTATTCCTTTCCAAGTGATTGATATCCCCAGAACATTCAATCTGCTGTTGGGAAGACCATGGATCCATGCTGCCAGGGCAATACCATCAAGCCTGCACCAGAAAGGTTAAGTTCATAGCCAATGGTCAACTCATCACTGTTATGGGAGAACAGGATTATGCCATTTACAAGGAGACAGCTGTCCCTTACATTGGAAAAGAAGGAGAAGAAGACTTCGGGCTCAAATGTTTGACGAAGTCTGTATGATGAATGATGAGAAAGAAACTCAGGTGGGAACCTTTGGACTGGGTTATTCCCCCACTTGTGCTGAAGTGGTGGAAATGAAAAACCAAATGAGAAGGAGGAAGCTCGACAAGGAGTATGATCCAATTATCAAAATCCCTCACATCAGCCATTCTTTTCCAAAGCCACATCATATCCAGCAGCCAGATGATATCAAAGAAGATGCTTCATCCAAAGAAATGATCTTGAGAAATTGGTTTTCTGTGCCTTGCGCTAGTATTAAGTCTTTTAAGTAAGAACTTATCTAAGACTAGATTTGTGTTTTGTGTTTTTCAGTATTATGTGATGCTCAAATAAGTGTACTTAAACACCGTCCCAGTTTAATGAAATTTATTTCCATTTACATATTCTCATACATTCCTCATTCATATTCAACCAGATTCGACAATTGTGATGAAGTTCAGGGATATCTCGCGCGTATAATTAATGAAAATATCAATATCACCTCTAACTCTACTGGGTTAGATGTTGAAGATGATATTGATTATCAATTTAGAACACAAGAAATTTGGCAAAATTTTGAACAAGGAAGGATTGAAATTCCCGAAACCATTGAAGTGATTAATTTGGGAACAAGCGAAAACCCTAGGAATCTGAGAATAGGGGGAAGATTGCCTGAGAGCACGGCACAAGATTTAACCAAGTTACTAGCCGAATACTTGGATGTTTTTGCATGGTCGTATAGCGATATGCCTGGTTTAGACCCATCCATTGTGGTTCACAAATTGCCAACAAAGGAGGATTTTAAACCTATAAAGCAAAAATTAAGGCGATTTAGGCCGGATTTACTCCTCCAAATCAAGGATGAAGTAAAGAAAAAAGTTGCTTGAAGTAGGATTCATTGAGGTTTCTGATTATTCGGATTGGGTATCAAATATAGTGCCAGTACTTAAGAAAAACGGGAAAGTGAGAATTTGTGTGGATTTCAGAGATCTAAACAAAGCAACCCCGAAAGATAATTTCCCGTTGCCTCACATCGATGTTTTAGTGGACAATACCGCTGGAAATCATCTATTTTCATTCATGGATGGATTTTCAGGGTATAATCAGATATTAATGGCCGAAGAAGATAAGGTCAAAACCACATTGTTACAGCCTGGGGAACTTTTTGTTACAAGGTCATGCCTTTGGTCTCAAGAATGCCGGGGCAACTTATCAACGAGCAATGCTTGCTATACTTCATGATATGATGCACAAAGAGGTGAAAGTATATGTAGATGACATGATCGCAAAGACAAAGGAAGGAGAAGATCATGTAGTGGTGTTTAAGGAAGCTTTTTGAAGATTAAGGAGTTTCAGTTGAAATTGAATCCAGAAAAAATGCACTTTCGGTGTGACATCTGGAAAATTATTAGGATTCATGGTTAGCTAAAAGGGATAGAAATCGATCCTGATAAAGTCAAGGCGATTCAGGATTTGCCTCACCAAAACATTAAAGGAAATCCGAGGCCTCTGGAAGATTGAATTACATTGCTCGATTCATATCACAGCTGACTGATAAGTGCCAACGCTGTTTAAACTGTTGAAGAAGAATGCTCTAATTGAATGGAATGACGAATGTGAAAAAGCCTTTAATCGGATGAAGCAATATCTGACGAATCCACCAGTACTGGTTACTCCAAAACCGGGGAAACCGTTGTTCTTGTACTTGACAATTCTTACTGAATCTATGGGGTGTGTACTTGGGCAAAAAGATGAGGAAGGAAAAGAAGAGCTGTTTACTACTTAAGTAAGAAATTCTCAAATGGAGAACAAAAGTATTCAGAGATAGAAAAAAACCTGATGGCATTAGTATGGTTATGCACAGGCTTAGGCAGTATACGCTATTCTACTCGATCGAGTTGATTACTATAGACACCCAATTTTGCCCAATTAAAAATTAGGCTTAAGTTTAGAATAAATTAATGTCATGTTGAGTCATTAAAAATATAAAAATATAATAATATAATAATAAACAATAGTATAAAATAAAAGAGAGAAAAGAGAAAATAGAAAAAATAAAAAATATATAGAGAGGAATAAAATATGTATAATAAATAATTAAATGAATATAGTAATGTAAATATATATGTAAGAAAAATTAAATAAATAAAAAAATTATTTGAGCTTAATATAATATATATTATTAGTCTTAAGTATTGTGGGTTAGCTATATGACCAAGGCACACGCCAACGGCCTAACGGTTCAGACCATGGACACAAGGAGCAAAGGGCCCGAGTTCGATCCTAGCCCAAGGCAGATTTTGCCTCTTTTTGTCCAATTTTTTTTTCCCAAAAGACACATCGGTTCATCCACTTTGAGACCTCTTGAGCAACGAATCTTTGTGTTTTTTCGAAATTAATTGTACAGACACAAACTAAGCATGGGATACATCACATCTGTACTTATTTCATGCATTATTTCATCCAAAAGGCATTTTAATCAAAGCATGAAAATTAGGAAAAAATTCGAATGGACATGATTTTTCAAATTTCAAATTGGCCGAATTGTATCAATTGATCAAATTAAATACACTTAATCAAGGAGTCATGACTGTAAACACAAGATTCGTGATCAATTTGAACCCACAATCACGAATCGAGTCCCAATTTTGAATCGTTCTTATGTGAAAAAGTATAACGATTCGTGATTCAAAAATTGAACCATTACAAAGCTTCGAAATGACAAATTGTTTCGAATCTATAAATAGGATCACCCCACAAGCAGAAAGCACAGTTCAATTTCGCAAAAACACACTACACGATCGAGATCTGAAAATAGAGGAGAAAGTGTTCGAATTGCAAAAAATTGCAAATTCGAAGTGATCGGGAGGATTTCGATCCAATTAAAGAGTGTTAGGATCATTTGGGAAGTGTTCTGATTGATTATTGTACTTAGATTGCTCGAATTTGCATTTGGAAGTTCTGCAAATTTTTCGAAACTTTTTTTATCCTTGCCGCCGTTGGGCTACCACACGAACCGCCACTTCTGGTGGTTCTGAGAGTGAACCACTACCACCAACGGACGCAGCAGCCCCATCCAGTCGGGCCGACAAGGTTGCAGCCTTCGAAAACCACCAGGAGCGGCCGAAGAACGCCTTGAAGTCACCGTCATCGTCTTCTTCACCTGACGGATATCCAAGATCCGACCCGAAATCCGAGATCCAACCCGGTCGGTCGTCGGTCAACGGTCGTCGGTTGTCGGCCAACGGTCGTCGGTCAATAGTCAGCCAGATCTACGGTCCAGGTTCAATCAGAGGATCAGACGGTCCAGATTGATCAAAGCGATCTACGGTCCAGATTCAATCAGAGGATCAGACGGTCCAGATTCGATCAAAGCAATCAACGCTCCAGATCGAAAATCATCAGATCTGTGGTCCAGATTTAGTCTACAGATCAGACGCTCCAGATCTGATCCGAGAAAATCCAACGGTCCAGGTTACTCCGCAATATTTATTAGTTATTTATTATATATTTAATTTGGAAAATAGGAAAAAATTAATAAAATTCGTTAAAAAATCCAGAAAAATTAGAATAATTATTTTTAATATAAATTTACATGTTTTAGCAATTTTTGATATTTTTGGATATTTTTGAATATGTATTTGCATATAAATTGATCTTTAAATATATATTTGATGCATGAGATGTTTTGTTTTTGTATTTTAATTCTGTTATGATATATTTTGAATATGTTCTGTACATATGTGATGATTATTTAATTTTGAAAAATAATAAATTGTAAATAGATTTTTTAAACCAAAATTGTTGTTGAATAATAAAAATTTTTTAAATCATGATATTGATCAAGTTTTTTTTTATCAAATTTTATCTTCATAAATTTACTATGAAGATATTAATCAAGTTTTTATCAAAATTATCTTTATAAATTTTCTATGAAGATAATACTCAAAGTTTTCAAAATTATTTTCATAAATGACTTTGAAAATAATTAAAGTTGTTCAAAAATGTTTTCATAAATTTACTATGAAAATATAATATTGTTTAATCAAAATTGATTTTCATGTAGCATTAAATTAGCCATGAATTGTCATAAAAATGATTTTTGAACTTAGAAAAATATATTTTTTATGAAATAAAATCAATTGATTAGATCATAGGATCATCAAAATTGGTTTTCATAAAAATTCAAAATTTAATGAACTTAAAGTGAGAATATTTTAAAAATATAAAATTGATCAACAAACTAAGTTCTTTATAAAAGAACTACGTTTTGTCTGATCTCGATTAGCGAGTACGTAGGCACCTACGGGGCGACAATAAAATTAGAAAAAATATATTTTGTTTTGATAGTTTGAAATAATCATTTTGTACATATTATAAGTTTTTTTTTAAAGGAAAAATACAAATGTTTGTTGATATTTAAATCCTAAAAAAAATACATAAAAATAAAAATGAATGATTAAACTTGTAGATATTTGTTTTATAAATGTTTTGTTTGAATTTTTTAGTATAGAAAAGGATAAATTCTAAATTTTAAATTTAAAGTGGTAACCGCTTAGGTTTTAATAGGTTAGCCCCCGGACTCAGATATCTGGTTTTTTTTAAAGTTTGTTTTAAATCAAATTTTCGCAGACTAGTGGCTAAGTTAGGATTAACCGACCCATTAATCCTAACTTTTCATTTTTTCCGATTTTTATCGGTGGCGACTCCAAAATATTTTCAAAATTAAATTTCTTTTAATCCCTAGTCGAGGATTCATGTTAAATGGGTTAGGGTTTAATATGAATCGGGTTAAAAGAAATGAACCGGATGATTTTCAAAATCCAGGCTCGACAGCTTGGCGACTCCACTGGGGACTCGCTTATTTTTTTAAAAAAAGAGGGCTAGCCACTTAAGTTTAAAATTTAAAATTTATCCTTTATTTTTGTATATTGTATAATTATATGTTTGTATGTTTTTGTATATATGTCTGTTTAGATTTTAAATTAGTTCATTTCATTCACATGTGCATTTGCATTCATGCACACAATGTGTGCTAGATACGGTCGAACCCAGGCCGTCTTAAGAGCCTAAGCGAGGAGTTCGAAGTAAGGTCCGGGGGCTGTGGTTTCCACCTCTAGATCAAGAAAAGACTCCCACTCCGGTTTAGCCTTATGATTTGCTAGACCGGGGAACCTATAGAACCTTACCAAATCATGCATTCATTCATGGGATTTGACCAATTTTTTTAAAAAATGGAGTTGTAAATTTTTTAAAAAAAAATTTAGGATTTGTCTCCTAATAGGGTCTTTATAAATCCTCAGGAAATGATTTCCTCGAGTTCGGACAGTAACGATAGCCTATGGGCTCGTCTCATCAAGGAACCCCGAGTAGAGACTTTCAAGGATCCAATGCTGTTACTGGACCGATGGTTGGTCAGTTTTGACCCCGATCAACAATCATTCATTAAGGATAGGTTGGGCCCGATCCTCAATTTACCTAAGTCCAAGTTCCATTTACCATGTTTCGAGCCCTTGTTCATCTCTGGGAACCCAATGAAGTGGCATTCCGTCTAGGTCAACACGTGCTAAGTCCTACCATTGAAGAATATGCTAGGTTGCTTCAAGCCCCACCCACTTCCGAAGGGATCTATGTACCAAGCCTTACTCAAAGTCCGATCCGCATCATTTCAGAATTTTTGGGATTAAAAAGAGAAGCAGTAATTGAAGCCATGAAGGGTTGCAATGAATTCTCCATCCGATTAACTACTTGATGGATTGGTTTGGAAACTTTGACAATTACATAAGCAACCGAGATTCCTTTACGGTATCAGTTGTGACCTGGAATGAAAATCGGGTTAATGCTTTCATAGTGGCTGCTTTTGCTACCATACTCTTTCCACATGGGAACCTGTTCATTCACTTCCGAGTCATCGAGCTTGTAGCACAATATCTAACTGGCAAGTCATATGTTCCCGCCCTTCTAGCAGAACAAATCAGAAGTTTGAATCACATCAAGTCTAAGGGCAGGGGCAGTTTCAAGGCAAGCATGCATCTATGATGGTTTGGTTCGCTAGTCACACCAAGTACTACGGAAAAGATCTAGCTAATGGGTCCCTTATCCGCCCGAATTATGATCTCATCCAGTCTTTTGCTGAACGGGTCCATATGGAAGATAACGAGCCTTTCTGGTCTATACTTGCAATATTTGAAGACATGAGACCTGAAGACTTTATGTGGCAAGCCCGTTGGTTTAAGTGTCCCGTTGCTATCTTAAGTTGCAAGAAATACCTAACTGTGCCTCTGATTGGAATCACTGGCTGTACAGGCTATTACCCCTCAAGTGTTATCCGACAATATGGCATGCTACAAGACATTACTGTCAAGCCAGAGTTGGGACGAGTTATTCTCGACTATATGGATCCAACCATGACTCAGATAGCAAAGCAGTCCAAGGTAAACCAAATAAAAGCCATCTGGGATGATAGAGAAATCAAGCCAGTTTTCGAAGTCGAGCCAGAAAATAAAGTGACTCGGGATTATAGAGCAACCAGGTGGTACATAGCCAATCAAATGAAGAAGAATAAGGACATCCAATATGAAGCTCCTAACATTCTTGAACCAGCACCACCTGAACCTGATCCTGAAATGATTGCTTACATGGAAATGGTTTCAGCTCGGCTTGAAGTCTGTCATCGGGATTACTGCAAAGAGATAGAGAGATGATTGACCGCTTGGAAAAAGCTCACAATAGGATTGCACTGTTAGAGGATGAATTGAAGAAAGCTCGAAAAAGGACTCAACTACTTGAGGATCAAATCATCTGCCCTGCCAAGACTAGAAGACTAGTTTAGAAGTCCTGAGTTTAGTTTTAGCAATTAAGGTTCTTGAACTTTTAGTATAGTAATTTAACTTTGTATGAAATTGTTTTTTGAATTATTACAACTCCAATAAATGTGTTTATCAAAATTTGATGGTCATTATCCCCATTTGCATTTATTTGCATCCTTGTGTTTGTATGTTAGTATTCTTATCTTCTTACTTCTTACGGTCCAGTTACGAATCAAGTCTAGCGAATCCAAAATCCTGAAAGATAGCTCCCAAACCAGTTAGAAGTCCCATTTATACTAGATCACGAGCAAAGATGGCTAGTACCGGGAACACTACCCCTGATCAGACCACTGAACAGAGACTCAATGCCATGGAACAAACCCTGCTTAGAATTACCGAACAAATGCAGACCCTTACTCAGAATGTTACCCAGTCCAAGACCCCTATAGCATCTGAAGAATCTTCCGGGGAACAGAAAGGAAAAGAAATCATGCAGCAACCAGTCAACGTTGATGATTCCCACACTGAGTTCAATATGTCCGAGCTAAAGAAAGAACTTGAAGCCCAAGCCAGAGACATGGAGAAGAAACTGTTTGAAAAGATGAAGGCATTTGACGGCTTTGATCAGACTGCGATTTTAAGCCTGCCACAATTTGAGGAAGGTGCTTTTCCTGAAAAATTTAAGGCACCCGAGTTCGAAAAATATGATGGAACTGGCTGTCCTAACATGCACACAAGATTATATGTACGACGTATGGGGCAGTATGCCAAATTTGATAAACTGATGGTACAGACCTTTCAAGATAGCCTTACTGGTCCAGCATTAGCCTGGTATGCCCAATTGGACTCACAAGAAATTGATACTTGGGATAAATTAGCCAGGGCATTTTTCAACCAATACAAGTTCAATATCGAAATGGCACCCTCGGTCTGGGATTTGAGTACTATGAAGAAGAAGAAAGATGAAGCTTTCAAGGAATATGCTCAGCGATGGAGAGCTTTAGCTGCAAGAATCACCAATCCGATGCCTGAAAAGGATCTCACTTTTACTTTCATCAACACACTAGAAGAGCCATTCTTTTCTCATCTCATAGGGCATGCGTCAGCAAGTTTTTCAGAAGTGGTAGTAGCCGGATGCAGAATTGAGAATGCTATCTCAGCCGGAAAGCTGCAAGTAGAAAAGAAATATACAGCACCTAAAAATGTCACGTACAAAGGAAAGGATTCGACTGTCGGTATGGTCAATATCTCAAGTCCAGCAAACCCTACTAAATCCATAGTTCTGCCGACCAATCAGGTCAAAGTCAACAAAGGGTTGTTTCGAATCAACAATCAAGGCCAACCGACGCAATTTTACTCCAATACCGGTTCCACTCAGCCAAGTGTGGGCTAAATTGAGAGCCGATAATCTGATTGGCTTTGAAGTACCCAGAGATGATTATAAGCCCAAGAACTACAACCCTGATTTAAAATGTGAATATCACATGGGGCAAATCGGGCACTCCACTGATTATTGTTGGAGACTCAAACATAAGATTCAAGATCTTATTGATGCAAAGACCATCCAATTAGACTTTGTGCAGCCTCCAAATGTTTCTACTAATCCATTGCCAAATCATGGGTCGGTTATTAATATGATCACTGCCGAAGCGCCGGACCCAGAAGTCAACTTGGATGAATTGCCTATCACCATAGAACAAGTGGCATGGAATCTCCGCCAAATGGGGCATTTACCCTATATCAATCTGAGAGATCGCACCAAAACCAGACCAGCCATTTACAACTTGTTGCAAAATGGAATCATAAAGAAAGAAGATATCATGGAAATGCTGGTCCCAAACCAAGAAAGTCAAGCACACAGGCAGAATTGTGGGCAAGATACCAAGCTGGAGACCCAACTGTCGGAACTCTAGGAGATGATGGAAAGTACCAATATCTGGTTGACTATTGGTTTGAACCACGCGTATATGCTGATGCTCCTGCCACTGGATGGGGATCAGAGTCTGAAGATGAAGAAAAGCCTGTACCAGAGAAAGAAGAAAAATTTGTTGGCATGATCACATGTGAACCGAAGTTAATCAAATTTGAGATGAACAACAGTAAAGAAGAGGCAACTGTCTCGAAGCCTAGAAGTTATACTTTTCAAATCCCAATTGCTGTAAAGGATTACAAAGCTGCCCCATTTGATTACCAGACAGTTAATCACGCTTCTATGATTGGCGGGCTTACCCGTTCGGGAAGACTTTATGAACCAACTGCAAAGAAGGTGACCATGGATTCATCGCCGCCGCCGAATGATGAAGAAAAGAAGGAAGATGAGAAAGCAATATTGGCTAAACTCATGAAGGCAAGTGAATTCAAAGTAGTTGAACAACTAGTCAAGACGCCAGCCCAAATATCACTCATGGGTTTGTTAATTAGCTCTGATATTCACCGTGAGGCCTTGTTCAAGTTCTCAAAGAAGTAAAAGTTCCAGAGAATGTGACAGAAAAAACCTTGGAACATATCATTAATTCTGTCTTTGCAAATGAGCAAATTAGCTTCTCATCTGAAGAATTAGAAGAGAAGGTGGCCAACATAATAAAGCTCTTTTTATTGTTGTCAAAAGCAATGGTAGAATCGTCTCCCGAGTGCTTATTGACAATGGATCTTCTCTGAATGTATGCCCCCTGGCTACTCTGAATTTGTTGGAAGTAGACCCGTCAAATATCAAGCCAAGTCCTACTGTAGTACGAGCATTTGATGGATCAAAGAAGGAAATAATTGGAGAAGTGGAATTAGAGGTCACTATTGGGCCTCAAACTTTCCTAATTCCTTTTCAAGTGATAGATATCCCAAGAACATTTAATTTGTTGCTTGGAAGGCCATGGATTCATGCAGCAGAGCAATACCCTCAAGCTTGCACCAGAGGGTTAAATTTGTAGCAAATGGCCAACTTGTTACCGTTATGGGAGAACAAGATTATGCCATCTATCAAGAAACGGCTATTCCATATATGGAAAAGGGAGAAGAAGAAGACTTTGGGCTCCAAATTTTGAAGAAGTCTGTGTAATAAATGAAGAAAAGAAGCTCAGATAGGAACTTTTGGCCTAGGATATTCTCCTACTCAAACAGAGGTAGCAGACATGAAGAATAAGATGAGAACAAGGAAACTTAATAAAGAATATGATCCAGACATCGAATTCCGCACATCAGAAGCTCCTTTCCAAAGCCTCATCATGTCCAGAAGACAGATGACTCCAAGGAAGATGATCCACCCAAGAAGATAGCTTTGAAGAATTGGTTTTCCATACCTTGTGCTAGTTTTAATTTTCTTAAGTAAGGACCGATATTAGATTGCGTTTTGTATTTTTCTGCTTTATGTGTTGCTCAAATAAGTGTACTTAAACACCATTTCAAATTTAATAAATTCTTTTGTGTTTTTTCCATATTCTTATTCTTTCCCCATTCATATTCTACCAGATCGACTTTTGTAATGAGTTCCGGGATATCTCGTCTGTAAATACTGAAAATATCGATATCACCTCCAACCCTACTGGGTTAGTCGTTGAAGATGATATCGATTATCAATTGAAAACACAAGAAAATTGGCAAAACTTTGATCATGAAAGGATTGAAACCCCTGAACCCACTAAATTGGTTAATTTGGGAACAAGTGAAGATCCTAGGAATTTGAGAATTGGGGGTAAATTGCCAGAAGACACAACACAGGGTTTGATTAAGTTACTAGCAGAGTATTTGGATGTTTTTGCATGGTCATATAGTGATATGCCCGGTTTAGATCCGTCAATTGTGGTCCATAAATTGCCAACCAAAGAAGGCATTAAGCCTAAGAAGCAAAAACTAAGGCGATTTAGACCCGATTTGCTACTTAAAATTAAAGATGAGGTCAAGAAGTTACTCGAAGTTGGATTCATTGAAGTTTCGGATTACTCAGATTGGGTATCAAACATAGTACCAGTACTTAAGAAAAATGGGAAACTTAGAATCTGTGTGGACTTTAGAGACTTGAATCAAGCGACCCCAAAAGATAATTTCCCGTTGCCACATATTGATGTCTTGGTAGACAATACAGCTGGAAACCATCTATTCTCATTTATGGATGGATTTTCGGGATACAATCAAATATTGATGGCCGAAGAGGACAAAGTCAAAACCACATTTGTCACAGCCTGGGGAACTTTTTGCTATAAGGTCATGCCATTTGGTCTCAAGAATGCCGGAGCAACTTATCAGCGAGCAATGCAGACCATATTGCATGACATGATGCATAGAGAGGTGGAAGTATATGTTGATGACATGATTGCCAAATCAAAAGAAGGAGAAGATCATGTGGAAGTATTAAGGAAACTTTTTGAAAGATTGAGAAAGTTTCAATTAAAATTAAACCCAGAAAAATGCATTTTTGGAGTAACTTCTGGGAAACTATTGGGATTTGTGATCAGTCAAAGAGGAATAGAAATTGATCCTGATAAGGTCAAAGCAATTCAGGAATTACCTCCCCCAACAACATTGAAAGAAATTAGAGGTCTTTTGGGGAGACTAAATTACATTGCTCGATTCATTTCCCAGTTGACGGATAAATGTCAACCACTGTTTAAATTATTGAGAAAAAATGCCCAAATTGAATGGAATGAAGAATGTGAAGAAGCCTTTAACCGAATTAAACAGTATCTGACAAATCCCCCAGTTTTGATCACTCCAGTACCCGAAAAGCCTTTGTTCTTATACTTGACAATTTTTCGGAATCCATGGGTTGTGTACTCGGGCAAAAAGATGAAATGGAAAAGAAAGAGCTATTTATTACTTGAGCAAAAAATTCTCAAATGGAGAGCAAAAGTACTCAGAGATAGAAAGAACTTGCTGTGCATTAGTATGGACTATGCATAGACTCAGGCAATACACGCTCTTCTACTCAATCGAGTTAATTACAAAGCATGATCCTTTGAGGTATCTGGCAAATAAGCCCGCCTTGGTCGGTCGAATTTCAAAATGGCAAATGTTGCTGTCTGAGTTTGATATTACCTATGTTAGACAAAATTCAATTAAAGGACAAGCCTTGGCTGATCAACTCGCTGAAAGCCCGGTTGATGAGGAACTAAAGGAACAAGATCAATTCCCCGATGAAGGGATTCGGGTAACACAAACGGAAGATGAAAGAATGCCGAATTGGAAATTGTATTTTGACGGAGCAGCTAATGTATGGATGTGGAATAGGGGCAGTCCTAATTTCACCTGAAGGAAACCAATACCCAACAGCGGCCAGATTAATGTTCCCTTATACAAATAATATAGCAGAATATGAAGCATGCATTTTGGGTTTAGAGATGGCAATCCAAATGGAAATTCAAGAGCTCGAAGTTTTTGGAGATTCATCACTTATTATTTTTCAAACTCGAGGAGATTTTAAAACAAAGGATCCCAAGTTGATTCCTTATCATAATCACTTGGCAGAATTGATAGAAAGATTCAGGGAAATCTCCTTTGTATATGTGCCAAGAACTCAAAATCAGTTTGCTGATGCTCTGGCTACTTTGGCCTCATTAATTCAGTTTACTGAAGGAGCAAGAATCCAACCTTTGCAAGTCCGGGTGAGAAGTGAACCCGCATTCTGCCATGATTGAATCAGATGAACCCTGGTTCCAAGATATTAAAGTTCTTTTGCAAACGGGTAATTATCCTGAAGGTGCTACCAAGAAAGATCAGAAGTCACTGAGGCGTTTGGCCAGTCATTTTTTGCTAAGTGGAAATACGTTATACAGAAGATCATTCGACACGACTTTGTTAAGATGTGTAGATGAAAAAGAGGCCCAGAAGCTCATGGAAGAAGTTCACGAAGGAATTTGTGGTCCTCATATGAGTGGTTACATGTTAGCCAAAAAGATTATGAGATTAGGATACTTTTGGTTAACTATGGAATCAGACTGTATCAAACATGTGAGATCTTGTCATTTATGCCAGATCTATGCAAACAAGATAAGTGCCCCTCCAAAAGAATTACAGTTAATGTCAACCCCATGGCCTTTCTCAACATGGGGGATAGATGTTATTGGGCCAATTTCACCTAAAGCTTCAAACGGTCATCGGTTCATATTGGTTGCAATCGATTACTTCACTAAATGGGTAGAAGCCGCTTCCTATGCAAGTGTAACGAAGTCCGTGGTTGTGCGGTTTATCAAAAGAGACATCATCACTAGATATGGAACTGGAACCGGAAAGTATCATCACTGATAATGGTACGAATTTGAACAACAAAGAAGTAACAAATTTGTGTCAGCAATTTAAGATCAAGCATCGGAATTCCACTCCGTATTGGCCACAGATGAATGGGGCAGTTGAAGCCGCCAATAAGAACATCAAGAGAATTATTGAGAAGATGACCATTGTCTATAAAGATGGGCATGAAATGTTACCGCTCGCATTAATGGCGTATCGAACGTCTGTAAGAACATCAACGGGGCAACACCATATTCCTTGGTGTACGGAACTGAAGCTGTTCTACCTGTAGAAGTTGAAATTCCATCACTTCGTATATTAGTAGAAACCAAACTCGATGAAGCTGAGTGGATAAAACAAAGATTTGAACAGTTGAATCTGTTAGATGAAAAGAGGCTGATTGCAATGTGTCACGGCCAGTTATATCAGCAAAGAATGGCTAAGGCATTCAACAAGAAGGTCAAGCCAAGAAGCTTCCAAGAAGGTGATTTGGTTTTGAGAAAGATGCTGCCAAATGTACAAGACTCCAGAGGAAAGTTCACACCAAACTATGAAGGATCGTATGTAGTTAGAAAAGTATTGTCGGGAGGAGCATTGATTCTTTCCCAAATGGATGGACCTGATTTAAAGGATCCTGTAAACTCAGATGCTGTAAAGATGTATTATGAATGATCAATAAAAATTTGTCATTTTCTGTGTTCAGTTGATTTCATTTTTAGTTTTTACAAGCAAAGTTGATATCCCAAAAACTTTGAACTCAAGTCAAATCTCAACCCGTTAATTAAATCATTCACCAAATAACCAAAAATTCTCAAATCAGACCAAATCTCATCCCAATCATTCACCAAATAACCATAAATTCTCAAACCAGATCAAATCTCAACCTATCACTTAAACAAATTCCCAAACTAAAACTATTAGAAAGTAATTTGAGCATCCCATATAGCCTTAAAATGCATATATGCAATTTTATCTGGTGATTATATTGCACAAAGTAACTAGTTTTTGAACACGGTTATGTGAATAACGGAAAAGCCCTAAACACATTAACCGACGTAAGATCAAGATTCTTCAAATGAATCAAGAAGTTTCCTTAAGTGGATTAGAAAAGATCAAGTTTTCCCAAATGAATCAATAAGTCAAGTTTCTGAGAAAATCAAGATTCCCCCGAGTGGATCAAGATAGATCAAATTTTCCTCAAATGGATCGAGATAGATCAATTTTCCTAAAGTGGATCAAGAAGATCAAGTTTCCTTAAGTGGATCAAAAAAGATCAAGTTTTCCCAAATGAATCAACAAGTCAAGTTTCCAAGAAAATAAAAATCCCCAAGTGGATCAGAAGATCAAGTTTTCCTAGAAGATCAAGTTTCCCGGAAGATCAAGAACTCCCAAATGGATCAAGAAACCAAATCTTTAAGGTTTCAAAAATCCCCAGTAAACCAAAGCCCATAGGTCCGGCAAATGACCAAACCAAAGCCCATAGGTCCGGCAAATGACCAAACCTAGGTCCGACAGATGACCTAGCAGTTTTTTATAATCTAGACCCGACAGACGGTCTATCAGTTTTTTAGTCTAGGCCCGACAGATGGCCTATCATTTTCTAAATCTAGGCCCGACAGATGGCCTATCATTTTCTAAATCTAGGCCTGACAGATGGTCTATCATTTTTTAGTCTAGGCCCGACAGATGGCCTATCATTTTTCTAAATCTAGGCCCGACAGATGGCCTATCATTTTTCCAAAGCCTAGGCCCGACAGTTGACCTAGCAAATTTTAATGTCTAAACTCGACAGATAGTTTAGCACAAGATAAAAATCTCTTTGTTAAAAACAAAATTTGGCAGGAGAAATTAAGCAAAAATTGGCTATCCTTTTGTCTTTGTGGCAAAAGTTTTGTTCAAACTTTACCACAAAGAGGGGCAGCTGTAAACACCCAATTTTTGCCCAATTAAAAATTAGGCTTAAGTTTAGAATAAATTAATGTCATGTTGAGTTCATTAAAAATATAAAATATAATAATATAATAATAAACAATAGTATAATAAAAAAGAGAGAAAAGAGAAAATAGAAAAAAATAAAAAATATATATATAGAGAGGAATAAAATATGTATAATAAAATAATTAAATGAATAATAGTAATGTAAATAAAATATATGTAAGAAAAATTAAAATAAATAAAAAAATTATTTGAGCTTAATATAATATATATTTTATTAGTCTTAAGTATTAGTGGGTTAGCTATATGACCAAGGCACAGGCCAACGGCCTAACGGTTCAGACCATGGACACAGGAGCAAAGGGACCCGAGTTCGATCCTAGCCCAGGCAGATTTTGCCTCTTTTTGTCCAATTTTTTTTTCCCCAAAAGACACATCGGTTCATCCACTTTGAGACCTCATTTGAGCAACGAATCTTTGTGTTTTTTCGAAATTAATTGTACAGACACAAACTAGGCATGGGATACATCACATCTGTACATATTTCATGCATTATTTCATCCCAAAAGGCATTTTAATCAAAGCATGAAAATTGGGAAAAAATTCGAAGGGACATGATTTTTCAAATTTCAAAATTGGCCGAATTGTATCAATTGATCAAATTAAATACACTTAATCAAGGAGTCATGACCTGTAAACACAAGATTCGTGATCAATTTGAACCAACAATCACGAATCGAGTCCCAATTTTGAATCGTTCTTATGTGAAAAAGTATAACGATTCGTGATTCAAAAATTGAACCATTACAAAGCTTCGAAATGACAAATTGTTTCGAAATCTATAAATAGGATCACCCACAAGCAGAAAGCACAGTTCAATTTCGCAAAAAACACACTACACGATCGAGATCTGAAATAGAGGAGAAAGTGTTCGAATTGCAAAAATTGCAAATTCGAAGTGATCGGGAGGATTTCGATCCAATTAAAGAGTGTTAGGATCATTTAGGAAGTGTTCTTGATTGATTATAGTACTTAAATTTGCTCGAATTTGCATTTGGAAGTTCTGCAAATTTTTCGAAATTTTTTTATTCTTGCCGCCGTTGGGCCACCACACGAACCGCCACTTCTGGTGGTTCTGGGAGTGAACCACCACCACCAAAGGACGCAGCAGCCCCATTCACGTCGGGCCGACAAGGTTGCAGGCTTCGAAAACCACCAGGAGCGGCCGAGGAACGCCTTGAAGTCACCGTCATCGTCTTCTTCACCGACGGGTATCCAAGATCCGACCCGAAATCCGAGATCCAACCGGTCGGTCGTCGGTCAACGGTCATCGGTCAATAGTCAGCCAGATCTACGGTCCAGGTTCAATCAGAGGATCAGACGGTCCAGATTGATCAAAGCAATTACGGTCCAGATTCAATCAGAGGATCAGACGGTCCAGATTCGATCAAAGCAATCAACGCTCCAGATCGAAAGTCATCAGATCCTGCGGTCCAGATTTAGTCTACAGATCAGACGCTCCAGATCTGATCCGAGAAAATCCAACGGTCCAGGTTAGTCCGCAATATTTTATTAGTTATTTATTATGTATTTAATTTCGGAAAATAGGAAAAAATTAATAAAACATCGTAAAAAATCCAGAAAAATTAGAATAATTATTTTTAATATAAATTGACATGTTTTAGCAATTTTTGATATTTTTGGATATTTTTGAATATGTATTTGCATATAAATTGATCTTTAAATATATTTGATGCATGAGATGTTTTGTTTTTGTATTTTAATTCTATTATGATATATTTTGAATATGTTATGTACATATGTGATGATTATTTAATTTTGAAAAATAATAAATTGTAAATAGATTTTTCAAACCAAAATTGTTGTTGAATAATAAAATTTTTTTTAATCATGATATTGATTAAGTTTTTTTTTTATCAAAATTTATTTTCATAAATTTACTATGAAGATATTAATCAAGTTTTTATCAAAATTATCTTTATAAATTTTCTATGAAGATAATACTCAAAGTTTTCAAAATTATTTTCATAAATGAACTTTGAAAATAATTAAAGTTGTTCAAAAATGTTTTCATAAATTTACTATGAAAATATTTAATATTGTTTAATCAAAATTGATTTTCATGTAGCATTAAATTAGCCATGAATTGTCATAAATTAATGATTTTTGAACTTAGAAAAATATATTTTTTTATGAAATAAAAATCAATTGATTAGGTCATAGGATCATCAAAATTGGTTTTCATAAAAATTCAAAATTTAATGAACTTAAAGTGAGAATATTTTGAGAATATAAAATTGATCAACAAACTAAGTTCTTTATAAAAGAACTACGTTTTGTCTGATCTCGATTAGCGAGTACGTAGGCACCTATGGGGCGACAATAAAATTAGAAAAAATATATTTTGTTTTGATAGTTTGAAATAATCATTTTGTACATATTATAAGTTTTTTTTGAAAAGGAAAAATACAAATGTTTGTTGATATTTAAATCCTAAAAAAAATTTATAAAAATAAAAATGAATGATTAAACTTGTAGATATTTGTTTTATAAATGTTTTGTTTGAATTTTTTTAGTATATAAAAGGATAAATTCTAAATTTTAAACTTAAAGTGGTAACCGCTTAGGTTTTAATAGGTTAGCCCCCGGACTCAGATATCTGGTATTTTTTTTAAAGTTTGGTTTTAAAATCAAATTTTCCGCAGACTAGTGGCTAAGTTAGGATTAACCTACTCATTAATCCTAACTTTTCATTTTTTTTCGATTTTTATCGGTTGGCGACTCCAAAATATTTTCAAAATTAAATTTCTTTTAATCCCTAGTCGAGGATTTCATGTTAAATGGGTTAAGGTTTAATTTGAATCGGGTTAAAAGAAATGAACCGGATGATTTTCAAAATCCAGGCTCGACAATTACGAAGCATGATCCATTGCGATACTTGGCACGCAAACCGGCTTTGGTTGGTCGAATCTCGAAATGGCAGATGCTACTTTCTGAATTTGATATCACTTATGTAAGTCAAAGGACAAGTTTTAGCTGATCAACTCTCAGAAAGCCCGGTTGATGACGAAGAATTGAAGGAACAAGATCAGTTTACAGATGAAGGTATCAGGATAGCAGAAACAGAAGCCGAAAGCAACAGTTGGAAGTTGTATTTCGATGGAGCAGCCAACGTATACGGATGTGGAATAGGGGCAGTCCTTATCTCACCAAAAGAAGAACAGTTCCCGGCATCAGCCAGATTAATGTTTCCTTACACAAATAATGTAGCGGAATACGAGGCATGCATCATGGGATTAGAAATGGCAATTCAAATGAATATTGAGGAGCTCGAAGTGTTTGGAGATTCATCACTTATCATTTTCCAAACTCGAGGCGAGTTCAAAACTAAGGATCCCAAGTTGATTCCTTATCATAATCACTTGGCTGAGTTAGCAGGAAGGTTCAAAGAAATTTCCTTCACTTATGTGCCGAGAACTCAGAATCAGTTTGCTGATGCATTGGCTACTCTGGCCTCTTTGATCCAATTCACTGAAGGAGTAAGAATACAACCTTTGCAAGTCCGAATAAGAAGTGAACCCGCATTCTGTGCTATGATTGAATCAAATGAACCATGGTTTCAAGATATCAAAATTTTCTTGCAAACAGGTAGCTATCCTGAGTGTGCTACAAAAAAGGATCAGAAATCATTGAGGCGTCTGGCAAGTCATTTTTTGTTAAGCGGAGATACCCTGTACAGAAGGTCATTCGATAAACCCTGTTAAGATATGTAGATGAAAAGAAGCTCAAAAATTAATGGAAGAAGTTCATGAGGGAGTATGTGGACCTCATATGAACGGATATATGCTAGCTAAAAAGATTATGAGGCTAGGATATTTCTGGTTAACCATGGAATCAGACTGTATCAAACATGTGAGATCTTGTCATCTATGTCAAATTTATGCAAACAAGATAAATGCTCCTCCAAAGGAATTACAGTCAATGTCAACACCATGGTCGTTCTCAATGTGGGGAATAGACGTAATCGGGCCAATATCGCCAAAAGCTTCAAATGGTCATCGATTCATACTAGTTGCAATCGATTACTTCACCAAGTGGGTTGAAGCAGCTTCATACGCCAGTGTGACAAAAGCCGTTGTGGTTCGATTCATCAAAAGAGATATCATTGCTCGATATGGAACTCCAGAAAGTATCATTACCGATAATGGTACAAACCTGAACAACAATGCAATGACTGATCTATGTCAGCAGTTCAAGATTAAACACCGGAATTCCACTCCATATCGCCCACAGATGAATGGAGCAGTAGAAGCCGCCAACAAAAACATCAAGAGAATCATTGAGAAGATGACGATTGCATACAAAGATTGGCATGAAATGCTCCCATTAGCATTAATGGCGTATCGAACCTCTATAAGAGTGTCAACTAGGGCAACGCCCTATTCCCTGGTATATGGAACTAAAGCTGTTTTACCAGTAGAAGTTGAGATTCCTTCGCTCCGAGTATTGGCTGAAACAGAGCTCGAAGAAGCTGAATGGGTTAGACAAAGAGTTGAACAGTTAAATCTTTTAGATGAAAAAGATTGACTGCCATGTGTCATGGGCAATTATATCAACAAAGGATGGCTAGAGCGTTTAATAAGAAAGTTAAGCCAAGAAATTTCCAAGAAGGTGATTTGGTTCTAAGAAAAATGCTGCCAAATGTGCAAGATTCCAGAGGAAAGTTCACACCAAATTATGAAGGACCATATATAGTGAAGAAGGTCTTATCGGGAGGAGCATTAATCCTTTCCCAAATGGATGGACCCAATTTAAAGGATCCTGTGAACTCAGATGCTGTAAAGTTGTATTATCCTTGATCAATAAAATTTGTCATTTCAAGTGATCAATTGATTTTATTTTAATTAATTATAAGCAAAGTTGATATTCCTGAAATTCTCTGAAGTCGAATCAAAGCCTGAAATTCTTTGAAGTTGAATCAAAGCCTAACCCACAAAATTCTTCTGAATAAATTTCCAGTCAAACACCATTTGAATCATCAGAAAAAGAAATTTGAGCATCTTATAATGCTGAATGAATGCGTTTATACAGTTTGGTCTATTGATTGTTCTTATTTTTAAAAGAAAATATTATTGCAAGAAATAACTAATTTTGATAGAAAATTGAAGCATCCTTTTTAAAAGAAAAAAAAGAGAGGGAAAAAAAAGAAAAAAAAGAAAGAAAAAAAAAGGGGAAGAGGAAAAAAAAAGAGAAGGAAAGAAAAAGAAAAAGAAAAAGAGAAAAAACCCTCAGTGGATTGAAAAATCACAAATATTAGTCTAGAGAGATAGTCTAGTACTACCAAACTCAAAATCCTTTCGAGATGGTGACCCAAAATCCATCCTTTAGAGATGGTGACCCAAAATTCATCCTTTCGAGATGGTGACAAGATCCAGAAACACTTCTACCAAGATGGTAACAAGATCCAGAAGCACATCTACTCAAGATGGTGATCAAGACAGAATTCAGAAAATCTATCCAAGATGCTGATCATGACAGACAGTTCAAAATTCATTCACTCAAGATAGTGATCAAGACAGAATTCAGAAATTCATTCACTCAAGATGGTGATGAAGACAAAATTCAGAAATTCATTCACTCAAGATAGTGATCAAGACAGAATTCAGAAATTCATTCACTAAGATGTTGATCAAGACAAAATTCAGAAATCTATCCAAGATGGTGATCAAGACAGAAGTCAGAAATCCATCCATTCCAGATGGTGACCATAACCAAAGCCCATTGGTCCGGCAAATGACCAAACCAAAGCCCATTGGTCCGGCAAATGACCAAACCAAAGCCCATGGTCCGGCAAATGACCAAACCAAAGCCCATTGGTCCGGCAAATGACCAAACCAAAGCCCATTGGTCCGGCAAATGACCAAACCAAAGCCCATTGGTCCGGCAAATGACCAAACCAAAGCCCATTGGTCCGGCAAATGACCAAACCAAAGCCCATTGGTCCGGCAAATGACCAAACCAAAGCCCATTGGTCCGGCAAATGACCAAACCAAAGCCCATAGGTCCGGCAAATGACCAAACCAAAGCCATTGGTCCGGCAAATGACCAAACCAAAGCCCATTGGTCCGGCAATGACCAAACCAAAGCCCATTGGTCCGGCAAGTGACCAAAACCAAAGCCCATAGGTCGGCAAATGACCTAACCAAAGCCCATTGGTCCGGCAAATGACCAAACCAGAGCCCATAGGTCCGGCAAATGACCTAACCAAATCTCAAAGTCTAAACTCGACAGATAGTTTAGCACAAGATAAAAATCTCCTTCTTAAAAATAAAATTTGGAGAAGAAGCTTAACAAAAATTGGTTATCTTTTTGTCTTTGTGGCAAAAGTTTTGTTCAAACTTTACCACAAAGAGGGGCAGCTGTAGACACCCAATTTTTGCCCAATTAATTAAGGCTTAAAATTTAATTAAACTCATTTTAAAAAAAAAAGCCTTAATTAAGTATTGATGAAGTTGGCTAAGTGATCAAGGCACAGGCCAAATGGCCTGTTGGTTAAATGCATTGATCCAAACACACATCCAAGCTCAATGACACAAGTTCAAACCCTAGCAAAGGCAAAATTTTGTCTTTTTATCATCTCATTATTTTTGCCTTTGCATCCTCAAATGTGACTTTTTGCCTTACTTTGCATCAGTTTTTAACTGACAAGACATCATTGATTGTCAAAATTGATGATGGAATTGCAAAGTGGTTATAGAACATGAAAGATTAGTGCAAAAAACAACCCAAAAGTCACAAAATTCAATTTATAAAGCATTCAATTGCACATGAATGAGGAGTTACAAAAATTGATGAAATTGGACAATTAATCTATCCACATTGGATGAATCTGACATGGAATATGAAGGATCAATCATCAATTCATCGGTTAAGAATGAATCAAGCCCAAATTTTTGGTTAAATTCGTGGAAAAACAAAGAGGCAAAAAACGATTCATTTTCGAAACTGTTTGAAACGTAAAATTGAGCTTGCAACCTATAAATAGGAGGTCCTAGGATCAAAAGGCACAAGTCAATTTCAAGAAAACACATACATAACCATATCAATTCGAGATTCTCGAATTTAGGAAGAAAAATTCGAATTTTTCAAATTCGAAGTGATTGAATCGAATTTGATCAAAATTGAGTGTGTTAGGAATGTTAGAAACCTAATTTTGATGTTTTAGTGTGCTTGGATTTGATCAAATTAACCTCTGAAATTTTTTTTTTAATTTTCGGATTTGCGCCGCCGTACAACCACCGTCGGAACCGCCCCTTGCCGCCGTTCTGAGTGAACGCCACCACCACCAAAGGACGCGCCACCACCATAGGAGTCGGGCCGACAAGCTTCCAGCCACCGAGGACCACCGGAGCCGCCGGAATCCGCCCCGAAAAGTCGCGTCATCGTCTTCTTCACACGCCGGAGCTCCGAGATCCGACCCGAAGATCCGAATCCAACCCGGTCGGTCATCGGTAACGGTCGTCGGTCATCGGTCAACGGTCAACTCTGATCAGACGGTCCAGATTTCATCAGGCAGATCAGACGGTCCAGTTGATCAAGGCCCAGATTTCATCAAGCAGATCAGACGGTCCAGATTTGATCAAGTAGATCAGCGGCCCAGATTTCATCAAGCAGATCAGACGGTCCAGATTTGATCAAGCAGATCACGGCCCAGATTTCATCAAGCAGATCAGACGGCCCAGATTTAATCATCTCGATCAACGCCCCAGATTTGGTCAATTCGATCAGACGATCAGGATCAGTCAACGCGATCGACGCTCCAGATCTCGTCCGCTTCATCCGACGGTCCAGGTTAATCCGCATTATTTTATTATATTTTTATTATATAATTAATTTCGAAAATAATAAAATAGCAAAAAATAGTAAAAAATTCATAAAAATTCATAAAAAATTCAGAAAAAAAATCCAGAAAAATATAAATAATTATTTTTTATATAAATTTATTTTTTTTGATATTTTTGATATTTTTTGAATATTTTTAGTATGTATTTATACATAAATTGCTTTTAGAAAATGCATATTTAATGCATGAAAAATAATTTTAATATTTGTAATATTCTGAATATGTTGTGAGTTTATGTTGTAATTTTTTTAAAAAAATAAAAATAAAATAAAAAAAAAATATAAAATAAAAATAAAAAAATGATAAAATTGGATTTTCCAAAACCAAATTTAAAAAAAATAAAATAATAAAAAATGATTGTTTGGACTTAGAAAAATATTTTTTCATGAAATAAAAATCAATTGATTAGATCATAGGATTATCAAAAATAATTTTATAAAAATTCAAAATTTAATGAATAAAGTGAAAAGAGTTCAAAAAATCAAAATTGACCAACAAACTAAGTTTTTTTAAAGAACTACGTTTTGTCTGATCTCGATTAGCGAGTACGTAGGCACCTGCGGGGCGACATAAAAAATAAAAAAAATGTTTTTGTTTTTTTTATTGTGAATAAATATTTTTGTAAATATAAGATATTTTGTTGATGTTTATGTTCTAAAAAAATAATAAAAAATAAAAATGAAGAAAAGCACATAAAAAATAAAAATAAATGATTTGACTTGCAAATATTTGTTATGTAATATATTATTTGATTTTTTTTTAGCATGAAAAGGATAGATCATAAGTTTAAAATTCCGAAAGTGGTAACCGATTCGGTTTTAATAGGTTAGCCCCCGAATCCATGATATCTGGTTTTAAAAGTTTGTTTTTTTTAAATCAAATTTTCGCAGACTAGTAGCTAAGTTAGGATCAACCGACCCATTGATCCTAGCTTTATTTTTTCCCATTTATATCGGTGGCGACTCTAAAAAGTTTAAAATTAAAATTTCTTTTAACCCCTAGTCGAGGATTCATGTTAAATGGGTTCGGGTTTAATGTGAATCGGGTTAGGAGAAATGAACCAGATAGTGGAAAAAATCCAGGCTCGACATCTGTCAACTATTCCTTAAGCAAATTCAAAGTTGATTTTATAGATTTAAACATAACTTAACATATTAATGTAAAAAGACACAATTATTAACTATACTGTACCACATTAATATATAAAACAATGACATTGATTTCATTATATGTGCAAATAACACATATGAAATGTTCAAATTATACTAACTTAGACACATTTAAACTATTACCCCCTCATCTACTCAAATGTTAATATTACCAAACACAACTCTAAATCAACATGCTCATTTAGTTCAATAATTAAGATAAATAAACATATACATGGAAGTTAAATAGAATTTAAATTTAGATTTTTTTTATAACGTATGTGATTAGATAATAAGCTATGGTAAACATATCTAGGTTGATAGTTATTCATGTTAGAAATTATCATGTCAGTGTTAATTGTTATTGTAATGAATTATATGTGTTGGATTTAAGCTTGTTTTAGGCCTAAATAAAATCCTAAACTTAGCAGATTTTTTTTAAAGCCCTCTCAAGCCCAAACTTAAGTCCAAATCTAAGCTCAAATAAGGCCCAAGCCTTCCCAAATCTGCCCTCCTCAAAAGTCAACAACATTAAGATAGATATCAAAGTTCATTTGCACCATTAGACCATCCAAAACAGAACAAAGGAAAAAGAAAATTCGTAACTCAAAAAGGCCAAAAATTTTCAAGACCCAAATCAAGTTTTCTTGGACTCAACACACCAAAAATCCTTCCCGAAGCCTTATATATACATTGATGTAAGTTTATTTGATGTTTGAGGTGCTTTATTTCCCTCTTAATCCATGAAATATGCATGTGTGGTATAATATAAGTAGTTGGTATGCTAAATTCTTGTTAAAATGTTGTAAAGTTGCTAGGAAAGCTTTAGAATGCTTGAGTTGTTGTAGATAGGTTATAGTAGGCTCTCAAGTGGTTTGGAATTGAAGTATTGAAGTATGATAAATATTAGAATTATTTGAAGTGTGTTAGAAATGGTGAAAGTTGATGAAGAAGAGTTTGATTCTTGTAGAGCAGTGTTTGAACTTGTTTGATGTTGAGGAGTGGAGATCACTCTTGTTTTATGTTGTTAAATGTACAAGAAGTGTTGTATGAAGTTTGTATAAGGTTTAGGACATGTTAGGAGTTAAGAAAAGTTGAATTTTGAAGTTAAAACAAAGGAAAAGTGTGAAAAGTCGGAAACAGGAGAGAAGTCACGGGCGAGCTAGGACCCGTGATATGATCTGATTTTTTAAAAATTCGTCAGGCAAGATATCACGGGCGTGGTAAGGGCATGATTTGGACTGATCATGCATTTTTCCTTAGTCACGGGCGACCTAAAGGGCGTGATTTGGTCTGGTCGCAAATTTTTCTAAAATCACGGGCGAGCAATGGGGCGTGATCCGTCCCTTGCAGCAACATGTTTTTGTAAATTAATCATAACTTTTTCATACGAACTCCGATTTAAGTGATTCAAATTGCATTGGAAAGATTAAAAAGAGATCTAAAACTTTCTTGCTTTGAGTTTTTACAAAATAAAAAGTTATCAAGGCCAACTTTTCATTTCTTTCCAGCTGCTCCATTCTCCAAATAAAGCTAAAAGCTTATGTTTGATAGTTAATGTAATTTTATGATTAGTTATTGAACTTGTATGATGTTATATGATGATTGTATGATATATATAAGTCATATTATGACTTGAATGATTTTAATCAAGATCATATGATTTCCTAAGCTTTAAACCAGTAGATATAAGCTTGGCTTAGGATAGTATTGTTAATATGATTTGATTTATGTGAAATAGAGATAGATACTCAGTTGGAGACCCTCTTTTGAATTCCGAATCGAATTAGGTACACAATACTTTGATTGATTGTTGCTTAGAATAGGCATATAACAATTTGACCTTAATCAAAGATTAATGAAAAGATATTGAAATTGGTTATGCTTTACGTCGTTGAATCCGGATCCGGGCAGCGACAACCTTGTCATGATGCAATGGCACGGTAGTTTAGGCACTTAGCCCAATCCTTTGTCATGATGAAATGACTCAAATCTATGATGCAATGGTGGTTTCTTTTATTGGCTAAGTGGGTAGCTAATAGGGTTAACTGTATCGATTATGGGACCATTGAACTAATTGATATTATATACCGGGATAAGTGGATTGTATAAAGGAGTGTGAACCCTAGATGAAGCTATTGTTCTCTATCGGTTATATATAGGAGATATAGGTATCCGGTCTATCTATATCAATCCCCTGAGCAGCTGTTGTTACTCAGAAACCCCAAAAACCTAGGTTTGAATCGGAGTTTGAATACTCCAATGTTATCTCTACCCATTTAACTAAAGATAATGAAATGATGATGGAATGTTGCATTGCATTTAGCTAAGTGTACTTGGCATATGTTTTGTTTGCATTATTGTGTATTGGGCCTTTGGCTCATGCTGCTATCTTGCAGGTGACTTTGATGATGAGCTTTATGACGATATGGCTATAGGACTGATTGGGAAGACTCTATGGATGACTAGGAGAGAGGCCTAGTATATGCTTAGGATTCCTTTTGATGTAAATTTCCTTTTGAAGTGTTTAGGCTTATTTGATATGCCTTGGAATGTATTTTGAGTTGAATTATATTTGTATTATAATTGGGTTGTAAGTGAGATCTCTATGTTTATATGATCCTTGGGAAGTTGTAATATATAAATATATTATGTATGACTTGTATATAGTTAACGACCCACTACCTATGTAGTGGTAATGTTTCTAATTCTAAGCATATGAATGTTATATCTGTTTTAAACAGGTAGCCATTACAAACATCTCTTTTTAAGACGACTTTACATATAATACTTGAATTGTTCCTAATACTTGGGTATTATGCGTGGTCGGGAGATTTGGCATACTTAATAATTGAGTTAAGTGGGCCGAGTCTTTACAGATAACACACCCTTATATGGCCTATAAAGCCTCGTAATCTCCATAACATTAAGTGAGAAAAAACCTAATCCATAAAAAACAATCCGAGGAATATCACATTTGGTAGCAACATCTGTAACACCACGAATTATATGCCTACTTAATTTTTGGTAATTGTTAAATCGATAGTAATTTCTGGCAGAAATTTTAGAAAATGTCCGAAAATCATCCCTGTTTTTCGTGAATTCAAATATCGGTAATTACCAATATAGATAATAAAAGACCTAATAAAAATAAAATATAAGCATAAATGACATCTATATCAAAGAAAAATTTTCCATAAGATATGACAATAATAATATGATTAATATATAAACTAAAGGCCAATAACGATAAGTAAAATAATAAATTAGATCCAAAAAATAATTCAAAATGTATAAAGAAAAGATAAACACTATAAATTTATAATAGTAAAATATAAATAAAGTCAAATCAAAGACAATATAATTATTAATTAAGTCATAAAATATCAAAACATCAATAACGTAAACCCTTAACGAATAAATTATAATTTATGATAACATATATTAAATCTGAAAAATAAAAGTTTTAAACTAAAGATTTTAAGTAGAAATTTCTAAGAAATTTCCTTAGCTGCTTGCTCTCCACGTTGATGACCTTATAAATTATTCTGCCTTCTCTCATTCTTCCTTCTCATTCTTGCTTTTCATATTTGTTCTCTCTCTCTCTCTCTCTCTCTCTCTCTCCCTCCTTCCCTCTCTTCAGCATGAAAGTTTTCTGAGGAAGATTATTAAAAAAAAAAGTTAAACCTTCTCCGTGAAGGAGAAGGAAATAAAAAAAATTCTTCTCCTGCAGGAAGAAAATCCAAAAGAAAAAAAACAAAAAGAGAAAAAAAAAAGGAAAAAGAAATAATAAAATAATAAAGAGAGAACTAGAAGCTCCTCTAATCTTCAAAAGTCCATATCTTTCACATACGGCAATCGATTCCAATTCCACAAGTGGTGTTATGATCATGACGATATATTGTTCAATTCAAGAACACAAGGTAAGGTTTTGACCTCTTTAAAATTTTGTTATTATGATCATGAACGTAGGAGTTTTCATAATATTAGGAGTTTTTAGGTTAGTTTTTACTATAAATATACATATTTACATGCGTATATAATGATAATAATATAAAATTACAGCATGCTAGTATGTGTATTTAGACAAGTTGATATTACATTTCATCTATCAATTGGATAATAAACTGATAAATAAAAATGCTAGATGATAGAAAATTGACTATAATATTAGATAATTAATTTCTAGAGTCCATTTATTAGTAAATAGACACTTAGAGGTAAATCCCTATGATTGAAATATAGCCGATAGGATCTATAACTGATTAAAATCTTCTAATCTAAAGCCTAAATTAAAATTCTTATTTCACGAACATGAAAGTTACAATATCTTAATCTTGTATAGACTAAAACCCTAGTTTACCCTATTAAATTTGGAAACTCTAATCGAATAGGTAAAAAACCTAAATCTATCCTACCTTGTAGACTTTAGATTTTAGTTTTCAACTCAAAAACAATCTAAGAAAAATATAGAACTCTAACCATTGGGATATCTTTAGTATAATACTCAAAACTTCTCAAAACACTAAAAGTTAAGCGCGCTCATGACCTAAGATGAGTGACCTCTCGGGAAATGAGTAGTAATTCGCTAAAACGAGAGATATCTGGATAAATATATTTTTAAATCAATAACTACTAGTTTAGAATTGAATTACCATATCTTTAAAGTATATCAATTAGCAAATAATAATTTAAAGATAAATCGTTAAGATTGAGATATACCCGTTAAAACTAGATATTAGGTTTAATTTACATAAATAAAACTCAAACTAAGATTTTAATATCGAAAACACTAAAACAAAAATATTCTTAACTTATATAACACCAAACACAACTTTAGTTTTTTAAAATCTTAAACCTCAATCGGGTAGACAAAAACCACAATATTACTCAATTACTTGAACATAAAATATTAGAAATCAAGTAAAAACTATTTCTTATCAAATCTCGAACTTAAAACCTAATTTAAATATTTCAAGTGATATTTGTTAGTAATTTAGTTGTGTATTTATCAATATCAATCTAATATAATAAATTATTCATCTTATATATATATATATATATATATATTATAAACTCCTTAAAACACAAAAAAGTTTTATTTTTCTTTCACCATAAAACAATATGATGCAACATTTCTAAAAATATTTGACCTCATCTACTGTAAATTCCCTTGGAAATAACAAAATACAAAATCTTAGGGAAGAAAGAAGAAATCATTATAACTTATGTTCTTTAACAATACTTAGATAATTAGTTATGTTTAATAGAAGAAAACATAGAGATCATGTTAGTTGAAGTTAAATCCTAGGTTAAATATCATTATAAAATGCTCATTATATTTTATAAAGTAAAATTTAACTAAAGAAACAATTAGGATTAAGTAAAGTAAACCTATAACATAGTTTCGATAATTATAGAGATTATATATGGCAAGCTTACATAATCTAAATCAACACAAAAATAATGAAAGTTCCATTCCTATAAGAAAATTTTTCTTGAATTTGATAAATAGAACATATTTGATCATTTGATCAATAAGAAGATTGAATATGTAATTAAACTTTAGTATATGACCTTATATAAATATAAGATTAAGATCATTATAGGAATAAGGTTTGAAACATAAAATTGATATGACTTAAGTATTATATAGATAAAACATAATTTAGCTTTAGATCTAGTAGATAAACTTAAATAAAAGCCTATATAGATATGTGAAGATTTTGACACATATAAAAAATAAGATTCCTAAAACAAAAACTTAAGTAATTCAAGCACAAATTGGAAAATCAAGATGAGCTAGATTGTAATTGAGAAAGTAAATTAAGAATAATCTTCAACACTTATGAGACTATAACGATAAAGTATAGATTAATGAAAATCATAAATATTAGCTGATATATCAAATTAACTAAAGTTACATACTTAAAATAAGATCAAGACAAGCAAAATGAAAATAAATATAAATATATATGCTTTACCTAAAAAGTATAGTAGTGGACTTAAATTAAGTTAATTACTAAAACATGATGAAATAAAGGTAAAACAAGGAATTGAATTTGAAATGAGAATTAAGAATACAAACAAGAAAAATAAGCATCATTGTGATACCTTTCGGACTTAAAATAACATAGGGATAAATATACAAAATGATTAGTTTAACTTGATAATTAAAAACTACATATGATAAGCTTTGCATTGACTATTCATATGCTAAAAATCCAAGTTAAAATGAGTACAATAGATTTCACGAATAAAACCAATATTTAAAATCATTTTGGGTCTTTTCTTTTAGAAGAATGAGTTATTCTAACTCTATAACTTAAATACAAGCCTTACAAGCTTTAAATTGACTATGTATGCAGTAAAATCAAACAAACTAGAAATGTTAAAACTCAAGTTTAGGACACAATAGGTTACTTTATATGAATAAAGTATAGTAATAAGTACCTGTTATCGCAATTCTCAGGGGATATAGGACCATCTTCATGTTTTCTTGTAGATGTCTATGACAATTAAGCACGGATAGATAAGTGAGTATACTCCGATGACCTTCATATTTGCTTGTGCCTGTAGGTCTAGAGTATGATATTTTGTTAATATAAATTAAATAATTTATGTGTGGGGTTGGGAAGTTTATGCTTGTGGTTGCTTGTGTTTGTTATTTGTATTGAAAATATTAATGATTCTGAATATAAGTATTGAGTGTTAACTAATCATTTGATCTTTGCGAGTGTTTGATAATTGTTTGATCGCCAAATAAATGGACTTGATAATTATTAGCGTGATAATTACAAAATTGAGAATGCATTGCACGATTGCATTATAGAAGGCCATCACCACACTTTGACATGATGGGTCACATGTCTCGTGGACGGTGAACATGGAGAACCGAAGTAGTATATGCCTAGTGTGTATCATGGTCCTTGTTCTAAGGGAATGGGAACTAAATCGTCCTGGAGAGACGACCATCTCCTAAGATTGCGATAGGTCATTGTTAAGGATATATCTTGTTTCAATGGGATGTTGTTAGATGTATATTATTTTCTATATATGAAAAATAAATTTGATTCCCGAAGTATTACCAGTCCGGGTGCTGATATGTGGATGTACCCAACCCCGGATTCGAAGGGCATAATTCTAATGTATATGGCTACTAGTTGGCCATATATATTGTTCATTTGATTGTCTGCATTGCATTTGCTTTTTAATAAGTCTTTGCTTTTGCTTGAATGGTACGGAGTGAAGGTATACTTCACTTAGCTAGTTGTAGCTAACTCCCTAATAGTTTGCTTTTGCAGGTAAATTGAAATCTGGGAAGGGATAGGATATGATTGCAAAGCATACTAAGGATAAAACTTCACAAGATAGGTAGATGATTGTAAGTTCAGAAGAATAAACCTAATTGAGAGAAAAACATAAAACTGTAGTCTTTTTCTTAACTTAAACCTAATTGATATATTGTGTTAAACTTAGGTTTATCTTATCTTGTCATTTGGTAGGATATCGGATTCTCTGCGATCTTTGTGATATGTGGAAGTTTCAATATCCAATAAATTATTTTCAGAATAAATTTATATATTTATAATACAATGAGAGAATAATTAATTAAAGTCATGTACACTCTGATTTACAAGGTGATCCTCATGTTGTGAGTGTGCCAGTGATATGGCGATTTAGGGCAATCCTACTAAGCCCCCTATAGGGTTGCTACATAGTGGTATCAGAGCATTAAGTTGTCAGAGATAGGACGAACCTACCAAATTGTGAGATGGGGCAAAACCTGGGTAGATAAATTAAGTTTATAAGTTAAAAAATATAGACTTTTAGTTGATATCATATATATATATATATATATTGCAAATGGAATATGGATATATGTTGTCCATTTATGTGTAATTGAGAACTCTTACGTCTTTTCCTTATGTACAATATTAAAGTATTTCTATGCTAGAGGCTTAATCACAAGCTTCTCGGTTAGTGGAATCTAAGTTAGTAAACCTACAAAACATATCCCCTCTTCTACTAGTTAGGTAAGAAATGATAAGGAGACTTAACAAATTGTAAGTAATACAATTTTGTCCATTGGTGAAAACATCAGTTTGTACTATTCTGGATAAGAACCCCCACGGTGCTAATACAAGTAGATTGACCACTGCAATAAGGAAGATGGACAAACATTAGTAGCAAAAATACAAACTCTAGAAGACATATGAATGAGTCTCTGATGGACTTATAGCTTGATATGTAAGAAAGTGAAATCTTATTCAATGGAGAAAGGCAAACATCTTTGATGATCATTGGAGAAATAGGCCTAGATAAAATATTGAGGAACTTGCATATTTTGCTCATATTAAGATGAAGTCTCTAAACCTAAATAGGTTGAAATGTTAAGAATGAAATTCACCTTAGAATTATAGGATGGAGCTTTGTCATATTATGTTAAGACTATTAGAAACGGCTAGCTTGGCACAAAAATAACACATGAGACATTACTTGAGGTATTGACTATAACTTGTAAAAGAAGAGAAACCGAGATGGCTAATAAGAAGAATTTTTTATAGAATATATATTATTGGAGGATGAAATGGAGATTAAATAGCGATTGTAATAAACTAGAAGGAGCTATAGTTTATATTATTGCTAAGGTTGACTGAGATGCTACAAGAGAAATTCGGAAGTAAATCATGACCTTCATGTTATATAGGAGAAATAGAAACTAAGGAATATAAATTCATATGAAGTTAATGGGGAAAGACAAGATTTCGGATGAATCTTATGACTAGTGTTAAAACCATAATGGATTGCTAAGGAAGTATGCTTCTAAGCTACATATGGGTCTTTAATTATTTTGTAAGAGATTGGTGAACCCTTTATAAAAGGAAGTAAGCTTGCTGGAGCTTTTGTCAAGTAATAGACACCATCACTGGGGTTAACAAATTTTGTACACTAAAAAAAACAAAGGATCATAGGACATGTTGTAGTAGATATCCTAATGGATGATAATCACATAAGCACTTGTGGAATTTTAGTTAATTGATCATTAAAATTAAGGCAATGGGGATACTATAAGATTTCAATTTTTATGCTTCCCTATTACTCTAAGTGAGCCAAGACATTCATAATGAATAAGAGGATAAATTTATAGTTATTTTGATATTAAAAAGCAATGGAAATGATTGCTTTGGTGATATAATAATTTTTAGAATAATGAAGTGATATCACTTGTAAAGTTTGGAAAATATTAGAGATATAAAGTATTTGAGATAGAAAATGTTTGGTACAATTTCAAATAAGGAGATTTCAAGTATGAGATGGATGACAATGATAGAGAAAGTTAAAAGTATTCCAAAAAGGATAAACGAGCAAATCGGACAAGTTTCGAGGACGAAACTTTTCATAACGGGGGGAATGTTGTAACAGCCAAAATTATATGTCTACTTAATTTTTGGTAATTATTAAATCGATAGTAATGTTTTGCAGAAATTTCAGAAAATGTCCGAAAAATCATCCCTGTTTTTCGTGAATTTAAATATCGGTAATTACCAATATAGATAATAAACGACCTAATCAAAATAAAAATATAAGCATAAATGACATCTATATCAAAGAAAAATTTTCCATAAGTAAAATAATAAATTAGATCCCAAAAATAATTCAAAATGTACAAACAAAAGATAAACACTATAAATTTATAATAGTAAAATATAAATAAAGTCAAATCAAAGACAATATAATTATTAATTAAGTCATAAAATATCAAAACATTAATAACTTAAACCTTTTCTGAATAAATTATAATTTATGATAACATCTAGAAAAGCTGAAAAATAAAGTCTTAAACTAAAAATTTTAAGTACACCATACTATTCGTAATATTTAATATAGTAGGTATATAAGTTTTCGTATATAAAATATTATCGAACGGAGTATTTATCATACGTGTTAATTATAACCTGAAAAATTAAAATTTCTAAGAAATTTCCTTTGCTGCTTGCTCTCAACCCTGATGACCTTATAAAATTCTCCTTCCTTTCTCATTCTATCTCATTTTTATGCTCATTCTCTCTCTTTCACATTCTCTCTCTCTCTCTCTCTCGGCATGAAAGTCTTCAGAGGAAGACTAAAAAAAAAAAAAAGATAAACCTTCTTCGTGAAGGAGAAGGAAATGAAAAAAAAAACAAAAAAAAAGGAAAAAGAAATAATAAAATAATAAAAGGAGAATTAGAAGCTCTTTCGATCTTCAAAAGTCCATATCTTTCACATACGATAACCAATTATAATTCTAGGAGGGGGGTTGTGACCATGGCGATACGCTCTTCAATTCAAGATCACACAAGGTAAGGTTTTGAACTTTCTAAAATTTTGTTGTTATGATCATGAACGTAGCAGTTTTCATAATATTAGGAGTTTTCATGTTAGTTTTTACTATAAATATACATATTTACATGCGTATAAAAATGATAATAATATAAAATTATGCCATGCTAGTAAGTGTATTTAGACTAGTTGATATTACATTTCATTTATCAATTGGATAATAAACTAATAAATAAAAATGCTAGATGATAGAAAATTGACTATAATATTAGATAATTAATTTCTAGAGTCTATTTATTAGTAAATAGAAATTTAGATACAAATCCCTAAGATTGAAATATTGTTACGCCCCAGTGGGTACCCTAAATGTGACAGCCCGCCGTACACAATATTAAAACTTAAGAATGACTACCTCAGTCACTCGAAAGCTTCCATATCGGTACAAGGCGTATATTCACAATAAAGGGAGACTGGTGGAGTAATGCATTTTAAGACATTGGCAACGGAACATGCAAAATAACACTTAATATATATTTCATAAAAGTCTTACAGCTTCTAAGGGGCATTCCCCCGATAATTTCATAATAACATGGTCTCGCTAAGATAAACAACAAAAGCTAGAAGATTTTAGAAAAAATCTACTCTAAGACTAAAAATAGAATTCCTCCAAAAGCTTCTCAAAATAAAGATTATACCCGGGTGGATCAAGGTGGTCTCGGGTGCAAAGATAATCCTGCAACATCAAAAGTCTATAGGAGTGTAAGCATGACTTGCTTAGTGAGATATTCCTTACGCAAAAATACTCATAACAAGCAAACAACCAAGTTTATTAAACCAGCATATGAATGCAACAATCATATGATCAAACAATACATACGACTATCCGGTTTCGTATGTGTGATGGATTTACCCCTCCATCGGTGGTTAGGGAATGCTTTGAACTGGGTCCCGACTGACCTCCTTAAAGTTGCGCGCGTCTTGGGGTTCCAACGAACCATACTAGTCCCCGGGCTTTCCTTACCCAAAGCGATCGATCCGGCTCGGCTACACCTTGAGGCCGTATTCCCGAATGTCCTAACCCTCAAGACGTAGCTAGGCAGCTTACCTTTCTGGTCCCACGCTGAGGAGTAATAGTAAAACTTCGAAATGATATTCTAAGTGATATGCATGAGCAATTTATTATATGGGGATTTCAATATAACATTAAATCATTTTAAAACGATCAAACAATATTTGCACACATAATAATTCATAAATAGAAACATTTATATCAATCACAATTTAGATTCCGATATACTTATTGTTCATTGATCGCACATAACAATTCACATTCATAATTCCCATAAAATCCCACATACATATCGATTTTATCTTTTCCTAACATCTAGTGCTCTATTCTACGAGCATATGCGCGAATACGTAAACGTAAAGGAAACTCAATTGTCCATAGCTTTCTTCTAGGAGTCGAAGTAATCCTCTGGGAAGGGAAGATCTTCGTCCTCGACACCTAAACCAAAAGAAATACCCAACATGAGTATTTCATCTAAGATCTATCCAAGTTCTACAATTCTACCTTGGAAAACTCGTAAAAATCGTATGATGAATGGAAATTCCAACTTAAAATGGTCATAACTTGCTCATTTTAACTCGGAATTTCGCATATTATTATACCGATTTCTATCTGCTCGAAAATATCTATCTATTTAGAAGGTTATTTTTATCAAAGAAGTTATTTCGGTCTCAGAATAGCAGCGTACGATTTGATACGAATTTCAAAAATAGAGTTTTCAAACTTTTCTTTATTCAATAGCTTTTGTACAAAATAAGATATATTTTATAGTTATAAATCCTTTGAATACACATATAATACTCACAACCATATGTTATGAATTTTAGTAGTGTATTGTCTAATAATGATTTTTGTAAAACAATGTGTCTTAAAAGTGAGATAAGCTTAAGACTTGAAAAGAAATTAGTTTTGTGTTGAAAATTTTCCTAAATTATGATAAGTGAGTATTTCCTTCTTTAACTCCATTTCTTAGTTATTGAGAATAAATAAATTTTCAAAAGAAATCTTAATCTTTTAGGATTCCCATTACTTTATTTCTAGTGTTTTGGAAAACATAGTTTTCAATATTTTATGGTTATATGTTCTAAAGCCTTTCTATAGTTTGATCCACTTAAAAGAATAATCATCAATGATCTTATATGTCATTTAATATTTTTATTTCCTAAGAAGGCTATCCTTAGAAAAGTTATTTATGTAATTTTGTAAAACTTATCTAAACTTAATATGTTGATGAAAAACTTACATATGTTTTAAAAAACCTTTGTTTAAGCTTAAGGAATTTCCTTTATTTCATTGTTTAAAAGAGAGTTTAATTCTTGTTTTCATTGATAAAATACCATTAGTAATATTACTAAAAACTTGAGCTAATCTTAACTTTAGAAAATATTTATTAGGATAAAACTTCAGTCTTTAAGGAAAATAATTTCTTATATGTGACAAAATTTTATTTTTAAAGAGAGTTCTTATTCTTATTTTTTATTACTTGAGAAAACTCATTTCTATGTGGTTGAGATAATAACCAACATATTCATGTATGAATGAGAATACATAACTATGAGAAATAAAAAAACAACATAAATAAGATAAATAAAATAAAGCATAAAAAATAAAATAAAGTCAAGTATTGGGAACCTTAGCTTCATCAAGGTATCCCGGGACTAAGAATAGACTAATCCTCAAAAGAAAAGAAAAGCAAAGCAAAGAAATAAATTGTTTTGACTTGATATGGACAAGTCTAAGACTAGAGGGACAAGTCTAAGACTAGAGAGACTAGTCTTAAGAACAACTTGAAATTAAATAAATTGCAATGAAGTAAATAAATTATATGGAAGGTAAATAAATTGCAAGACATTGAGCTTATATGCTCTAAATATTATATATATAGCTATATAGATATTTAGATAGTTATGAACATATAGGAACATAAAGAAACATAAAGGAACATAAAGAAATTGATATTATGAACAAAAACAAAGTATGGACCTATTGTTGCTTTCTTAACTTTCATAGTTTTGGAAAACACACATTAAGTTCATACTAAGTAGATGAACATAGGAATTTCTTGAAGAATTTTTACCTAAAAGAGATGAACTAAAGAGAGCTTCTTGGAAGAACTTTCTTGGAGAGTTTTGGAGAGAAATTGAGTATAGTAACTTTAGTAAAGGAGTGGTGTGAAAGAAATGAAGGTATGGGGGGGTATTTATAGATTTTTGGAGTGGAAATTAGATGTAATTAAATAAAATGGAAAAGAAAATAAATTGGATGAAAGAGGATAGATGGCGCGCCGGTTTTGCATAGAATAGGGGGAAGAATTGATTTGTTTTGTATTAAAAGAAGTAATGTCTAAGGTATGATGTGATCAAAGTTGTATGGGGAAGGTAAATTATAAGGTATAGGTATGGTAGAGTGTAAGAAAAAGTAGAGATAGGTGAATAGTAATGAATAGTAAAAGTACTATGAATAGTAGACTAGACAATTAAAATACCGGTAGTAAAGAAAATATGCGTAAAAGGCCTATATCTATTATTTTTAGTTACCGAAAAATTCTAAAACTGATATTTTTGAAAACCTTATATTCTTACGAATCTATTGGTGTTATCGGAATATTTTTGCTATCCGGTGCACCAGGGCACGGTTTTCGAAAACTGATCTCGATCGGATCCGAGGGACACTAGAAAATTCGAATATGATATTTTTAGGCTTTCCTATATTATTACGAACCATATTCCACAATTATTTCAATTTCGTTTTCTAGGGTTTAAGAACACGGGATTGCCGGATTTAGATTCACTAGACTAATCATATAACTAGGTTAACTTTAGGGTTTCGTTTTAACTTCCGGTTCTAGGGTTTGCTAATATTATCAAAAAATCTAAGGGCTTACAAATATACCCGATAGGATCAATAACTGATCAAAATCTTCTAATCTAAAGCCTAAATTAAAATTCTTATTTCACAAACATGAAAGTTATAATATCTTAATCTTGTATAGACTAAAACCCTAGTTTACTCTATTAGCTTTGGAAACTTTAATCGAATAGGTAAAAAACCTAAATTTATCCCATCCCGTAGACTTTAGATTTTAGTTTTCAACTCGAAAACAATCTAAGAAAAATATAGAACTCTAACCATTGAGATATTTTTAGTATAATACTCGAAACTTCTCAAAACACTAAAAGTTAAGCATACTCATGACCTAGGATGGGTGACCTCTTGAGAAATGAGTAGTAATTCACCAAAATGAGAGATATCTGGATAAATATAGTTTTAAATCAATAACTACTAGTTTATAATTGAATTACCATATCTTTAAATTATATCAATTAACAACTGATAATTTAAAGATAAATTGCTAGAATAATTGAGATATACCCATTAAAACTAGATATTGGGTTTAATATACATAAATAAGACTCAAACTAAGATTTTAATATCGAAAACACTAAAACAAAAATATTCTTAACTTATATAACACCAAACCCAACTTTAGTTTTTTAAAATCCAAAACCTCAATCAGGTAGACAAAAACCATAATATTACTCAATTACTTGAACATAAAATATTATAAATCAAGTAAAAACTATTATGTATAAAATCTAGGAATTAAAACCATATTTAAATATTTCAATTGATATTAATTAGTAATTTAGCTATGTATTTATCAATATCAATCTGATATAATAAATTATTTATCTTATATATATATGTATATATTATAAACTCCCTAAAACACGAAACCTATCTGTTTTATTTTTCTTCTTCACCATAAAACAATATCATACAACATTTCTGAAAATATTTGACCTCATCTACTGTAAATTCCTTAGGAAAACAACATCATACAAAATCTTAGGGAAGAAAGAAGAAATCATGATAACTTATGTTCTTTAACAATTCTTAGATAATTAGTTATGTTTAATAGAAGAAAATATAGAGATCATGTTAGTTGAAGTTAAATAATAAGTTAAATATCATTATAAAACGCTCATTATATTTTATAAAGTAAAATTTAACTAAAGAAACAATTAGGATTAAGTAAAGTAAACCTATAACATAGTTTCGATCATTATAGATATATTATATGGCAAGCTTACATAATTTAAATCACACACAACATATAATGAAAGTTCCATTCCTATAAGAAAATTTTTCTTGAATTTGATAAATAGAACATATTTGATCATTTGATCAATAAGAAGATTGAATATGTAATTAAACTTTAGTATATGACCTTATATATAAATATAAGATTAAGATCATATGTAGGAATAAGGTTTGAAACATAAAATTGATATGACTTAAGTATTATATAGATAAAACATAATTTAGCTTTAGATCTAGTAGATAAACTTAAATAACAAGCTTATATAGATATGTGAAGATTTCGACACATATAAAAAAATAAGATTCCTAAAACAAAACTTAAGTAATTCAAGCACAAATTAGAAAATCAAGATGAGCTAGATTGTAATTGAGAAATTAAATTAAGAAATAATCTTCAACACTTATAAGACTATAACGATATAAAGTATAGATTAATGAAAATCATAAATATTAGCTGATATATCAAATTAACTAAAGTTACATACTTAAAATAAGATCAAGACAAGCAAAATGAAAATAAATATAAATATATATGCTTTACCTAAAAAGTATAGTAGTGGACTTAAATTAAGTTAATTACTAAAACATGATGAAATAAAGGTAAAACAAGGAATTGAATTTGAAATGAGAATTAAGAATACAAAACAAGAAAAATAAGCATCATTATGATACCTTTCGGACCCTTAAAATAACATAGGGATAAATATACAAAACGATTAGTTTAACTTGATAATTAAAAACTACATATGATAAGCTTTCCATTGACTAATCATATGCTAAAAATCCAAGTTAAAATGAGTACAATAGATTTCACGAATAAAACCAATATTTAAAATCATTTTGGGTCTTTTCTCTCAGAAGAATGAGTTATTCTAACTCTATAACTTAAATACAAGCCTTACAAGCTTTAAATTGACTATGTATACAGTAAAATCAAACTAGAAATGTTAAAACTCGAGTTTAGGACCAATAGGTTACTTTATATGAATAAAAGTATAGTAATAAGTACCTGTTATCGCAATTCTCAGGGGATACAGGACCATCTTCATGTTTTCTTGTAGATGTCTATGACAATTAAGCACGGATAGATAAGTGAGTATACTTCGATGACCTTCATATTTACTTGTGCTTGTGGGTTTAGAGTGTGATATTTTGTTAATATAAATTAAATGATTTATGTGTGGGGTTGGGAAGTTTATGCTTGTGGTTGCTTGTGTTTGTTATTTGTATTGAAAATATTATAATGATTATGAATATTAAGTATTGAGTGTTAATTAATCATTTTGATCTTTGCGAGTGTTTGATAATTGTTTGATCACCAAATAAATGGACTTGATAATTATTAGCGTGATAATTACAAAATTGAGCATGCATTGCACGATTGCATTATAGAAGGCCATCACCACCACACTTTGACATGGATGGGTCACACTATCTCGTGAGGACGGTGAACATGGAGAACCGAAGTGGTATATGCCTAGTATGTATCATGGTCCTTGTTCTAGGGGAATGGGAACTAAATCGTCCTGGGGAGACGACCCATCTCCTAAGATTGCGATGGGTCATTGTTAAGCATATCTTGTTTCAATGGGATGTTGTTAGATCTATATATGAAAAATAAATTTGATTCCCGAAGCATTACCAGTCCGGGTGCTGATATGTGGATGTACCCCAACCCCGGATTCGAAGGGCATAATTCTAAATGTATATGGCTACCGGTTGGCCATATATATTTGTTCATTTGCTTTTCTGCATTGCACTTACTTTTTAATAACTTCTTTGCTTTTGCTTAAACGCTATGAAGCGAGGGTATACTTCACTCAGCTAGTTGTAGCTGACTCCCCAATAGTTTGCTTTTGCAGGTAAATTGAAATCTTGGATGGGATAGAATCTGAGTGCAGAGCATACTAACAATCAAGCTTCACAAGATAGGTAAATGATTGTAAATTTAGAGGAATAAATCTATTTGAGAGAATAAACATAAAAATGTAGTCTTTTTCTTAACTTAAACCTAGTTGATAATTGTGTTAAACTTAGGTTTACCTTATCTTGTCGTTTGGTAGGATATCTGATTCTCTATGGTCTTTATGATCTGTGGAAGTTTCGATATCCAATAAAGTATTTTCATAATAAATTTATATATTTATAATACAATGAGAAGATAATTAATTAGAGTCTTGTAAACTCTGATTTATAAGGCGATCCTCATGTTGCGGGTGCACACATGATATGATGATTTAGGGCAATCCTACTAGGCCCCTATAGGGTCATTACAACATTAGTGTTGGGTTATAGATGGTGTCAAAAGTCCAATTGTGTTGTCCTTTTTAAAACCCATTGGGTTTCTCCCTATTGAAAGCATACTCCAAACCCTAACAATTTGTATCAAGACTGATGGTTTGGCTGGGAAACTCCCATGGTTGGCCGGAAACTCCCATGGTTGGCCCACCATGTGGAAAGAAGAGCTTTGTGGTATGACTGGTTTATGAAACCCATGATGAGTAAGCCACTCACAAAGCGGGTTTAATGGAGTTAATTTGATAAGCTCTTCAAGGGGAGTATGGCCTATCCTATTTTAGAGACTAACACTTGAGAGAAAGATTGTTAGGGTAGAAGTGTGAGAATCCCACATGGAAATATGTGTCTTATGTGAAGAGTTTATAAGAAGAAAAGACCAATTAATTTATTACCTTAAGGTTTTGAGATATAGATAGCGTCTAGGGATACAACTGGGGTGGGTTATTATAGGGGGTACCCAGCCCACCCGAACGGTTAAAAATCATAGAGTCATACCCTATAGGGTCCCGAGGCAGATTTGGGAAATTAAATGCGACCCTATGGGGTTTTAGGTTTGGTTCAGGTCATTAAAAAAACCCAATGGGTAACCCGAATCCGTCATATTGTAAACAATTTAAAATTTTGAGTTTGAAATTTTAAAAAACAAAACCCTACTAATTTTTATCTTTAATAATGGTTGTTAATAATTTTAACTTTATTTTGTCTTTTTTTCTAATTTTTAATTTTATCTCTTAAAAAATTATTTTTATAAAATTATTAATTTTTGTTATCTTAACAAATAAAATAGCTAGTTCAATGAACTTGTGAATTGGAGAGTGTGTTATAACTAGCCTAACTCAGTTTAGACCATACTGAAGTCTAGCTACCGGCCTACCATCCAATATTTTGTTGGAAGATGTAATTGAATTTAACTAAGAGTTGAAAAGGGAAAAAAAAATGAAATGAAGCGGGTCGCGGGGCGGGGTAAGGCGGGTCGGGTCTATGTCAAAACCCTGTAGGGATAGGTTTGGGTATTAAATAGAAAACCCTATAGGATCATGGGTTGGGTTTGGGAGACCCTATTGGGAAGCGGGTCAGGTTCGGATCTTATGTGACTCGTCCCTATTACATCCTTAATAGTGTCAAAATCCCAATATGTTATCTTTCACAAAACCCATTGAATTTCTTCCCATTGAATTCTCCAAGGCATGGTTATGTCACAAACAAGACAATTAGGAATTTTCTCCTTGATTAGCTTTCCAAGAGGATCATCAAGCATCTCTATTGCTTTTATGAATTTTTTTACCATTTCCAAAGTAGTAACGAATTGCAAGTTCTATTAACTTTCAAGCAAACCAACCTTTTCAAGAGCCAACTTAATAGTGGCAACACTAATGTCAAAGCCTGAAATCTGGGTCTTTATTGATTTGGAAACTGAAAGTTCATAACAAGGAGTTGTGACTATGGTGGACTTACATCCTTCCATGGCAAATAGTTTTGCCATGTCTACTGTTGGTAATAGATGTCCTGAGCTGGCAAAGGGAAGAAGAATACATGTAGATGTCGTGTTACATTGGCTATATTGTATAATTCACAGTATGAAGTGAATGGAATTGCATAAACAAGTTGAAAGGAAGAGGTTTGCGTGAGATGTTATATCACACAAGTCAAATTTAAAGGAAGAATGAGTCAGATAAATCGTGAACAGCTTGATTGTCGATGAATAATCTCCAAATCATATCAAGAAATCAAGAAATGAAACAACAAGAACAGAGAGAGAGAGAAAATGTTATCTTTATTTTTCATAATTAACTGTTTATAATACAGAGGAAGACTATTTATATCAAGAGAATACAGCAGCTAACTAAAATACATTTGGACTTATCAAAATATGCCAGCTGTACAAATAAATATAGTAAAGACTATAATATATATTTACATCCCCCCTTTAAGTTAGTATTGTACAAAGGCCCAACTTGATGATAACATGAGGCAAAGACACAATAGAAGGAATCTTCGTGAACAAATTTGCTAACTGATCAGCAAAAGGCACATGTTACAAAGAAATAAAACCACGAAAAATGAGGTCGCGAATGAAATGAATGTCAATATCTATATGTTTAGTCCTACCATGAAGACAAGGATTGCGAGCAATTAAAATAGCTGATCTATTATCACATGAGAGAGTAATTGCTAAGGAACAAGGAACTCTTAAGTCACGAAGAATGTAAGAAGTCTAAAGCAATTCCTTAGACACTGCTGCTAAACTTTGATATTCGGCTTCAGTGGTCGAAGTACGTATTGTAGCTTGCTTTTTGGACTTCCAAGCGACAAGAGCATCACCGAGAAAGATGCAAAAACCAGAGAGAGATTTGCGATGAAAAGTAGAAGAACCCCAGTCTGCATTCGAATAAGCCCGAACTGTGAGAGTATTAGTAGATGGATAGAATAAACCAAGATCCACAGAACCTTTCAAATATTTCAATAGATGTAAAGCAGCATGATAATGTGGAAGCCGAGGAAGAGAAAGAAACTGACTAAGTTTGCTGACAACAAAAGCAATATCTGGACGCATGAATGTTAAGTACAGCAATCTACCAATAATACGTCTGAAACAAGAAGGATCGTCAAGAGGTTAACCTTCATCTTTAAGTAAAGAACCAGTGGCAAAGGCAAAGAGGTTAGCTTACAACCAGTTAAGCCCGCTTCTGCTAACAAATCAACAATAAACTTTCTTTGATGAATCAACAAACCAAAAGAAACCTAACATATCTCCAAGCAAAGAAAAAATCTGGCATGACCAAGATCCTTAATTGTAAAAGCATGATCTAGATCAGATTTGAGAGAGATAATAACAGATTCATTTGTACCAATGACAAGCATATCGTCCACATAAAGCAAAACAATAATAAAACCATCTGATCGAGACCATGTAAACAAGGAATGATCACTGGATGATTGAACAAAACCCTGTGCAACTAGTAAAGTAGAAATCTCTTTATTCCATTGATGAGAAGCTTGCTTAAGCCCATAAAGAGATTGTTTTAATAAGCAAACTTGACCCGAATTAGCCTTATAATAACTAGGTGGAGGTAACATGTAAATCTCCTCATCTAAAAAGCCATGGAGAAAAGCATTATTGATGTCAAGTTGATGTAAAGGCCAATTATATGATAGTCAACTCCTTCTACTTGTGTATAACCTTTTGCAACTAACCTAGCTTTATAACACTCTATAGAGCCATCTGGTCGATACTTAATTTTATAAACCCATTTACATCCAATTGGACGTCCTTTTGGGTAAATCAACAACTTCCCAACTATCCTTAAGTTCAAGAGCTTCAAGCTCTTTATCCATGGCTAACATCCACTCCTCATGTTTAGTAGCTTGTGTATAGGTAATTGCTCATGGGAATTGAGTAAAGAAGCCATGGATTCAGCAAAGTCAGAAGGATAAGTAGAAAAGGTCTTACCTGTGAAAAGAGGGTAAGAACAAACATCTGAAGCAGGAGCAGATGAAAAATCAAAACTATGCAAATGATGAGCATATGATTGTAACCATTGTGGTGAAGGCCTCGACACAAGATAGGTTGAAGCAAATTCATGGGAGAAGAACATTCTTGTTGTGAAAGAGAGGAACCAGCAAATGACTGTCCAGAAGGAGTATGAGAAGAAGCAACATGAGTTAATTCATCACTAGAAAGAGAAGGATGAGGAAAAGAATCAACAGAAGAATCCACAAGTAAAGACATATAAGAAGAAGAAGAAGACTGAAAAGGAACAACTTCTTCATGGAAAATCAAATCACTACTAACTATAATCTTCTTTCTTATCAAATCATACAATTTGTAAGCCTTTTGACCAAAAAGATAACCAAGAAAGATACAACGAAGACCTTAGGAATCAAATTTATCAAGTTGTGGGGTATGATCAATAGCAAAACATAGACTACCCATCACTTGCAAATGTTGATAAGAAGGAGGTTTACCAAAAAGGATTTCATGAGGAGATTTCCAATGTAATTTCGCTACAAGCATAAGATTGATAAGATAGGTCGCAGTTAAAACACATTCCCCCCAAAAGAATTTAGGTAAACTAACTTGAAGTCTTAGGGCCGTGCAGTTTCAATAATATGTCTATGTTTTCTTTCAAAACGCCCATTTTGTTGAGGTGTATAAAGACAAGATTTTGGTGTATAATCCCCAGTTCACTTAACAATGATTGACAAGATAAAGACAAGAACTCAGCCCCATTGTTAGAATGCAACACTTTGGGTATGACTCCAAATTGATTTTTGATGAGTTTGAAGAACTTATCAAGTAAACTAACTGCTTGAGACTTGAAATTCATGAGATAAACCCAAGTACAAGAGCTGTAATCATCAAGTATCATAAGAAAATACCTTGCTCCTATTATAGAAACAGTAGAAAAGGCCTTTAAATACCAACATGTATGAGCTCAAAAGCAGCTGTTGAAGATGACATAGATTTAGGAAAAGGAAATCTATGTATTTTTGCTTGCAAACATACATCATAAGCCAACTCATGTACACCAAAACATGAACAATCAAACGAATGTTGCATCTTAGAAATAGATGCATGACCAAGACGTTTATGAAACAAAAGAACATAAGTATCTTTTCTAATGTTTACATCAGAATTATTGACAACAGAAGTGAAAACAGAAATACACGAAAGATTTGCATCAGCCTGAAGCAAGTACAATCCATTTGATTCAGTGCCCTGAGCAACAACATGTTTACTCACTGGGTCCTAAAAAATAAACGAACAATGATCAATTTGAGCCACTAACTTGTTGTCTTTGAGAATTCGATGGACTTATAACATGTTATGAGAAAATTCTGGTACAAATAGAACATTTTTCAAAGTAAATGATGTATTAACATGAATTGATCCACAAAGTTGTACACTTTTTGCAGATCCATCAAGAAGACGAACATTCAAAGGATAGGGTAGAGTATGAACATCAGCAAGTAAGGAGTGAAAAGAGTAATGTGATCTGTGGCTCCTGAATCAATTATCCATGATCCAAATACACTACTCATAGAACTATAACAAGAAGTATGGTGAGTGTTACCTGTGAAACTGACAGAGCTCATAGCAGCAGCATCATAACTCTGTTTTTCGTGCATAAACTTCATAAACTCATTACATAAACTTTGCATTAGTTTTGGATCAAAACCTAAATTTTTTCCCACATTCATGCAGGAGGCGTATCCAAAGGTGTGGACATGTATCCTGAAAAACCTCTCACATCTGATGTAGTATCAACATGATTCAAAATAGATTGATTAGCTTTCTGCCCAGTTCCAAATCTTTTGCCTTTAAACCATTCCGGATACCCAACTATTTGAAAACAATTTTCAATACTATGACCTTTTGTTTTGCAATGCTTGCAAAACCTCTTTCCCTTTCTTTTATCAACAGTACCTTTGGTCCCAAATGTACTATTATTCCGATTGATTTGGTAAGCAGATGCTTCCAAATCAGAAGTCATATTCGAAGTAATTTGGCGTTGCCTCTCCACTTGCTGAACTAGATAATATGCTCTATTAACTGTTGGGAAATGGTCCATAGTAAGAATTTGATTCCTAACAGTCTCATAATTCTCATGTAGACCCATAAAAAATTGAATAAGTTTAGCTCTTCATTCAAATTCCTGAATTCTTTCCTTAAGACGACAAGCGCAATTCCCTCCACAAGAACAAGTTAGATATGAATTTAGGACTTGTAATTCATCCCAACACTTTTTCATTTTATTGTAATACACAACAACTGGTTGATATAACTGTTTTAGAATGCTTATTTCATGTTGCAACTGAAATATTAAAGGCCCATTATACTGCCCATACAGCTCCATGATCTCATTCCACAAATCACAAGCGGATGCAAAAAACACATAATTCTGAGAAATTTCTTTCACAATCAAATTTAATATCCACATGCGAACCATATTATCAGCCCTTTCCCAACGAATTAATTCAGGAGAATTCAAATCAGGTTTTGGTAAACTACCATCTACAAACCCTAATTTCATCTTCGAACCCAATCCTATTTTAACAGATCTTGCCTAAGACAAGTAATTCGAACCATTGAACATCATCTTTCTAATTCCCATATTCGGATTATCTGATCCCGACAAAAAATATGGATCGATAAAGCTTGAATCATTCATCAATACACTATTTTGTTCAATCGGATTATTCATGATCAAAACCAAACAATCAAGCAACTGTGACTATAGATCAAGATGATTAGATCTTACCACTTGATACCATGTGAACAGCTTGATTGTCGATGAATAATCTCCAATCATATCAAAAAATCAAGAAATGAAACAACAAGAACAAAGAGAGAGAAAATGCCATCTTTATTTTCCGTAACTAACCGTTTGTAATACAGAGGATCGAAGACTATTTATATCAAGAGAATACAGCAGCTAACTAAAATACATTTGGACTCATCAAAATATGCCAGCTATACAAATAAATATAGTAAAGACTATAATATATATTTACATAAACAATGGAAAGATTGGTCTGTTTGTCTTGTTTATGTTACTAAAAGACAAGGTACATGCTATCTACGGGCCAAGAAATATGGACTATAGAATAAAAAATATATCAAACGGGACTATGATTGACAAAGACCTTGTCTACCTGTGATGAGTTTTTAGCAATTCAGTGGAAGACCTTTTTGTGGTACCATCACCTCCCGCGACGTGTCCTTCTAGAACATCGTATAAAACATCAGAATAAAGAAATTTAATTTTGGTTCTTTTATTCTTCGCAGAATCGCATGAGCACATTATGTCAACCTTTGCATATAAAAAAAGAGAAATAATATACGTTGATTGTTTTCTTAAAATCAACAATTACAACCTCTTTAACTTAATTTTTTATTTACTTTATTTAACAGGTCTTGTATTCTTTCCTCAATAATGTCTTCTGGTTTTTGAAATATAGCATATAGATGGAGTAAAATCAAAAAGCAAACAGTTAAACCATATTTATAGAATTAGTAGGGCTTGTTCCAACTAATTTGTAAAAACTTCTTCCCATTTTCCAAAGTTGCTGAGTCGTTGTTCTGAATATATATATATACACACACATTTCTACATAGGTTTTTCCCTTAAATTTGGAAAAGCTTTTTTCTTATACTCGGGAATGTTATGTTCTAATTCAAACGTCTTTCAAACCTAACAAACAAAGGAAAATTGGAAAACCCTTCCCCAAAATCATGTCAAAAAGTGGCTGGTTTCGGCAGACTTCTTGATCCAGATTTATATAACCAGAACCAATGCAGCCTCTGGTCGCAAGGCAGATCTTGTAACTGAGCAGGCTACCAGTTGTGGTTCCTAAACTAGTTTCGAATAATTTTCCAATAAATTTTTTTCTTAAAGCCTTGAACCGCCGCCTACCCAGGTAGGTTCGGAATTGGAAGAGAAGCAAATTGCATTATGATTTTGGGAATAAATATAACACATTTCCTAAAAATAATATTAACGAGACAATTATGTTTGCTCACATATAAAATAAGCTCTTACACGCAAGCACAACTAAGAATGCTAACTGCTTCATTTGACTAATGCGTTTGTCTTACAAGTGCTTTAACAATTCCTAACTAATCTCAACTCCTCCAAAAGTTTATTCAGATCATTAAAGGATGATCCACCTTCTTCAACAGCTTTCTTTGCCAAATCTGCATATCCCTTCGCCCTTCTTCTCATTTCCCCTGATTCCTTACCCACCATGATTTCCCTCACTGCTTTTTCCACAAGGTCTCGTTTTATGAAATCACCATGTTTTCTCAACCATTGCTTGGCACCAACAGCAATACCGGTCTTGAGTACTTGCGTCACCAGCTTCTCATTGTAGAACTGTTCGGCGGATACTGGCCATGTGACCATAGGCACTCCTGATGACACCGCTTCGAGAGTTGAATTCCACCCGCAATGACTCACGAACCCTCCTATTCCTTCGTGTTCTAGAATCAAAACTTGGGGTGCCCAGCCTCTTATTATAAGGCCTTTACCTTCCATCCTTTTCTCAAATCCTTCGGGTAACCACTCTCCTTTTCCTTCCTCAACATCAGGGTCTTTTGGCACTACCCAAATGAATTGTTGGCCTGAAGCCTCAAGTCCCGTGGCTATCTCATGAAGCTGAGCACCAGTGAATCTTGCCAGACTTCCATAGCATATGTAGATAACAGAACCGGGCTCTTTTGTGCCTAGCCATTTCAAGCAATCATCGGAGGGTGTACTGTTGCTGCGGCTGCTGCTTCCTCTTTGTGCCTTCTCTTCAATATCTTCATTGCATAGAAAAAGTGGTCCAACATGCCAGGCTTTTCTTCCTAGAACATTCCTGTAATGATCCACATAAGCCGATTCAAGCTCATAGAAACTATTGACAACTACTCCAAAACTCTTGATTTCTGATTCTCTTATCATCTTGTCCAACTTTGAGAACTCGTTTTCTTCTTTTAGAAAATCGGGAATCTGCATCCCGGTAATAGTTATGTTACCTGGAAAGTTCGGAATAACAAAAGGCTCTGAATCAAATGACACATTCTTGTAAGGCTCACAAAGCCTCATAACTTCTCCAGCACATAGAGGGAAAAACCCCATCCCATGAAAAACAATCCTAGGAATCCCACACTTGGCTGCAACATCAGTTGCCCAATTAGGAACATGTCACAACAAGACAATCAACTTTTCTCGCGATCAATCTTGTAAGAGGCTCATCAAGCATCCCAATAGCTTTAATTAATTTCCCTCTCACTTCTGGGGAATCGATGACTCAAATCTTGGCAGCTTTCGGCAAACCAACTTCTTTCAAAGGCAATCTGATGGTTGCAACGCTGATTTCATAGCCTGCTTTCTGGGTTTTTTCTAGATTTGTAGATTGATGGTTCACAGTATGGTGTAGTGATTATGTGGCCTTGCATCCTTCCTAGCAAAGAGTTGCCATGTCTGCAGTTGTATTGTGTTACCTAAAGCTGGGAAAGGGCAGAAGAAGATATGTAATCGGTGTTTCACTGCTCAAATTGCTTAACTTTGAAATTATGAAACAAAGTTAGAAAGATAAGCTCGCTGTACATATAACGCTATGATATCAACTAACTGAATGAGCAAAGCATAAGCAGGATTTACAGCGAGAGAGAGTCCAAACAAATGATAAGAAGAAAAATCTGTATTTCATCCCAAGAAGATGTCAAATTTGGTTCGTAGAAAGATATAATTTGATATTTCATCATTAGGGTAGTCAATTTCATTAATCAAACTTTTTATAATTATTTTTATTATGCCTGTTTGCATAATTTGCTGATGTGAAAAAGCGTAGCTTGTCATTAACTTTATTAATGTTTTTTCTAAAATTACCTAGTACTAATCAATTATATTTTCCAAGTTAGTAAATAGAGTAGATAGTGCTAGTGAGATAGTAAAATAATTATAAAGAGTTTGATTGGGAACTACACTAACTAATTCAAAATTTAAATACAAAATTAAAATTTTATATAAAATTCAACTATCTAATTCGATATTTTCCCTATAGGGTAAATTACATAAAAGTGTCGATGTTTAGCTTAAAGTTCTTTTAAGGTATCAACGTTTTAATTGGTTAAAAAGAAAAATCAACATTTGAAGATAAATTCATTTAAGATATGTTTCAAGTAGTTAAAAAAAAGTATCAATATTTTTCAAAGTGAGTCAAATAAGGTATTAATTTTTTACTATTAATGAAAATTAAGGAAACTTAATTGAAAACTAATCCATGTTAATACCTTTAATAAATTTTACAAAACGTTAATACTTGATTTGATTCAATTTGCCAAATATTAATTTCTCTTTTTGATAACTTAAAATATTAATACCTTAGATGAATTTACTCTCAAAAGTTGATATATATTATTCCAGCTTAATTTACCCTTCCTCTATTTGATGGAATGTTAGAATAAAAGGGACCAATCTCATGGTAGAGTAAGAAAAATATTATTTTTTTTTTCCAAATTCTCCAAAGAGGTATAAATTTTTAAATATTAATAGGCCATCCACAATTACCTATCTGAAAGAGAGAGAAAACGAAAAAGAAAAAGAAAAAGAAAAAAAATTGAAATAGGTAGTGAGACAGAGTCAAGGTTGTCACTAACATTAATGTTGGGGATATTTTACGATCATGGTCATCTTGAGAATGAAAAATTTCACCAAGCTTCTATAAATAAATTTAAGGTCCGTCTCTTTAATGCAAACCAGGATGGTGGATCCGATTAATGCACACAGGTGCCAATATTTGCTGAAAAATAATTAACAGTGTAAACTTTATTTATTTCTTAATTGGCCAAAAAAATTTATTTATTTATTAATTATTATTTTAATTTCAGTACCTCAACTTTTGCAAGTATCTTACTACATAGAAAATAAGGATAGATATTTCTTTTTTGTAATTTCAAATTTATCCAAAGTTGTGAAAGTTTGCTGCCCTTATTGCGAAGAGAGTCTTTTTGATCCTATCGATCAGATCATTCAATTATTTATCTAACTATTAAAATAAACATAATAATTAACTATTCTAAGCTATTCAATGGTCAATGGATTTGTGTCGTTAAAATTAGTGATGGAACCCATAGCCTTTACACTAGAGTAATCAGGGAAAAAAAAAAAAAGAGAGAAAACCTAAATGCAAGAAAATTCAACTTTTAGTTTAGAGAAACCTTTTATTCATAAAGTAAAAAATTTAAGAAAAGCAAAATAAAAAGAACTATAAAAATGAGAAAATACATAATTGGAACAACAAATAGAAAGAACCAGAAAAACACATTTTTAGGGTCTAAAAAATTTTTTCCTAGTTGGGGCCAATTCTTCAAGTGGGGATACATATATGCGATGTAGCAGTAGGCTTCAAACTCTAAATGAGAATGTTTTATTAAAATATAATATTTCCAAGTCTAATCTTTTTTTTTTTTTAACCCCCTGTAAGCTATAAAATAAAGTTAATTATAATGAAGTATCATGGTGAAAGGCCCGGGTCGGACTTAAATTGGTCGACTTTCGGAGATAATTAAGTTGGTTCTTAGAGCATTCCCATCGGAGGAAAGATCATAAGGGTACTAAAAAGTAAAAAGTAAAGTTTTTATCTTTTTAATATTCTTAGTTAAGTATATTGTGCAAAAATATATAGGGCTCACAAAATTTTAAAAGATATAATAAATTTAATTTAAAGAATCTTAGAAATAAAATGATAAGGTTTTATCAATAGTTATATATTTTAGTGGTATCAAGTTCCGGTCCTCATTCTTGAGATATTAAGTTATAATCCTGTATTATAATAGTCTTAGTATCTCCATTATTATAATGATTTAAAAAAAAAGTGATAAGGTTCTAAGAAAAAAATGATCCTTAAAATATGGATATTATACTTTATAGATTTTGTAAAAAGTTGTTAGAAATATCAATGCTATTATAAACTTGAAATTTCATTAAAAAGACTTCATAATGGCTTCCTGCATATGATAGTAGACTGATTTAACAAGTTGTGATTGTAAAGTGGGTTTTTCGAGATTTGGTGGTCTGGGCTCACTTTTGGTCCAATTACCATTGATGGGCTAAAGTGGGCTTATGCTCTTTGGACTGTTAAAATGAGGTTTGATTTCTATAAATGAAGGAGGAAGCTAGCCGCTTTATAGCGGCAAGGCTAAGGAGGCTAGGTGGAAGGTTCATGCATCATAGATCGCGTGGAATTTGTATTTTTAGCATTGGCGCAAGGCTATCAGGGATCCGCTGGTCATCTTCTTTCCTTGACCAAACAATATGGATATGCAGAATGCATCCTTCAAATCTAACTTGATGTCCCTTGAATTTTAATTGAACCTTGGTGTGTGTGTGTGTGTATTTTTAATTCGAGTCAATTTAAATCATGTAAGAGTTTTGAATTAAAAAAAAAATTCAAATGAAATTCATTAATGGCTTATTCTTTGCCATATGAGATGATGGAGAATTGAATCCTAATTCAATAGGAATGTAATAGAGTTGTAAAATCTATTATAATGTTCGCTTGCTATAAAAATTAAAACAAGTAATTATTAAAGTAAAAATAAAATATCTATAATGCTACTTACCTTTATTATATATAAATGATAATGGTATATGTTATATTTTTAAGATAGAGATATTTATGACAAAAAAAAAATAAGTCATTGAATGACAATTTATGTGTGTAAACAACATGAATATTTTTTTTTTTGGTGCGATGAAAGAATGTGGATAACTATTTATTATTTCATGAAAGAATAATCCATTGTGAATTGTCATTTCCCCCAACTAAATACCATAATGGTAAGGGAATAAATGACTATTCCTCTTGTAAATTGGTTGTTTTCAAGTATTGAATTATGGATTGAAACAAGAAAAGCAACTTAACTATGATTTCATTCAATATGATGCTATAGAAAGCACCTGTTTGAGTCTAGCTACGCGATTATAGGTTATGGACTTGCCAAAACACAAAAATGTGAAGTAAATTGTTTCAATTTGCTCTATATTCGATTAAACTCAGATTATCTCTCGCTAAACTTGCCACAATCTTTCCTCAAACATCTTTATAAATGTATAAATTATAATTTCTCATATAAATTGCACACTTTTATGCATGAACTAGCACTTCTAGTGTGAAATTCTTTAATAATTTGATGAACTATATGCTATTAATTCAATTGCACATAAATAGTTGAAAAAGGGTAAAAAAGAGGTTTGGATGAGTTATAAGGACTCAAAAGTGCTCATATTGAGTTTATGCATATTGATGATAGAGAATTTGACGCTTATTGATATTCTAATCACTGCCTCAATTTTGCATTTAGAGTTAAAATCAAGAGTTAACAGCTACCATGTTGGTAATATTACAACCAGCTTTGAGACTATTTGACTAACTATAGTAGAATGATTGCGTCATCAGAGCAGTTAAAGCATTTTTTTCTAATGGAGAAACCCAAGCAATTTCGAATGTTTTCCTGGTTTTCAAATGAGAATTCCAAAAATAGCAGCAGGGAACCCAAACACATGATAGAATCTGAAATGTTGCACACGCTCTAGAACGCACAAGGAGCATTCTTGATCCGATACTCGAGTGCCTAGAAGCACCATACCGAATGGTCTTCAATGCTGGAGCGCCCCCACTCAACATCATCTAAGCGCCCAGTTAAGAGTTCCCGCTACTGCACATGTCATCCAGCCACACTGTTGCCAACCTAACTCGATTGCCAGTGCAGCTACTATGTGTCATCGAGCTGTATGACAGGATTGCACGAAGACTGATCTGTACAAACTCCAATAATCTCGTAGCAAAAGAAGCCAAGCAGCAGTAGTTGGTTGAGCCGATCCCCCACGCACCTAGCTGAGCTAAGAACAACACCAATAAGCTGCAACTACTGTGCGCCGACCAACTGAACATACAAACATGGAACACTTTTCACAGTAGATACAATAAGAAGAAGCAATCAAGACGGCTATATTAAAACACAAAATTATTAAAAGCACCAATGAAGCCCAATTTCTGGACCTAAATGCTTTTCTTGTACTAACATCTTTGTACAAATCGCATGCTCTTAATGCAACATTGTTATCATAATTGTGTACCATATGCCAAGATAATTTTCATGTATTTTTAAATATTATTAACAAATGACAAGTATTTATTATGTATATATACTTTCCTAGTCATGCATACATTTTCAATAAAGTTCCATACATAATTAGAAACTATTTAAATAATAACGAAGCATATTATTAGACCATATCACTACAACAAAATGAGCCTTTGACCACGTCTAATAAATGTGGCTAAACATTAATTAAACGTGACCAAAGATTTTTTATCACGTTTTTTTACACGTAGCCTATAGACGTCGCAAAAGGTCCGTCGCAGATTCGATAGGTAACGTTAAAAATTAAAACGTCACTAATATAAATTTGGCAGCCAAATACACTTTATTGGGCCACGTTTAAATATGGCCTACTATCATGTATTGGTTACACTTATGTGTGGCTAAATATGATTAATCCCCATCCTACCAAATATAAAAGGAGGGAGATTTATGATCTGCGAAGTTTACACGTTGGTAAATATTCTTATTAGCAACGTGTACAAGTAAGTAAATTACTAAATTGATTATGTTTAACCGTGGCCATGCATAAGATGAATAAGCTTTATATATGTTCATTGGACAAAAGTAGTAATTTATAAACGTGACAAATCTCCTATTTACCGCAATTTAAACGTGGCTAATCAAACACATTGGCTATGTCTACATATAGATATTTAATTAGAATAGTAATTTCAAAATATGACTGTAATTTTAAATTAGCGACATTTACACGACTGTTCTTGTTGAGAAGATATGGGCATTAATGTTTGACCCGATTTGATTTGCCGATTGTACATTATATGCATAATTAATAATATACACATGTTTGATCACAATATAATTTATACTTGCTATTACTTCTGAACATGAAATTTATGTGTGAATAAATATCATTAATACATTTTGAAGCATACAAGACGCTTGATATGTAATAAGATCTAATAACACAAAAATTACTTAAATATCACCATGACCATATTGTAGGTACTAGCTCCTTCATTAATTGTAAACTAAATACAAATAAGAAAACAAGACTAGTAAAAAATTCAGCCATATGAGGTTATATAAGTAAAAAAATGTAGTCAATTAACTGGGTTTCCTCATGTTATAGCCAGCACAGATCACTTCATCAACCAACAACAACTGTGAAGCTATTACAAGCCTACATACCACAACAAAACAAGAATTTTAATCATGAGATAGAAACAAATAGATGAATTATAGCAAGGCTGCAAAAACCTTCAATAAATAACATGTGACAAGCCTTCTATATATTTCGTACTAGATTTGTTTCAAATAATTATTAACATTAAGTGCCAGGTTCAACAAATTTAGCAAAAACTAGATATTAAACTTATCTTATTGCTTTTTTCACACCATCTTCACCATAGTAGTAATACAACAACCCAGGATAGTGTACATTCTTTCCAGTGTAATGTGGAAATTGAAAAAAATCTCATATTTTTTTAAAAGAAAATAAATAAATAAAAGACCACACATGATTCCTTTTTACCATGAATTTATGATCTGGCGCTTCATTGAGTAATTGTAAAAAATTCCCTCCATTTTAAGGTCAATAGGATCTCCAAAGTGCAAGTTCAATCCCACAATATTTCCCTCGTCATGCTCTCCCTAAAACCATCAAGATGAAAAGACTCAAACACTTATTACTCAACAACTTGCTTATTGCATGGAAGTAACTGATCACATATAAGGAAATGTGTTATAAAGCAAGGGCAATAATCACATCCTGAGTGTCAAGTCTAGAATTTTCAACCAGCGTCTTTGGTACCACAAGGAAGGCATCAACGAAAGCTTCTACACCAAGTTGGATACGCTGAATTCACAATAAAAAAAAAGTATCAACATATTGAATCTAACCAGAGTCATCAAGAAGAGATAGATGACTAGCTCATTACCCCTTGAATAGTTTTCTTGACTTCATTGACTAAATACTATCTGGCTACAACTTTAAAAGCCCCTACTACCTAAACCAAGGCAACAATTATACATAAAATATCATGTCTAGTCCACAATCGGACTCTATCCACAGATGAACAAATAAGGGTTCAGTGCAAATGAAACTCGGGTTAGGGTTGGTTTGAGTCGAAAATGTGACACAATCACCACAAATCAGAATAAAGTGTGTTCTTTTTCTATTTTGGTCTGGTTGGAGCTTGATAATTAAAATATGCTGAAGAGATTATATTTGTAAGCTATATACACAAAAAAGAGTACCACATTTACCACATCAATCTCACATTCCCTAATTCAGTGAGAAAGTGATGACTTTTAGAGATGAATTTTCTTTTCTAATTCATTTTTACATTCCATTGAACATGGGTATTTATACACAAATTTTGTATCTAGTTTAGGAAAGTATATAAAAACAAAATACAAACTTTCTATAAATAAGCTAAATCAAATCTCCTAGAATCAAGCTAGTCAACACTCCCTCTCAAGTTGGTGCAAAGGTGTCACACATGCCTAACTTGCAAACTAGTGTATGAAAAGTCCGATTGTTAAGACCCTTTGTGAACACATCAGCGAGCTATTTTTCTGATGACACATGAGACAAATTTAAGATGTCACTTGTGATTTTTTCCTTAATGAAGTGCCGATCAATTTCAATGTGTTTTGTTCAATCATGCTGAACTGGATTAAGAGCTATACTGATGGCGGCCTTGTTATCACAATACAAGGATAGTTTTCCTTATTCAGACAATCTCAATTCTTCTAATAATTTTTTAAGCCAAAGAAGTTCACAAACACCCTGAGCCATAGCCCTATATTCAAATTCTGCACTTGATCTGGCTACTACACTTTGCTTTTTGCTTCTCCAAGTAACTAAGTTCCCTCCTTCAAGCATACAGTAACCAGATGTAGATCTTCTATCATCTAGAGATCCAGCCTAATCTGCGTCTGTAAAAGCTTCTATCTGGAGTTGACCATGTTTGGAGAAGAGCAACCCTTTCCCTGGAGTAGACTTCAAATATCACAAAATGCAAAAGACAGCTTGCATATGAGAATCTCGGGGATCATGCATGAATTGACTCACCAAGTTAATTGCATAGGCTATGTCTGGTCTAGTGTGAGAAAGATAAATGAGTCTTCTAACCAACCTCTGGTGTCTTTCCTTATCAATGGATTTTCCTACTCCTGCTTGCATCTTGTGATTACTATCAATGAACGATTCGACTAGTTTACAACCTGTCATGCCAATCTCCTTTAAGAGACCCAGGATATGCTTCCTCTGAGAAATAAAGATTCCTTTTCTTGATCAGGCAACCTCAATTCCTAAGAAGTACTGCAATTTTCCTAGATCTTTGATTTCAAATTCTTATGCCAACAGCTTCTTCAATTGAGCCATTTCTTCTTTGTCATCTCCTGTCATTGCTATGTCATCCACATAAACAATTAGAAGAGTAAGTTTACCCCCCTTGATGGTTTATGAAGAGAGTATGATCAACACTGCTTTGTTGGTAGCCAAAGGAGATCATGGCTTTGATGAATCTATTAACCAAGCTATAGGGGACTGTTTTAGTCCATACAAGGCTTTCTTCAGTTTACATATATTTCCTTGACTTTTTTTATTATCAAAACCAGGAGGGATCTCCATATACACTTCCTCTTCCAAGTCCCCATGAAGAAAAGCATTCTTCACATCAAACTGTTGTAAGTCCTAATCAAGATTAGTTGCACAGGATAACAAGATTCTGATAGAGTTCATTTTAGCAACAGGGGCAAATGTATCTTGGTAATCCACTCCATAAGTTTGAGTGAATCCTTTAGCCACCAATATGGCTTTGAATCTTTCAATTGAACCATTAGCTTTATGCTTCACATTGAAGACCCATTCACAACCAGCCAATTTCTTATCTGGTGGAGGAGTAACAAGTTCCCAAGTCTCATTTTTGGACAAAGCCTTCATCTCCTTAATCATAGCTTGCTTCCACTTAGGATCTATGAAAGCTTCCTTCCAATTTTGTGGAATAAACACAGAGGAAATAGAAAAAGCAAAAACTCTATAGGAAGGAGACAAAGAATCATAGGAGACAAAATTAGACAGAGGATGTTTAGTACATGACTTGCCTCCTTTCCTGTGAGCAATAGGCAAATCTAACTCATTAGGAAAGGTAGATAACTCACCAATAGAGAAAGGTTCTATAGATTGCATGATGGCTTCTTATACCCTGTTTCTTCTATAATCCCTCAACAAATCAAGTCTATCTAAACGCCCAATAGTCTCCCCCTGAACTCTTTCTCCAATTTCACTATCCCTTATGTCATTAAGAGGTCCCGCAATCATGGGACCAGGAAAATTACTTCTTCCTCCTCATTACTCTCCCCCTGAAGAGGTGATGAGGGATTATTGCTAAAATAGGGTTCAAACTCTTGAAAGGTAACATCCATACTAACAAAAAATCTCTTGAAGGGAGGATGATAGCATTTGTAACCTTTCTGTGTAGGAGAATACCCAATGAACACACATTTAAGAGCTCTAGGGTCAAGTTTCCTATCATTTCTAGTGTGGACACTAATCGCACCTTTATCACTACTACTTATGAATAATACTCCATTCTATAATCATACCTCTTGTACTATTACTTGCCAAAAGCATTACTCCTTTCTCTTATTGAGACAATTGATATAAACATCTCCAGAGGACACCTAAGGTCTCACTTTAATTACAGCTCACTAGTACCACATTCATTTTAATAAATAGATACAACCAGTGGACAAATAAATTTGACTATAATTTAAAACAAAAAAAAAGAAAAAAATGATCATTAAGTTGCAAGCAAATGCCAAATACTAGAGTCAAGTGTATACTGAAAACAACCGACAAAGGATAGTAAAGCTAGGCATATACATAAAGTGATATAGCATCAAAATGCACAAAGTATGATGGATTCATCTTCAATAGTATTTTTTACTGCTCTAAGGCCATCGCGAACAACATCTTTGATTTGAGCAATTGTGTGGTCATTAGGCCCTAACACATTAAAAAGAGGAGAGGATTAAGATACAACTTGACTCATATAAAATAAATAGGTATTAAAAAATGACGTAAAGAATTATGATCTATGTTTTATTCAATTTAACGTGATTGTTGTTAGGAGTAAAGAACTTTATCCCAATTTGCTTTGCTATACCTCATATGGGAAGAAGCATGGTTCACATTTTGTTCAATTTCTTTTTATGCATTATAGTTCTTTTTACACCCATTGCAAAATATCAACATTGTGGATTCAACTCATGCGTGCATGTTAGGAAAGCAAGATTATGAAGCATTACCTAATAAATTGAAAGGGAAGAAGCTTTAAAAGAATTGAGAATAACCTTCTAAATATTTACAATAGGTATGCATGTTGTAGAAAACAATCATCAATAGTTGATAAAAAGAGTAAAAAAAATAGTAGAGGTTCTTGTCCACTAATCTCCTCTTTACACTTTTCTCCACTTATTAAGGGCAGGCAAGAACCCAATATATTCTAGTGAGAATGGAGTTTTTCCAAGATTATGATTGTCACCATAAGTACTTGGCCAACAAAAGGAACTGTAGTCTACAAGTGTAGCAACTTTTAGCAGCCAAAAGATAAATAGGCCATATATTATGGATGCATCTCGCATCTAGTAACTGTTTTCTTCCCTTAATAACCATGTTTCTTTCAACTCATATAGCAGGGTTTAACAAAAAGAAACAATCAAGTAAACTAGAATAGTCTCTTTTTCGAGTGTAATCATTGAAGTAGGATCACACAACAGGCCCAAAACATCAACAAGAAATAAAAATTTATATCAAAAAATTAAAATAGAGCCAAAACCAAACATAAGTGGAACAAAGTGAAATATATGGATAAAGCTACTACACTAATTTTATAATTGCTCTAAGAAAAAGGGGGGAAAAACGTTAATTAAGCTTCTGGTCTTCAATGTAACTGCAATGCCACTCGTATACTAAAATTTTTTGTCTACCCATCCCAATAAGTCTCAAGAGGCAATGATAAAGCAGATTACTACATCAATTCTTGAAAAGTGGATTTCTTTCCCAACAATAATGTGATTTCCAGCTAGCACCATCTATGCTTATTCTTGCAATATGTTGAGAAACAGCTAGATTTATTTATCCATCTTAGATGTAGATCTTACTTTCTTGTACATACAAAAATAACTAGTTCCATAACAAAAGTAGTGAATATGTTTAGAATAAACATGAAAGGATAGCCATGTTCTATATAACAATGCAGAATACAAAATACAAGTTCATCTTACCAACTTTGTATCCACATCAAACTTGTGAAGTATGCGCATAATCTCCACCATGAGTAGGTCAATAAGTTCCTTAGGTTTTCGAATGAATAGAACCTATCATATCGTACCAAAGTTTATTAAGACTCCAAGAAATATTTATTTATATCTAGGACCGATTATATAGTATATAAAACTATAGTCAAAAGCATAGTTTCTCCTCTTCAAAAGATGGGCTTACTGCATTAGCAATAATACTGTCAACTAGTCTGCCAGGGCTTCGTACAACTATTCAGCAAACATCATGTCAAAAATCTCTAAGAAGAGCCATGCCTGGGGTAATGTGTAGCAAAATAAATAAATAAATAAATAAAATTCACATTACCTTGATTTTCAAAGTCATTTTGGCTACCATTTTTGTATCTACATCAGGTTCAATTCCCATCACAACTAGTGTTTTAAACTTCTCAAGAAATTGAAGGGTTGCTCTCTTTGCTATCTCAAACCCATCGACCAAAACATATGGATGCATTTGTGCAGCAATGAATAATCACATATAAAACACTGTGCAAAATGTAACAAGCAATAATTTTTTTTTATTCATGGATATTTCTTGGGAAAAATATCAAGCTAAGCAAACATATCACACCTTCAAGGGGCACTTCTTTCTACTCCAAATAAGGCTGTTCAGTGAATTAGATTCCCATAACCCTAAAATCTAGATCGTAGCTTTAATGCTAAACATTAAAAAGCATGGAAAAAAAGTCTACCAAATCTAGCGAAAAATCAAGAAAGTGCTTGGTCGAATTGCAAGGCTAAAAAATGCTCACTAACCTTCATCAATACAATGCTCAGATTGTTTCATAAGGTCCTCAATAAAGAGAACGATAGATGCTGTCCCGTCCCCACTTATGTCATCTTGAGCAACTGCTGTCCTCGCAATCATAATAGCTATAGGATTTTGGATTTGCTACAACAATCCATTGTTATTCAATCAGTCTAAATGTCCCTTTACTAAAAAATAAGGATTTAAATCCAACAGACACATATGCAATGGTATGATTTTAAAGATTAGTTAGGAGAATTAGCAATTAGTTACAATTGGTAGGGTTTGTTAAAGGATTTGTTGAAAACTTAGTTTCTATTGAAAATATTATAAAATTGTATTTCTTAGAAAAAAAATACATTAATTCGTTCAAATGAAAAATAAAACCGCATGAAGGTTTCTTCAAAAATTCTCTAGGAATTTGTCTTTTGATTCGAAATAAAAAGTTTTCAACTTTTTCAACATGTTTTTAAGATCGAGCGACATGAGAAACTAACTAGCCAAATCCCAAACGCACATGATGAAAAAATCAAAACTTCACTCCCGTACCTTTTCAAAATTCAATCTACATTGAATAAAAATTTAGAGAAAATACAAGATGTTGCTTGTATCCTACCCTATGACATGTCTCTCGATATAATTAAACTCAACACTACATCATTTCCAAAACACGTTGAATGCACAAAGTGTCCAAAAAACAAAGACAAATGAAGCAAACTAAGTAAAAGATCCAAAGTGTAAGAAATAGAATCGATTACCATTTCTTTCAACAAAGTGTTGCCATCCTTGGTAAGCTTAATATCTTTGACTCCACCAACAAGCCTATGAGATACCAAAATCAAACCTAACCACAAGTTTTAAAACATCTTTTAGATCGATACAAAGTTCAATGGTGTTTATCAGATTTGACAAAAATAAACGATGTTTCTCACTATATGCAATTTTTTCTTTTTAGGTTAGTCAAGTATTTAGCCTAATAAATTATGTAAAATACAAATAACACTAAAACCAAATAATTTTTTCAATCCAACTATATTACACTATACCTAAGCTCGAGACTCCAGCATATCCATATGGTATAATAATAACTAGCGTACCTAAATATTCAATCTTACATCATAGCTATAGCAATTCTCGGCATTATTGAAAATGGTGAAGAAATGATGAAGTTTCTCTATAGTAATGGAATAAATTTATTTATTTATTTCCTATATTTGTAATGTACATAGCTACAGAAAAAAAAAAGGAATATATTATGAGACAATTTTTCTTTTTTAAAAAAGGGGTAAGTTTTTTTTTTTATCTAAAATTATGAAAACCTATCATTAAAAATATATCCAAACTTATAATTAAAAATATTTGTTAATGGTACCCAATTATATTGTGGATGGTTGAATTGAGCAACTTGGAATCTAAGCTACCTTACTGTACTAAGTGTGGGATTAGTGTAGGCTTAGAACAAACTCAGCTAAATATTTAAGATATAGTCTTTATGTGTTATGTGTTCATCTAGATATTTCCTTCTTGAGCTCAAATTATGATTATACAAGTATACATGTGTGTGTGTATAAACATATATGGTATTAATTTTTTTGTTCAGAAGACTGGAAGCCGATTAATCAAGGTTATTATTTTTTTTTTGTCAAATAAAAAAAGAACTAATAATGTGTAAGCATTGTTCAACTCACCCATCCTATCTTCATATGAAACCAATTGAAAACACCCTTATAAGCCTATTGTAAGTATCTCCAAAACTGAAATTGACACCCTCGGCATGAATAATTCAAAGTTTTTAGAACGCCATGTTGCTTCAATCGTGTTTCCAAGTTGCTCTGAAAGCAAACAATATGAAATTGCTAACCAGCATGTTGTTCTTAACAAGGCAACAGATCAAAGCTGATAAATAGAGGATCTATTAAAAAAAATGTTATAAGATGACAAAATTATAAAAAGGTAAAAACTTACCTTTTTTTTAGTCGTATATGCTCCATTTCATATCAAATAAAATATGAAAGAAGAGCAGCAAAATTAAAAGTAGAAGAAAAGCGTATAAAGTGGTGGCTACCCATTACAACACAACGCAGTGCCCAAAAAATGGACCTTTACAAACTAGTCATTTGATATGAAGGAACTCTATGACATTGAACCATAAGCAATTAAAGTATAACCATACTCAAACTAAACCGCAGAAACCCAATAAACCCAATTGCTTAACAAATATTTTGGCATGTGTACATCATCAAAATGTCATGATCATTAATACCCAAAATTAATTCAACCATCCTATACAAACTCCTACAAAGCAATCAGTTGTTCTTCACTACCTTCTACAAATATCATCTTCTTCTAAGTATCAACAACATGTATAACATAAATGGTAAGGAGTGAATAAATAAGTAACGATATGACCTCAGAGTGTTGCTACATAGGCATGAAACAAAGCAGTGAATTGTTCAAACTTAAAATTAGATTTGAGGAAAACGAAAAGACAGTAAATGAAACACATCATAAGCAAAAAAGAATAATGAACCCCATTTGTGGAATTTGACAAAATGTCCAAATAAGAAACCAAGTTCATGTCTTTCATTAATACATGCATGGACATAGAAACCTAACACATCAAAATTAACAATTGTTCAAAGAGAAGTACTAAATTAAAAACTCTACTTAATTCGTAACAAGAAAGATGAGATTTAATAAACAAAAAAATTATTACCTTGAAGCTGAAGAAGCTCCCCACATCCTTTGGATGTGGAGTCATAGTCATTTTAATCTAAAAATATAAAATAAATAAACAATTTTAACAAACTGAAGTCTTGATCTCGAAGCAAAGTAAGAA